>CM064915.1:6354293-6931623 GCA_032727855.1 Quercus ilex subsp. ballota
TCCACAACACTTTGTGGTATTATGTGTGGTTTGCTTGCTTTCCTCTATATTTCCTTTACTTTTCTATATTGCCATGTTTGTGTAGTGTAGTTAGTTTGTTTGGAAATTTGCTAAGTCATTTACACTTGGACTATAGTGGTTAGTTTACTTAGCCGTAAAACTTTGTGTTAAGGGTTCTAAATATTGTGCTAGGGATTTTATAGCATATTTCAAGAACCCAAAAAAATAAATAAATAATAGTAGATTCATTTTATTCAAAATACATAAATAACAAAACTTTAACAGCTTAAATCAATACCACAGAAACAAATGACTTGTGAATATGGACTTTAAAAAGACGACTGCATTGCTAGAAACTTCAACTTGCTAATTTTCATGTTCAGCTTAAATCAAGTAATGCCAAGCTTCCATAAATTAGTTGTGTAAAATAGTATCATATATTCAGGCATTGGAATTCTAAGAATTTTCTCGTTTAAACTCTCAAGGTACAGCCAAAGAACTGTGAAACTCCTTCCCTCTGCACACTTTTTCTAGTCCAAGACTTCACCACACTATACCCCTCCATCACCTATATGTGATACATGCCACTCTCCTCAGTTAGAGCTTCACCAAAACTAATCAAAGCCAGCAATGAGCAATCCCTTGAACATTGCAAGACATTCAAAACATCGACCATCTCCATCTAAGTAATTTTGAGGCAGCAATATCTCTCTGAATCTCTCATCATTGAAATCAAATGACAAAAAAAATTTATGGTCCATATCTTGAGAACATGCTATAAAGTGCAAAGCTCCATTAAAAATAGACCGCATGATCCATTGGGTCTAGACCCTCTTGAGTACTCCACAGATGTTACAACAGTTCTCCATGAATTAGAACTTAATGCGTGTAGACCTCGGCCTCAGCTGGCATTACTTCTTGTCCAGAAAACTCTTTATAAAATAGTCTTAGAATGTTGTTGTCATTAGCTACAAGTTTCTTAATTTTACTAATGCTTAGGTTGCACAAATATATTATTTCACTATATTCATCTTCAACATTAGCAAGGCAGAATATGGCGTTACAGAAGCCAACTATAGACATCAAAAATGGAGATTTGAAACCTAGAAATCTCGGTCATTGTGTGGTCACTGTTGCAAACAACGTACACAAGATTTGGAAACGTACTTAAATCGAATTAAGGATTTCACTGGCAGCCAAGTCATGATGTCAAATACAACCTCGTTAGGGAGACGCTGGTACAACAAGATTTGATTTTCCGAAGGTCAAGACATCCATGGATATTCAACTAGATTTGGGATTTTGAATCTCTTATATGGGTTTTTCAAAAACACAAGGCTTAGATTGCACACGTTACTGTTGATCCAAGTTCAAGTTTCGGCCCAATTATAAATGGGTCTTTTATTTTTCATAATTATAAGTCCAGAAGAGTCCAAATCTGTATAATTTAAATAATAATAATAATCTATAGTTATGGTTGGAGGTTTTCCTTAGTCCAATTTGAGTGATTTTGGTGTCATCATAGAGTTCTTGAACTCTTCTTTCAAATGCCATCAGACTTTCATCATTTCAACCATTGGTTAGAAAGTTACGTGTTCAGGAAGTTGGCTATGGTTCACATGAAAGTTGATTAGTTTCCTATTTTCCCTATGTGATTACCGTTAATCTAGACCTCCTATGGACAAATTGAGTCAACAGTGTCATAGAGAATTTCTTCTATCTTAAGAGGTAAGAAAGCCTCGGCTTTTGGGATCCATTTTTCGCGGTGTAAAGCACATTTGTGCACAAATGTTGTCCCAAATTCAGCTTCTATGCCTTAAGTCCTAGCGGCAAAATATTCTGAGTTTTTTGGTCATTTTTGTACTGACCCTGTAACATCTTGCTTGTTCGTGCTTTGATTTCTGTCCATGGACAGTTTTTTTTTTTTTTGAGAATGAAATACTTCCATTAGATTAAAGCAAAGAGGCTAAATCAGCCTGAACTACATGAAGGATGTCTGGTGGAACATATTCCATCCAAATATTTTGAGCGGGCGATCTAATAGCCCTTCTAGCCAAAGCATGGGCGACACAATTACCATGTCTACGAGTATGAGAAAAACGTATACATGTAGAATGAGAAGCCCACTGTTTAATATCATGTATAATATGACCATGTAGCGCCAAAGAAGGACCAATGCTAGACAAATCCTTGAACATGACCTCTGAGTCACCCTCCAATATCACTGAAGTGAACCCAAGTTCCACTGCAAGAACAGCAGCCCTCCTCGCTGCCAGAGCTTCGACCAGAGAGATTGTGGCTGGCAGTGGAATTTACTCAGACAGTGAGGTGATGACTTCACCCTCCGAACTGCGGCAAACTACTCCCAGACCGGCACGTCCCTCTTCCGCGAAAATTGCACCGTCGTAATTAATCTTAACCTCATCAGCAGCTGGTGGTCTCCAACGGACATGATTTCGGTGTACCAGCTTTAGGGAGGAAGACCTGGTACCTTGAAATTCAGCTTTCCGCTCCAAAGACAGGTTGAGAATTTGATCAAGTGGACATGCAGCTTCCTTTAGGCGTACCCTGTTTCGACGATTCCATATTGCCCATCCGGTAAAGGCCAGCAGCTCAGTGTCTTTATTTTCTGACAGTGCAAAGCTAAATATATCCTTCATAGATTGACCCTCCAAAGCCGAGAGCCACCTCCACTGCGAGTCAGACCGCCACACAACCTGCACATTAGAACAAAAGAAAATAGAATGTGCACCATCCTCAATCCGCACCTTACAGTTCTCACAAAGGGCATCTTGGGCAATTTTCCTGCGAAACACATTTTCTTTAGTTGGGAGAGCTTCCTTGCACGCTCGCCAAACAAAATTTTTTACTTTGTTTGGGACATCTAAACTCCATATCTTCTTCTAAAAAGAAGAGTCATCCGCTGTTGCTTGGGTCGGAATACAGTCATCATACAAGAACCGGTACCCCCGACTTCATAGTGTATTGCCCCGAAGGGGTGAAAGGCCAAATGAGCTTGTCTCGTTGGTTGAAGGAGCACAGAGGGATGCTCTTGATGACGGCTGCTTCTACTGGTTCGAACACGTGCTCGATGACATCATTTCGCCAAGTTCTAGTGGACTCATTAATCAAGGCTGCCACTGATGAGAACAACTGTCCCTGAATCAAAGGAGAAGTAACTTTGGCCACCCCTTTTAAAGGGAGCCAATTATCATCCCAAATTCTTATTTGCTGTCCATCTCCCATTCTCCATAGTGCCCCCTTCTTGATAACATCCCGCCCCTTTAGGATACTCCTCCATGCATATGACACCGAGGCTGAATCCTTAGCTTCCAATATGGTTCCAGTGGGAAAGAAACGGGCCTTGAAGACCCTAAAGAAGAGGGAGTTATCATCGTGTAAAAGTCTCCAAGCTAACTTTGCTAGCATAGCCTCATTAAACAAAGTGAGGTCCTTAAAACCCATACCTCCTTTATTTTTATGACGACATAAATCATCCCATCTCACCCAATGGATTTTTCGCCTTTCTCCTCTTTGGCCCCACCAAAACTTTCTAACCATTACCTCAATCTCATGGCACAAAGTGACCGGGAGTTTGAAGCAACCCATTGTGTACGTGGGGATAGCTTGGATCACCGATTTTATTAGGACTTCCCGGCCCGCTTGTGATAAGAGCTTCCCTTCCCAACCCTTCATTCTCTTCCAAACCCTTTGTTTTATTTTCCCAAAGCTAGCTTTTTTGTTTCTTCCCACCATGGCTGGTAAACCCAAGTATTCCTCATATTGTTTTAGCTTCGAAACACCCAATTCTTCCATAATCTGGGTCTGCTGCTCTAAAGGCGTGGATTTGCTAAAGAAAAGGGCCGTCTTATCTCTATTCAATCTTTGCCCCGAAGCCCTTTCGTAAGCATCGAGAATCTCCATCACTTTTTGACACTCTTGGAGAGTAGCCCTACAAAACAAGAGGCTATCATCAGCAAAAAACAAGTGAGTCAGCTTTGGTCCATTACGACAAATTGAAACACCCTTGATATCACCATTGCTTGCAGCTTTTTGAATCATTCTGTGAAGCCCCTCGAAACACACCAAAAAGAGGTAAGGTGAAAGTGGGTCACCTTGGCGGATACCCCTACTTGGTTTGATGTGTCCCATGGGTTCACCATTAATCAAGATGGAATAAGTCACTATAGTGATACATTCCATAACAAGGGCCACCCACCGCTCATCGAAACCCATCTGCAACATAATATTTTCCAAGAAAGACCATTCGACCCTATCATAGGCTTTGCTCATATCTAGCTTGAGCGCCATAAAGCCAGAATTCCCAGAATTATGGTTCTTCATATAATGCAAGGTCTCATAAGCAACTAGGATATTATCTGTAATTAAGCGACCCTTAATGAACGCACTTTGATGTTCGGAGATGATATAAGGAAGCACTCTTTTCAGTCTATTTGCTAAAACTTTTGAAAATATTTTATATAGCACATTACATAGACTAATGGGTCGGAACTCGAAAACCCCAACAGGATTTTTTGTTTTTGGAATCAAGGTAATGAAGGTATGATTTAAAGGGTTAGGCAAAGAACCTGAATTCAGAAAATGCAAAACAGTTTGAATAACATCACCACCAACCAAAGGCCAAAAATTCTGATAAAACAGAGGTGGCATTCCATCGAGTCCCGGTGCTTTGAGAGGGGCCATCTGCTTTAAGGCTACTTCGACCTCCCATTCCTGAAACTCACCCACCAATATCTCATTCATCTCTCCAGTTACAATTTGCGGAATAGAGTCCATGTCAGCCGAGTTCACTTCAGGGGTTGAGGAAGTGAATAATTGTTTATAGAATTCCACAAAAGTTTTTGCAATTTGTTCCTGATCTGTGCACAACTCATCAGCAAGGTTGCGGATGTTTGTGATATAATTCCTTCGCCTCCTCTGTGTAGCCCGGCTATGGAAAAAAAACGGGGTGTTCCGGTCACCCTCCTTGATATAGGTAAACCTCGACCTCTGTCTCCACATCCTTTCTTCTTTTCCCATTAGTATATTAATTTCCTTCTTTAGGTGCATGACTTGAAAAGAATTCCCCGACCTCACAGCTTGTTTTTCAGCCCTAACTAACTCTTTCCTTTTTTTAACCAAATCATTTTGAACATTACCAAAATTAATACGGCTCCAACTAGTCAGCTCTTTGCCACAGTTCTCAACCTTCTTGATCACCCTTGAACCCTTGGCCTCCTCATACCTGGCTTGCCACACCCCTTCAACCGTTTTGCCACACCCTTTGTCCGTTAACCACATCTCTTCAAACCTGAATGGCTTCTTTTTTGGCAGAAAATCCAGGTCAGAAAGTTCAATCCACAGGAACTTATGGTCGGAAGTAGAGCTGTCCACATGCTGGACCCTAGAACCCGGAAATCTGATAAACCACTCATGAGACGCCACTGCCCTGTCCAGCCTTTCCCATATTGAAACACCACTTCGATAATGCTTGCTCCACATGAAAGGGGATCCCTTGTAACCCAAATCCAACAATTCACATTCATCCAATGCTTCCCTAAAAATCTGCATTTGGGAGTAAGGCCTTAGCCTACCACCCGCCTTCTCAGTCTGTTTTGTTATCTCATTAAAGTTGTCGGTGCAAAGCCATGGTAGCGAGCTTTGCCTGTGTAAATACCTAAGAAGCTCCCAAGACTCATGTCTCATGTGTGTTTCTGGTTCTCCGTAGAAACCCGTGAAGCGCCAAGCCTCACCTGACCCCTTGTTGATTATGACGTCAATGTGATTCAAAGATGATGACTCAATATCAACCTCAGTATCAGAATTCCAAAACAAAACTAGTCCACCACCTTTATTCACCCTTTGCACAAAAAACTTCTTATCAAACCGTATACGATCCTTAACGTAATCTAGCCTTGCCTTGTCTACCAATGTTTCGGCTAAGAACACGATAGAGGGAGCTTTTGCCTGCACCACTTCCACAAGCTCTTGAACTGCCAGTTGGTTCCCAAGCCCCCTACAGTTCCAGATTATGCAACTCATAATTCCTGGCAGGGCTGGGAACCAGCCACCGCCAAAACAAATTCATTTTCTTTATCCGAATGAGAAACCAAAAATTTTTTGCTTGGTAACTCATTAAGACCCGAAAACACCTCCATAGGACGTTTAGAGCTAGCAAGTACAGTACTGGAAGAGGGAGTGCCCGCCACCATGCGAGCAAGACGTTTCCACTTGGCCTGAGCCATGCCATTGTTGTTCACAGATACCTGTAATACGTTAGAGTTATCGTGGAGATATTTGGAGTTATGGTCTAACTCCTTGAGTGGGATTGGACCCCCACTTGTTTCTTTATTTGGGCTTTTTCTTCCTCTGACTGTCTTTGGTTTACCCTCCCCTACTATCCTATCCTGGTTCCTAGTTGATGGGCCTTGAGTTACACCAACCCACCCCTTCTCTTCTCCGTAGCACTTAGCAGAGAGGCCCACATTTGAGCCCACATAAAATGGGTCCCCTCCCTTATCTTCAGCCTTTATAGTAGGCGCACTAACACCCCGAGGCATTTCGTCTGCTTCCTGGAGTTGAGTTGACTCCCATTGCATGCCAACAAAAGCTTCAGCATGGTCAGTGGCTTGTACTTTGTCCTGGCTGCCCAAAGAAACTTCATTTCCCACTATCTTTCCCGTCCACTCTTTTAGACTTCCTTTCTCACATAAATCTTCTGACAGGGGAGCAAGAGGGGCTGTTGCACTACTTTTTCTAGAGTCAATCAACTTTGAGATTTCACATAAAGCAGAAAGGGTGATAGGTACACTTACCAAATTGCCCTCTTCTTTGCATGCTTGTGTGGTCTCCCTCACGTTCACTCCTTTTGTATTTGCACTTTCCACTTCCCTTTGTATAATCTCATCCCCACTTGCTGTACTAGCTTCCTTATTTCCTTCATACTTTCCTTCTATAGAAGCTCTATCAGTCACGCCCCTTCCCTTGTCAAATCGCTCCAGCACCTTGTCAATTTCGCCTAACCTGTCTTCAAAACTTTTCCCTGAATCACGGCTTTCCATCATGACAACAGCAGAGTTCAGGTCTTCCCCTCCTGACACAATGGGTGTCACATTTAATGCTCCCTGGAAAGTACCACCTTCCTTTGTTTGAACCAGCACCGCCCCAGGAGGTTGATTGTTGGCCTGAACAGCCGGCAGCATCACCACTCTATCGTTACTAACAACCTGGTTTTTCCGGGCTTTCATAGCTGCATAGAAGCCCAGTACTTTTAGGACTGAACTTCTTCCCTTCCCAATAGATGTTGCACGAATCCAGGCACCGTAGGCTTGATTCTCCTTTGTAAGCTTCCCCTCACTTTCAATCCACAAGTCACAGTCACTATCCACATGATTCAGACACCCACACCAGTAACATATGTTGGGGAGTCTTTCATATTAGAAAGACACCCAACTTTGCTCACCATGTGACAGAGAAATCCTTCTTCCCCTGCACAAAGGTTTGCTAATATCTATATTAACCTTTTGTCTTAAAAAGCTCCCTCCATCCATCTCTCCCTCCTCAATATTCTTGCATACCTCCCCTACCACTTCACAGAGCTTCTCCGCCACTGTTTTGTTCATGAATCTAATCGGGACGTCGTGTATTTGGACCCATATTGGAACCTTGTTAAACTCTAGTGCCCGGAGTGGAACTTCCTTATCGTACCACAGAAGCACAACAAGGTGCTTATCAAAACTCCAAGGGGCGTTGCTCATTATCCTCTCCACCTCTTCCTTTTTTTCAAACGTAAAAAGCAGAACATGATCACTGATTTTTCGAACCTCAAACCCCTTAACCGAACGCCACAACGGGCTGAAAGTTTTGGTCACAGCCTCCACGTTTAAAGCCCTTTTAGTCAGAAATTGTGCTGCCATAGTGTAGTTTTTTGTTGAGAGCTCCTCATCCAACCCCAGTTCTTCTCCTTCCCTTGCATTCAGAGACAGACTTTGCCAATGTTTAGTAAGGTTTTCCATATTCTAAGACCCTCAGGAAAAACTCTCGTATCCCCCAGTCCCAAGAAAACTAAGGAATAAAAGAAGAGAAGTTGCAACAGCGTGCCAAAGTCAGCCCACCTCCAAGCAAAATAAATTTTACTTGAGATACAGTACCTCCTCCCAACAGGAACAGCGGATTCTACAGTCAAAAGGGAGTTTTCCAGGAAAAACTTCCTTGGAGACAGAGAAAAAAAGAGCGGTTTCTGAGTGAGACAGGTTCTGTCCTTTAAAATGGCGACAAGTTTGTTTCTACCGAACGGTCGAATTTTAGTGGCAAACCTTGGTTAAACTTAGCCAAACTTGATTAAACTTGGTCAATTCTAGGATCTAGCCATAAAATAATAGATTTTGTCTTTTCAAGTGTTCTTCATAAAAATGGATGTGCTTCCACCTTGATTGACCGTAATTTTAAGTTATGGCTTAGTCTTCAATTCAATCGACACTAATTAGTCTTTGATAAATTCTAAGATTCAAATTTTGGCAAGTGCATTTTTGGGCTACTCAATCTTAATATAAAAACTAATTGCAAACTGATGCGTTGCGTGTGATAATTTTTGTAAGGTGATCTTATTATTATTATTATTATTATTATTATTATTATCCAGTTTGGTCTAATTTAATGAAGAATAATGCATTTTATAATCATATTTATCACAACATAATTTTTTATTATTGTGTAATTGTTTTATTTAATTGTAAAAATCTTAATTCTACTATAGTCAATTGACTAACTTCTACATCTCTAAGTCAATCGAACAAATTTTGCATGTTACATGTAATTTCCTCGTTTCCATAAGGGTAAGAGCATTTATGATCCCAATAACCCACCCCAGTATTTTTGTATGCTTGGTTTCTTGGGATGCAAAATGTGTTTATTTCAAAAGTTGTATATCATAGGATTTGTCAACAGTTTTGGAGTAGCTGTTTTCTATTTGGTTGATTTAGAACCAATAATAGTAGTTATTTTCCCTCATTAATCGATTCACATAATAGAGCAATCGGCAGGAATAGAGTAACCAACAGAAGAGTGAAATGGGGGTTGAGCAATTTATGGTAATGGGGTTGGCCTTGTTGGGAAAGGATCTACAAAGCTTGGACTCCATGAAAGATAGCTTCTTGTGCTCATGGGTTTTTTCTCTTTGGACCATTGACTAACGCATTGAAATTTTTTAGCTCAAAAAGTCCAAGCTTTCTCATGGACTCTAAAGTGATAAGATACCAAGCTCACACTTTTATAAGATAAAGAAGAGAAATTTGGAGTTGGGTTCACTGAATAATTTGAGTTGGTACGCTGGAGAAACTTTTGTAGAGGTTTGATTGCTTTCTCAACCAAATCATCTTTGTACAAAGAAAATTATGAGTGCAAGCAGTTAATGAGAGAGACAGTAGCATTATCTAGGTTTGGAGAAGAACAGTGAAGAATGTGAGAAAATTAAATAAAATTTTAAAGAAATTGTGAGAAAACTAAAAGAAAAAAAAAAAAGAAAAGAAAAAAAAAATTGGTAAAAAAAAAATTTATTTTTAAAAGATGATATGGCTTTTTTTGCCATCTAAGTGCTGATATGGCTATAAAATTTAAACAAGTCAGCATCTTATTTAATTTTTTAATATTAAGCATGCCAATAATGCAAACTGTTTGCCATATAGATATTTTCTGTTAGTGACTTAAATTTGCCTAGGAGAATGCTCACTGAGATACCTGCTAAAAATATGAAAATTTTTAGGTGCAATGTTCAGTCCACTACCAAAAGTAGATAATAAGGTTATATACTGCTCTTTGTTTTTAGGAGTGAGAAAAATATACGATATGTTGAGGATCTATAACCAATCCTAAAATTTGAGGCTAAAGCTTAGTTGTTATTATTCTTATTATTTTCTTTTTCTTTTTTATGGGGACATTGCCCTTTCTTTTTCTTTTTTACTCTAATGATTTTTATGTCTTGCTCTCTAGCAAAATTAACGAGACAAATGAGAACTCACATGATTTCTTGCTATAATTTGACTGTTATACAATACAATTTTTTTTTTTTTTTAAAGGAGTAATAATACAATCAAATTTAAGCTTACATGCCACATCTCTGTATCTTGCCCAAAAGAAGAAATATTTGATTTTCTGCAGTAGTTATGTCCCTAATAAAACTGCTTCAGCTAAGGGTAAAATTATTGATTGGAGGCACCTAGTGCTAACAGTTTAACTATATATATATATATATATAGACAAAACTTAGGTACAGTATCTTAGGTACTGTTCCTTAAGTTTCTTTCTTAAGATTTAGTCATGTGGTTATTTAACTAAAAAATACACTTTCATCCCATGAAAAAAAAAAATTCACATGGCAAAATCTTAAAAAGTGAATTTAAGGAACAACACCTAAATACTCTCTCTCTCTCTCTCTCTCTCTCTCTCTCTCTCTCTATATATATATATATATATATATATATATATTACATTACATTATATTTAAACTAATATATTGAATTATTGTATTTAAGCAAATATTTGTGCTTATAAAATATATGGATTTTGAATTATATGTTAATAAACATAAAAGGATAAATTGCAAATTACACTCCTAAAGTTTGGGAGTGTTTGGATTTTACACCATAAAGTTTTAAATTTTGGATTTTATCCCTTGAAGTTTTGGGGTGTTTAATTTTACACCATGAAATTTCAGAATTTATATTTTACCCCCTAAATTTTAGGGGTGTTTGGATTTACTCTCCAAGGTTTGAGGGTGTTTGGATTTTACACCCTGAAGTTTTAGGTTTTAGGGGTGTAAAATCCAAACCCCCCTAAACTTTAAGGTGTAAAATCCAAATTTTGAAACGTTATGGTGTAAAATCCAAACACCCCCAAACTTTAGGGGGTAAAATCCAAATTCTAAAACTTTAGAGTGTAAAATCTAAACACTCCCAAACTTAAGAGATATAATTTGCAATATACCCAACATAAAAATAAATAAATACATATATACATAAATAATAATAACACATATGTGTATGTGTAAGTATATAAATAACGGTAACTCCAAAAACAATACACAAATATCAATCGCTACTAAAATATTTTGTTTTCCTAACCAAACTAAAACAACATCTGATATGAAATTGATTCTCTTAATACCAATTGTAAATCTCCATTAACTTTCATAACTCACTATTATTAGAAGTATGCAACTCAATTAATGTTGTCATTTGATATAATTGAAGATGGTTTAGAATATCCAAATTGTTATGCCTTCACTTGTTTAGAAATTCAAACTCCAAAAAATAAAATATTGTAAACTCACTATCAAAAAATAGAGTTTAAAACAATCATGGTAAAAAAATAACCAAGCTTACGAACTACAAAGAGTTTGAAATTTTCTAGTAAAAGAGTTTTACATAAATGAAATTTGGCGAAAATACTATTTTAGTCCTTACATTTTGAGGTTATAGTCAATTTGGTCTCTACATTTTGATAGCAATCAATTTGGTCCCTATTATTTTCAGCTTGCAATCATTTTGGTTCCTACCGTTAAGTCACTAATAGAAAATGCCTGCATAGCAAACAGTTTGCATTGTTGGCATGCTTAATATTAAAAAAAATTATATAAGATGCTGACTTGTTTAAATTTCATGGTCACATCAGTCCTAAGATGGTAAAAAAGCCGCATCATCTTTTAACAATAATTTTCTCTTATTTACCAATTTTTTCTTTTAGCTTTCTGACAATTTCTTTAAAATTTCATTTTATTTTCTAACATTCTTCACTATTCTTCTCCAAACCCAGATAAGGCCTCTATCTCTCTCAATCTCCTCCTCCTCACCTTAACCACCGGTCAATAGCATTAATATAGGTTACATTATTCCTCACCACCATCGCACCTTCTCACAAATCAACCAGAAAATTGCGACCCTTTGTGGATGGCGACTGGAATATGAGCTGAGCACGGAAGTCGCACAAATTGCGCAGTGGCATCAGATCAGCATAAGCTTGTGACCCACTTAGGTTTTGTGCTTTAAGAGGAGTGGGATAGGATCTACTATGCACTAGGGTATTAGAACCCAGATCTGTAAATTTTTTGGGCAAGTGGGGGATGTGAGTTTTTGGCCACAATGGCAGGAACAGAGTAACCAACATAAGAGTGAAGTGGGGGTTGAGCAATTTATGGTAATGGGGTTGGCCTTGTTGGGAAAGGATCTACAAAGCTTGGATTCCATGAAAGATAGTTTCTTGTGCACATGGGTTTTTTCTCTTTTGGACTATTGACTAACGCATTGAAATTTTTTAGCTCGAAGAGTCCAAGCTTTCTCATGGACTCTAAAGTGATAAGACACCAAGCTCACACTTTTATAAGATAAAGAAGAGAAATTTGGAGTTGGGTTCATTGAGTGATTTGAGTTGGTACGCTGGAGAAACTTTTGTAGAGGTTTGATTGCTTTTTCAACCAATCATCTCTGTAGTCTGTACAAAGAAGAGTATGAGTGCAAGCAATTAATAAGAGAGACGGCAACCTTATTTGGGTTTGGAGAAGAATAGTGAAGACTGTGAGGAAATAAAATAAAATTTTAAAGAAATTTTGAGAAAACTAAAATAAATAAATAAAAGAAAAGAAAAAAATGGTAAAAAAATTTATTTTTAAAAGATATTGTGGCTTTTTTTGCCATCTCAATGCTGATATGGCCATAAAATTTAAACAAGTTAGTATCTTATTTAATTTTTTAATATTAAGCATGCCAAGTTGCAAACTATTTGCTATGTAAACATTTTTTGTTAGTGACTTAACGGTAAGGACCAAATTGACTATGACTCCAAAATGTAAGGACCAAAATAATGTTTTCGCCAAATTTCATATATGTAAAACTCTTTTACCAGAAAATTTCAAACTCAATGAAATAAACTCTTTTTTAGAATCATCCATTGTCTAATTGTTTAATCGTCTTTTACTGTTCACATTTACTAACTACTGATTGACTAGTTGGCCCATGCCCTAATCCTTACTTAACAAATAACAAATTAAAAACACATTAAAATTTAGCTACTCCACTCATAAATTCAATCAAAAGTTTTAATTAATTGTAACTTTATTTGCAATAATAGATTATTAAGGGGATCATATTCAAGTTTATTTCGATTAGGCTTGGACTTAAAAAGGATTTAGAATTAGGGACTCAAGATGTTCAAATTTTTATTTAAGGGGGTCAAAAAAAATTATAAAATTACACGCACAAATTCATTGTAATTATGTGTGCTTTTTTTTTTTTTTTTTTGGGACTAAAATTGTGTGTGCTTTTTTAGATATATGTCAATGTGTAAATCTTAACATTTTTTTCTAAAAAATATATAAAAATATTATTTAATAAAACATTAAATACATCTTAATTGCCTTTAGGCATTCGTTAACAAAATCTTTTTTTTCTTTTTTCGTTTGACTAGCAATGTTCATTTCATTAACTATCTAAACTTGCGCTACTTATCTGTTAGATGAGGAAATTTACGGGTTATGTTTGACAATGAGTCTTTACCAAAGTTACTTTAGCACTCATAATTTCTCAAAAATTCTCTAACAAAATGCAGGCTGGGTATCTATCTTGTTTGGATGTGACTTTCATGTTTGTCGTTTTAAAAGTTTTCAGTTTTGGATTATAGATACTAGAAAAACTAAGGTAGCTTTTAATTGACGGGGTTGATGTCAGTCTTGAAAATTACGTATGGGACAACGCCTGCAACGTAGTCATGAAGGCTGTGTTGCGTTCGGATTAGTGGCAATGTGAAACCTTGCCTTGACATAATGTGTTGTCTTTTTTGCTTTTTTGTTTTTTTTTTCTTTCTTTGATTTTGTTCCATGACTTGAGGTCATTCAAATCCCTCCCCGGAAAATTTCTATTTTCCTATGTTTTTGCTAATGAAATCAATTCCTGACCCTAGAGGAAAAAACAGAGGAGGAAGAAGAAAGAATGGAAAAACAAAAAATTCTTGAATCCTTGATTACAATGTAATACTCACAAACATTTAAGAAGTTTCTTACATGATTCTTGACAATAATTGGTTAGTTTATCATGTCTATCAATTTATTAATTCATTTTCCTTTTACAAGGTTATGACTTATATTGATGCTGAAAATGTTAAATTCTGGTTGTGCTCTTTTGTTTCGTCACAAAATATGATTTTTTTTTCCCTTGGATTTCATTTGAGTGAGGATGAAAATGATGGCAAAAATTATGAAGGAAAAGTTGGGGAACATGATCTGAAAGAAATTAAAATTAATTAGAAACGCATGGTGTTTGAATTTGAATTGTACTAAATTACTAATGGCAATTGGTTTTGTTTTTGTCAGACGTGAGAATTCAAATAGTAATAGAGATTTTTAAATTTATCTAAAATTTGGCTTCGCAATGTGTTTTTGGGCGGTGCAACATTTTTTTTTATATAATTCCACTACTGGCATCATTTTTTTTGCACACTAATCACAACATGTCACTTCAATTAGTTATAGTTAGTTGTGGAATAGGTAAAGATTTTTGTGATTAATTAACTGAATATATATACACTAGTCATTTATTTATTTATTTATTTTATAATCTATTTATTTATTAATTAATTGTTTGAATGATATGTAATACGTTACTCCTGTATGATATAATTCTTTTTTTATTATATAGGAAGAGCATGGTCTAGTTCATGTGCACATACGTGAGTGAGACTATATGACAAAGAAATATGACAAGTTTTCCCCAAAAAAAAAAAATATGACAAGTCCCTATCAACAAAAAAGAAAAAAAGAAAAAGGAAATATGACAAGTCAACAACAATGATCTTGAAACCAATATCTTATTGGGAAAAAAATTTGAGGCAAAGCAATGTTTTGAATCCAGAAAAACTGCAATACTTTTGTTTTTAATAAATTCAATATAATTTTATTCTTCATGTGTTTTTTTTTTTTTTAATAAAATATTCATGGAAAAGCACTAATAAAGATCTCTTGCAATTTAACTTTACAAAACACGCTCACAAGCACCTAATTATTAAAGTAAATATTATCCATTTTACATTCAGAAAAGAAAACATAAAAATTAAAAAAAAAATGGGTCCGAGTTTCATCCATTCTCATAATTAGCAATTACTAAATGGGTATAAAGGGTGCAAGCATCATCATTCGTAATCCATAAATCATCATGGAAGCAAGGAAGGAACATAGATTATCCAACTGTCTAAAATAATGCTTAGACAAAATAATTAAAAAAGAAAAAGAATTAAGTATCTGTCTGACTAGTTTCAAAAAAGTCTACGCACGTTATTGCATTACAGTTAAATACTTAAAATGTTCCGACTCATCTATTGTTTGACTCATGCACTTTGTTTTTTTCTTTAAAAGACCAAAACTCACTTTTTATTATTATCCAAGGCCTGTTCTGCCGTCATGCTTTTGTATCCATGATGTCATTAATGGATATGGTCCCCGAACCACCAAAGATTCACGGGGCTCAAATCTCAGTTCTTTAATTGAAGTCGCCTAAAGAAAATGAAATTTTGATGGAGACAAAATTCCACGAAGATTTAAATAAAAAAAAAAAAAATCAAATGTTACAAAGGGAAGAGTAGATTAGGATTTTTTTATTATTTATTTTTAGAAATAATTTCTTGTTATGAAGTCTGCTCTTAATAATTGTTTTTTATCATCAGACTAAGATATTAATTAATTTTTTAGTGTAGGCGATGATCAAATTTTAAATCTCTTATTTAATAATAAGAGACTTTACCAATTGAACTAACTTGAACTCATAAGTTTAATCTACTTGAATTCTATTTTTTTTTTTTTTTTTTAAAGTTTGATCTACTTGGTGTGCGTTTGGGTCCCTTGCGTTTGCGTTTGCATTTTTTTTTTTTTGGAACAAGCACCTCTTGCACTGTTCATGGGACATGAACAGTGCATTTGGGCTAATGAACAGTACCTAGCCAATGAATAGTAATTTTTTATTGTTTTTAGTTTTCAGCAAAATAAACTGTATCCAAATAGACTATTGGTTTGCTATAATTGGCACACTTAAAGTTGCACACTTGTGCATGTAATGCAAACACCACTCATTAATAATGATTTTGTAGTCTTAGTGTGGCTATTTGTTAAAGATAAAATATACTTATTGTACTTTGAAAAGGATATTGAAACTTTAAGAAGTTATATGTATAAAAAAAAAATAAGTTTAGGCACAATATTTTAAATTAATTCACTATATTAGGTTTTCTTAATTAAATTCTAATAAATGACCGTATTGAGTAATGACATACAAAAATATTTTCTTTTTCAAAGACAATTATTTTCAATACAAAATGTATATATGAGTTTTTTTTTTTTTTTTTTTTGAGAAGGATATATATGAGAATTTAATTTAGGAACTTAATATAATGTGCCTAACTTTTGTCCATAAACTAAATAAATTATAAATAAAAATAAATAAATAAAAAACCTAAACCAAACACACTTGTAACTCACCTTATATTGACTTTTTTTCCCTTAAAAAAAAAACCTTACATTATATTGATTATTGATGCATTTTTTCATGGTGCCTATATAAGTTTCTTCTAATGAGTGTATATCGTTTGTAAAATATAATAAATAAATAAATAAATAAACAAAAAGGAGCGTATATCTTAAAAAAAGAGAGACTTAATTTCATTAATTTGCTAGGTCTGATATAAGTTATGTCATTAATTTTAATAATTGGTTTGTGATCATTAAAATTAAATAAATTTCAAAGCATGTAGTTGTCAAAGCAAGTTCCATGTAACTTCTTGGATGCCAAGTAAAATTAAGGAAATGCAGTCAAACTCTAAAGTGATCATGTGAACAAGAAAAGAGAAACCAGAAAACCCCAACAAGAAGGTAAAAGCATTTTCTTACGTTTTTAGTTAGTTGTTAGTAGGCAAGAAATCAAGGGTTGTCTCATTTTCCAAGTAAATGACTAGGAATATATATATGGTCATAATCAAAATACGTTGTAGCATTTTCATTCATGGAAAATTTTCAAATTTCAACTTTGAATTTGATCACTTTGAATGGTGTGATATTAGATATTTGTGGCTGTGTTTTTGTTAATAATACAATCAGCATGTTGTCATGAGAGGACTTTCTTCCAAAATCTATACTAGATAAATACATAAGAAAATGAATGAATATATATATATATATATATATTTTCCCCATTAACTAAAATTCTTAACAAAGATTTTGGAAATCATTAAAAAATTTGGAGCACAAAGGGCAATACTATCCTTGGATTTATTTCATTTATTAATGAAAAATCTTTACAAAATTTTTTTTGTTTGTTTATTTAGAATGTAAAATAGTGTTCTAATTTTGAGCTTGGAAATGGAATATGAAAATGTTTTCTTTCTTAGGTTTAGACTAATGGGTGCTAGGTTATTAATTACAAGGAAAATGCTTGTAGTTGACTCAATAGAAGAGAGAGACTAAAATTACTAAATTCATATGTATAATTGGGAAACTTGATAGAACCATACCTTTGAAATAAAAACAGAGCAGAATATCCAATGTGTCCAACTTTCATACTTGTGGGCCAACATATGCATCATCAGATTTTAGACCCACCACCATATCAGCGTGACGCATGCATGTGTCCACTCCGTATTACACGTTCGATTTACATTCTACACCGCCGTGACTCAATTCAAAATGGACAAAACCCAAGTGAAAAATTCTGGTATGAAACCGTCTTATGAGACTTATGTCTCAATGACATGCGTGTTTTACAAGTCTCAATAATATATGGGTCTCATACTTGTAGGACTCACATGTCATTGAGATATAAATCTCATAAAACCATCTCATGAGATATTTTCTCTCGTAGTTTAAATTTAAGTATAAATTTTTTTTTTTTAGTTGGTACTTTTTTTTTTTTTTGATAAAATTTTTAGTTAGTACTTTTTCTTTTTTTGTTTTTGAGAAGGATTTTTTTAATTGGTAGAAGGTTATTAAGTCTAGATCGTCTTTGCAGGAAATAGTACAAAATATTAGTTGATGTAGGCTTTTGCCTTAAAGTATAATATTATAGAGACACAATATATATCGTAATTGGTAAAATAGTCAACACTCTTGATATTTGAGATAATGTTAATTAGGTTTAAAATATTCTAAAACTGATCAACTTAATCTCTAAACAGTTACTCATTTTTCTCTTCTATTACGGTGATTAAGATCAAATTAGTCAATTTTGAAATGTCTTAAACCTAGTTGGTATTAGCCTAATCCTCTAAGGTTTGGTTGTATTTTGCCCTAATTATTAATCATTCATTAACTCAATTGCAAAAAAAGAAAGGACAATTTTTTTATGACATTTAGGGTTGGAATCTTATAATTTAAAATTGGGAGCAGTAAAATAATGGGCATCATCACCGTCATTTTTGTTTTCCTATTTCCAACAAACACAATTTGTTGAGGCATTGTGACTCAAGTAAAAGAAGAAGGGGGGGGTGGGGGCGGAGAGACCACAATTAGCCAAGTTAAGAAAAGTTGGGGGGGGTGGGGGGGGGGGGGAGAGACCACAATTAGCCAAGTTAAGAAAAGTTTTTTGGAAAAAGAATTTTTTTGAAGTGCACAAATCACATTTGTTGTTGCTATCATTTGTTTTTTAGTTTATGTAGTAAAATTTATAAAAGCCTTAATAGTTTCTTAATTTTTTTTACAATTTATTGACCTTACAAGTTGTGATTGATAAGAACATAAAACAATAATATTGTATGACTTCAATAAATTGTGAAAAGGTGTGTTAAATAGATTGTGTTGAGTTAAGCTAAAGACAATTTCCCCCCCTAAATTTTTGCTTAAGATGGTAAGTTGTAAATGGTATATCATAATTTTCACATAAACCAATTGCTAATATCACTTTTATTATGCACCAATTATAATATTTTACTTCAATTGTTGAAAATTTGTGTCTATGACTATATATATACGTAGGGCAAAGCTTGGATTTAGTGTCTAGTTACACTAGATCCGTTACGATGGTAACACATGTTATCATCTTAATAAGTCTAATGCATTGGATGCACTAAACCCAAGCCAAGCCTATATATGAACGACCTAAGGACGGCGGTTAAGATACATTTAATATTTTATTAAATAATGTTTTAATATATTTTTTTAAAAATAAAGTAAAACCGTACACATCTATATATATATATATATATATATATAATCAACACTAAGAGAAAATTCAATTAAATTCTAAATTAAATATCAATTGTGAGCTAATTTTGTGCCATGTGTCCACTAAAGTTTTTTAATATTTATGTTGAGTGAGTTAATGGTTGCAAAATACTAAGAGTTCAATATTAATAAAATATACAAATAAAAAATCAATTATATTATCTACTCAACAAAAATAACCACACTTTCTACCTTATTAAAAATTAGAATAGAAATGATTATAAGTAGTATTAAAATTTAAGCAAGAATTTTAATAAGTCAATCAATTATGTATAATTTTATGATTAAAAAAATGTGTTTATTTTTAAATGCATCCATTCATATGTTACATGCTAGTTTTTTTTTATTTAAAAAAAAAAAAAAAAAAAACAACGTATAAGCCAATGAATTAATAACTTGTGTATTTTATTTTTTGAAAAGTGTATATTACAAATTTACACATCATAATTGAGCATTTGTTAATCTTTTAAAATGTGGTGTCACTTGTTAACAATACCCCACACACACACAAAAAAGTATTATGAGCTGACACGTGCCATCAAGTAACGGCTAGGATACACGATCCGCAGGCTACCTCAACACAACGCTATGCTGACGTTATGCACAGGAATACATTCAAAAAGTCCCTAGAGCACAAGCAATTACCTTTGCTTTGGCCGCCAACATTTCCCTTTGACCTTCCAAAGCCAAATTGAATTTCTCTCTCTTTCTCTCTCCCTCTCTTCCTATATATAGCATCAAATGCATTACTTTGATACACACATTTGGAGAAAACTTACATTTTTTTGAAAGTTGACACATAAGAGAAAAAAAATGCATGACCAGAAAGAAAGTTGTAATCTTCCCAAAGAACCTCGTCTTGTGGTGAGGAAATTCTTAGCCAGACCACAACATGAGGGACTTGGGGCCATTGTTAGAAGGAGCATAGGAAGGTAAGAGGGTGATAATTCAATGGTGTTCTTTTCACTTAAAGGAATGAACTTTTGGAAGAATTTGAAGGTTTGGATTAATGGGTGTTTTGGTTTTTTTTTTGCAGGCTTGAGCTGAAATACTTTGATCCTTTTCTTGTACTTGATGAATTCTCAGGTGGGCCGTCTCTGCTTTCCTCTGTTGCTTCATGAAAACGTGTTGGGTCTCTATACATGTGGTTTCATTTTTCTTATGAGTTAGTTGTTGAATTTTGCAGTTACTGCTCCAGCTGGATTTCCTGATCATCCACATAGAGGTTTGATTATTGACCTTTAGTCTCGTTGAAAATATTTAAAATCCAACTGTTGAGAATTGGGATAAACATAAGATGATTCTAATTTTTCTTTTTCTTTTTTCTTCTTTGCAGGGTTTGAGACAGTGACCTACATGTTGCAGGTATTTTCAACTGGCCATTGCAGCTCATAGCCTTTCTTTTCCTGTGTGTATGCAAACTTTTTGGTCAAGCAAACTAAAAATAATCACTACTTCTATTTACATATATGGTCAATAGAAAAGAAATACATAAACACCCTCAGCATACTTGATATTTGTCTATTATGGTTATAATTAACATGAAAATGTCATATTCCACGTTTAAAATGATTGGGGGACACACAGTAGTCATTTTAATAATGAGATAGAGAAAGACGAAGATATGCGTGTTTCTAACTACCATAGATGTCGATTTATTAATAATTATGTTACTTATTAATCTCAATTTATCCAAGATATTTTCTCAACTAAAAATATTATATATAGTTGATTGGTCAATATCTCGAGTTTATAAGCTGTATAGATACTACTACTCACAACTCATCATGTAGCAAACTGCAGCAAAAGCTGTATAAGTTTTTGCCATTCTAGTATTTTTTGAATATAAATGACATTTTAAGTCAATGACCCTTGGATCTAGTAGTATCAACTTTTAATTTTGAGTTATCCTTAAATACTTTCGGAGTACAGAGGATTGTATTCTCTGCTCTCACATTCATGACGAACTTCATCATAAATATGAAAAAAATGAGCATAATTTTTCTGTGTTCCAAAAATACTTAAAATTTTTTTTTTCAAGTTTCAACTATCAACTCGTTGTTAATAATGGAATTTCCAAGGTAACATTTAGATTTACATTGTTGGCATTTGTCAGCTGTTTTGCATCATATTTTTTTTTTATTGGTCAGCCAGTCAGACCCAAGGCATGCAGTTCACTATGCTACAACTGTCCAAGGTTGACATGACGTTTCAGGCACCAGGTGGTTGCCAGGAAAGGTCTTGAAGACAAATAGGCTTACACTTTGGCTTAATATGGTCAATAATCTAATTACAGTAAATTTCAAGACATTTTTCACATTTGTTAATACACACTTTGATTGAGGTACAGTAAAAATAGTGTTATTGACGATTTCAGTGAAAGTGATATTGCTTGTGAAAAAGTGAAATTTATTGTTGAAATATGACCTATTGTACTTTTTTTTCTTCTCTTTTTTTTTGGGAGAAACAATATGACCTATTTGTACTTGCTTTCATTGATTGGTCCCAATTTGAACTTTTTAGAGGTGAGTTGCAATTACCGTAAGTTGAAGGCAATTCAATTGTTTGTGTCATCAGGGATCATTCACACACGAAGATTTTGAGGGGCACAAAGGGACAATAGGAGCCGGTGACTTGCAATGGATGACTGCAGGAAAAGGTATTGTTCACTCAGAAATGCCTGCCGCCCAGGGAACCCAAAAGGGACTACAGTTGTGGATCAACCTATCCTCCAAGCATAAAATGTAAGTACACCACTCACTAAAGGTTAGCCTAACCATAGAGATAGACATGAGTATGATATACATTTTATGTCACTATATGGTTATTTTTTAACCCAGAATATTATAGGACATAGTCCCCCCCACCCCCCCCACCCCCCCCCAAAAAAAACAAAAAAAAAAACAAAACAGAATATTATGACAGGTCTATCCACTCAATGAAATAGTCAAATAAGTTTCAAACTTTTCTACTGAGAATATGCAACTTTCCTATCCTGATTCCTACTACTACGATGATTCGTCATCATTGAACCTTTTCCAAAGGTGCTTTTGAAATGCACCATAGGGTGTGTATGCATACCAGCCAGAAATGGTCCGCCTAAACAACTGCCTTTATACTCATATCCCATGGTGGATAAGTTAATTTCTGTCATGATACTAGCACCTGCTAGCTTTGAACTTCTAGAAAAATTTGAATAACTCTTGTGGGTTAGTGACAGTAATCAAGTAATAAAATTTTGAGAGTATTTTGTATGCCTTTCAAAGGCAAGACTCGCATGATTTTGCTAAGAAATTGCAACATAAGTACAATAAGCTAGCAAAATCCAAAACTTCATCAATTGAGTTGTAATTTTGTTTGATCACAGGATTGAACCAAGGTATCAAGAAATACTGAGCAAGGATGTTGCTGAAGCCATCAAAGATGGGATTAAGGTTAGAGTTATAGCCGGCGAGGCCTTGGGAACCAAATCACCAATCTACACTAGGACCCCAACTATGTATCTGGACTTCACTCTCAATCCAGGAGCTCACCTTCAACAACCAATACCAATATCATGGAATGCCTTTATCTATGTCTTGGAAGGTGAAGGTATCTTTGGCAATACAAAATCTTCACCCACCGCAGCTCACCACCTTCTTCTTCTAGGAACTGGGGATGGCTTGGAGGTATGGAACAAGTCCTCCAAACCTCTCAGATTCATTCTAGTTGGGGGTGAACCATTAGGTGAGCCACTAGTGCAGTTTGGACCCTTTGTGATGAACACACAAGAAGAGATTGACCAAACCATTGATGATTTTGAGAATTACGTTAATGGATTTGAGAAAGCCAGGCATTGGAGATCAGAAAGCAACCTTAGTCTTGATTATTAGCTATTGTTTTATTTGGAATTTAATTGTTGATGTCAAAAGTAGGAAATTAATAAAATGTTATTCCTCAAAATTATTTCGTTCATCAAAATTTATGATTTATGAACCACCATAAATTTGATGTACTCATTTCCGTTACATCAACTCCATTTGTTCATGCAGTATGTCTTATTTTTAGCTCTTGTTTTATTTAGAATTGACTTGTTGATTACAAAAGTGGGAAATTAATAATTTTGTTTCTCAAAATTTGTGCATCAAAATTTAGTTTTAGAAAATGAACCAACATTAATTTGATGAACTCATTTTCTTAACATCAACTCCATTAGATCATACACCATGTTTTTGACCTTTTTTGGGGGTTCTTTGCAAATCTGGAATTACAATTGAAAGCTGACCATAATAATTTGATCCTGAATATTGAAGGAGATCTGGTTAGCCATCAAGTTAAGGGTATCACTGCCGTACATGTCCTCTTTGAATAGCTTTCCTTCTAAAACTTATATTCCCTTAAGAAATAATGGATAACCGGTCACGTTATTATTCTCTAAAGTTTGGATTATCCAAAAATATCAAATAAATATATTCATTTCTACATTGGAACTCAGCCAACTTCTAGTATACAAATTAAACACAAGAACAGGAGGCTCACTTTTTTTTTTTTCTTTTTTTTTCTTTTTTTTTTGGTAATAAGGTAAGGAGGAGGGTCAAACTTGTCAATATGGGCACCCTGTTTCTGGAGTAATTCTAGTACCATATAAAATAGCACAACTTTTACCACAACTATCCTATATGTCAAACTATGACTGGCTATATATCACTTTCATATGAACATACCACTTTTTCTCTACTACTCATAATCTGCCATATGGATAATTATAGCACTATCTGCCACGTGGATAGTTACGATAAATGTAACTCGGCCATTCATGTTTGAAATTGATACAATACAAGGGTCTTACCAAAATATAAAAAATTAAAAATTAAAAAAAAAAATGATACAAGGGTGTTCAGGACTAACAACCCAAAAGCCAATGGGCCCAGCAATAAACAAAGCACACGTCTTTGGTCCGCATACAAATAAAGGCCCAATCTTCAACACTTGATGAAATAAGCTTTACTAAATTTCTAGCCCAGCCGAAAAATGAACCCCGATTGGGGCTACTCCTTGAATAGGTTCCGAACCTGTGATATTACTCCTCATCTTTTCCCTAAGTGGTCCAAGTCCACATGGTAAACCCATGAGAAAATTTGGGAATTTTGGTTTGTTTTATGAGAGGATTTTTTTTTAATCTATTTTTACACTCGATGAGCAATTTTGAAAATATGAGCTGAGCATTTACAAGAACTATATGTATCAGTACATGAATAGTGCATTGTGCATTAGCTAGACACAGGCATCGCTTGGGTTTATTGTTTCATCATTCATGCACTGAACCAGATACAATATGGCTACGTGTTCATTTATTTGTCATGTATCCATTTTGTATTGGGTCCAGTGCACAGATCACATTAAACTCAAGCCTTACCAGCCAAATAGAAGCAAACAATTGGACAAAATCATGCAATTGACAACTGCCACCATAATAAATATTAGCCCACTCACCATTAATATTGATTGTCATGAACTTATAAAAGACATCAATTCCTTTGAATAAAGTTTCTCTCTAAACTAGTTTGGAGAAAAACTCTACAAATTACTCATATATTTTTATATTGAGAGTGAATTTTGAAAATATAACCGTTGGATTGCATATTCTTATTATATTTTTCATGCTTGTAAAATTTCAAGAAGATTAAAGATCAATTGCTATGTCATCAAACAAATGTTAAAATTTCAAGTTTTTGTAATCTAAAATTATGTATAAAAAATAAGTTTATTAATCAAATAGTAAATAACATCCAATTTGAACGAAATTTGATATGCATGATAAGAACATAAGGAATATGAAATTCAACAGTTAAATTTTTAATATTCACAACAAAAAAGAAGAAGAAGAAAAAGAAGAAGATATATGATAAGTTTGAAGAATTTCTCTCGAAATTAGTTTGGAGAGAAACTTTATTAAATCGCTTTATAACAACAAATTGAATGGAATTAAGCCAACTGAATTGCCTTGATGAAAACCCAATCAACCACCCTCACACATAGTAAAGCTAATATCCATTGACCAAAATCAATTTCCATTTTCAACTGTAGGTTTTTTTGAATAATTTTTTGTTGGAAGCTAAGGTCTTGTTTGGATTTTGCCAAACTCAGTTAACAAAATTGAGTTTTGTTAACTCATAACCCAAAAACTGTGGGCTCCACATGTATAATGTCTGTTTGGCTGATTTTCCCGGATGTTAACTCAGTTAACAAAACTAAGATTTTTGGGTTTTGAGTTATCAAACTCGAAAACTCTAGTGGGTTGTTTTCAAGTTTTGAGTTATGTTAACTCAGTGGCAATAAGCGTAATTTTCATCAAGTTTTGGGTCCCACAACAATGTTATGTTACATCAGTGCAGACGCAGCAGACCTACTGAGCTCCCCAATGGTACTTTTGTGTTTACTTTCCCAACTACCCAGCACTTCACTCCAACACTTCACCACTTCATTCATCACTTTCCATTTTCCTTCTCCCAAACCCACAGCACAGCAACAACTGAAGCGCATCTCTCCGCCGATCAGCACCTTCAGCACAGCTCTGTGAACCAATTTTGTTTCCAGTGAGACCCATATTCAGCCCCTCCATTTGTTGGGTTTTATTTTGATATTTTTTGTTTTTTCCATGTTTCTCCATTTTTTGTGTTGTGTTTACTGAGACCTTGAGGAATGGCTGTGAATGCTTGTTTATTTATGCCTTTTTTTTACTCTCTACTAAAGTATAGCTTTTATGCCTCTTTTTATGTTTTTATGTTTTTTTTTTTTTTTTATATTTTAGAAGTTTCTGGGTTTGTTCCTCTGTTAAAGCGATGGTATTGTGAACAATGTCTGGGTTTTTAATCATCATTTTTTTTTCCTTTGCTTAATCCGTGCTGTGGGTTGCCCTACTTACTGATTATCCTATTTTTGGACATGGTTCATATGATATTCTTATAATGGAAGATGGATGTACCTTGTTCAAAAAAAAATATTAGAATCAAAGATGGATGTGCCTAACTCTATCTTGTTTTTTATTATGATTGTTACTTTAGTTACTACTTAGTTTAACTGATAAGATGTAGCTACTAACAGAATATACATCAATAGATCAATAGAGTATGTAACATAGCCATAAACAATATGGTGGGTTTTTAAGGGAGGATAAAGTTAAAACTATTGCACCTTAAGTTAAGGCCCCTAAACACTATTGTCTGACTTTGATTGAATACATGGAAATGTTTCTTGTTTATATGTGATTGTTACATGATCAGAGGTTTTTGTTAGATGGTTGGGGATTTAAGGAGGTGGGACGATGACTGTGTTGATGAACTTTATGACATTGTCTTCGGCCAATGGATGCTGGGTAATTTTGCCGCAGGGCTTCCCCATGAGCCATTGTGGGATGTGATCACAGACACTCTCAACACTCGGACTGTGAAGGATTTCCGCAAGAGACAGGTTATGCGTCGGTTCATGCATGTCCAGAGGGAGTATTGTTGGGCCAACAGAGTTCATTATGGGCCAAGGCGTGGGTGGCCAGTGATGGGTCCAGATGAAAGGGCTGGTCCGTCTTAGTAAGAGGCAATTGGTGGAATCCGAAGCATTGTAGTGCATAGCTAACCATTTTGTTTATGCTAACTTATTTTGTTCCCACTATGGTTTGTAGACTACTATGGTGTTGTTAGCTTACACTTTCACATGCACTCCCCTATGGCTATTAGTGACCACTTTTGTAGTAAAACAATGCCAAGGTCTTTGACTTTTTGTATATTACATGGTCACAATGTACAAGTTTAGTTATGAACTGGAGTATACCTATGTATGGTGTTATCTTTATTTATATGTATTGCTTATTTATGTAGAGTTACTTGTGTACTTTCTCAGTACGCAACATACTTGGTCACGGTAACGCATTAATATTCCTTGTTCATTTATTTACCTGTCAATACAAAGTGTGTTCATCTTACCATGTGAGATATTTGAATTAGATGACCCATTAATTCCAATATGTGGAAGACAAAAAGTGGCCTTCCCACGTAGAACACATATTTATAGAGATTATGGTAGAGGAAACAAATTAAGGGTAACATGGAGAATGGTGTTTTTAAGGGCCCTATGTGGGAAACAATGACACAAGAACTTAATAAAAGGACTGGTAAACTTTTAACCGCTAAGCAAGTCTTCCAAAAGCACAATAAGTTTCGGGGTAAACAACTCAAGTGGAGTCAATTGCTGAATCGTACGGGGCTGGGGTGGGATGAGGCCACCCAAACTGTTACATGCACTGAAGAGGTTTGGGAGCATGTGGTGGTGGTATGTTACTTTATGCATTTCAAGTTTCATGTTAGTATTGTATGCCTTTGCATTGTTGTGATTACTTTGCGGCCTAACAATTGTTCCTATGCTTTTGTTGTTGTAGGCTGATCGGAACGCAAATAACCTGCAAAAGAAGTGATGCGCCGACTATGATAAGCTGAAGCAGTTATTTGCCCCAGTACTGCAACTAGGCACCTTTAGATTTCATCAAACACACCTGCACTGAACAGCGATGAAGAGTGTGCACTGAAGGATGAGCTTGCTGCTGATGCTTCTCCTATCCATCTTGATGATTACTGTTACACCCCGAACTTGGATAGTATTCCTCGGACGACGGAGGAGACTGATGGTGTTGACCAAATCCAAGCTGCAGGCAAGCGTCTTATGCAAGAAGCAAGTGCCAAGGGTAAGAAAGTGGCAAAGAAGTCCGACAAATTAAGTGAGATGACTGTGGCTCTAAAGGAGTACACCGCAATGATGAGGGAGAGGTTTGGCGGTAACAGGGGCAAGTCAAGTGGCACTTCTGAGCAATTTGCCCAATCAGCAGCTAGAGGTGATCCATGTTCTTTAGGGAAAGCCATTGACATGCTTAATTAGTATGAGGATCTCAAAAACAAGGAGTATTTGAAGATCCCAAGGGCTCTCCATGTGAAGGAGAATAGGGTGGTGTTTATTGGCATGCTGGAGAATAGGAGGCGGGCATGGATGGAGGAAATTCTTAACCCGGAGGATTGATACTTGAATCTTATTTTATTATGTTATAGTTATTGTAGTATTGTAGTATTATGTGATAGTTATTGCAGTACTTGAACCTTTTGTCACAAAAACATTGACATGTTTTGTTGATTATTATTTTCTATACTATAGATGTTGGTCAGGTTGCCTTCTTTATTTCTAGACTTGATGCAGTCTTGTATGTTGAACAATCTTAACTTATTATTCGGAATATTTATGATAATTTTCCATATTCGCCTTGGTTTATTGTTGAGTGCTTGTTATTAGCATTGATTTACTGTATAAAATAAAAGGGGTTAATAGTATGTCGTTATGGTGTGTTGGTGACAATGGCATCAAGGAGTGAATGGTTAGATGCATTCTTGGCTTATGATTTTGACGAATCATACTTTAACAATGTTGATGCTGATGATGATATTGATGATGATGATTGGTGGGGTTCAGAGTGTGATAGCGAAGATAAAGCAGAGTTTGACTTTGTGAATCCTTTGGTAGGTGAGATGTTCACCTATATGCAGCGACATTATGATAAACAGCCCATGCATGATAGTATCCTCACGGGCCAAGGATACATGGATGAACTTGACAATAATCCTAATAAGTGCTTTGAGATGTTTCGCATGACACGCCCGTATCTGTTACATTTAGCGGATGAGTTGATCAGTCATGGATACTTAAAGGAAGGGCAAGGTGATGTGGATGCCACGTAGGCGGTCGCCATGTTGTTATACATACTTGGCCACAATACCCGAATGAGGTGTGTTGCAGATAGATTCCAGCACTCAACTGAGATGATGTCCCGCCACTTCTGCAGGGTGTTGCGGGCTCTTCACTCGTATGTGAGACATTTGATTAAGCCAGATCCAGATGTAGTTTGCCTCCTCGAACATCTTTAGGTGAACAAGTACTGTCTATGGTTCGACGTAATATATATCACTTAATTATATTATAAACGTATTCTGTTTAACTAGGTACATACATCATCAGTACTTATGTCATGTGCAAAACTGTGTTGGGGCAATGGATGGCACCCATGTGAGTGTTTGGCTTCCTAAACATATGACTCAAGCGTACAGGAGCCGAAAGGCTATTGTAACCACAAATGTGTTGTGTGTGCAACATGGATATGCAATTTATTTATGTTCATGCGGGGTGGGAAGGTAGTGCTAATGACTCACGGGTGTTGGAGGAAGTGATTGGTGACCTGAAGCATGGATTCCCATGGCCACCTACAGGTACTACAACTAATCTCAAAGGTTATCAATTTTTACATGTTTTTGTTATAGTTATTGTAGCCAATTCTAAATAGCTTCATAAACATGTAGGATCATACTACTTGGTGGACTCAAGCTTGCCTATTGGCATAAGTTTCCTTCCACCTCACAAATCAACTAGGTACCATGCCCAGGAATTTCATTCTAGTAACAAGAATCCAACAACCAAGAAAGAGTTGTTCAACAATCGACACTCTTCCTTGCGAATGGTTATTGAACGATCGTTTGGGGTGCTAAAGGCTCATTTTCCCATCCTCAATTTAATGCCAAACTTCAAGCGCAGTAGGCAGCGCTATGTGATTATTGCATGTTGTTGTCTACACAATTTTATGTGCATTAATAACCGTTGTGATGAATTGTTTAACACATGGGACAATGTTGAATATGAAGAAAATCCTTTTGTTTCACTCGGTAGTGGCAACAATGGAGCTTCTACCAGCACCGCAAACCAGAGGTATGTTATGGAGATGTCAGAAGCATCAAAGAGACGTATGGCCAACTTTAGGGATGACATCACTGATGCTATGTGGGCTGATTATGTTGCCCGTAGGCATTGATTTCGCACATGAATTATATTGTAAATGCTTACATTTTGATATTTACTAGGTGCATGTTCAGCACATGTTATGTATTTTTTTTATAATAGTATTGCGCTATTTTGGAACCACGAATGTATGGTGCACATAAGTTCGGTATTTAGTATTTGTACCATTGTATTATGCACTATTATTGTAGGGTCAATGGTATTTGAAGTTTCTGTCAAGTCCACAGTTTCCCTACTTTTTACATTGGTGATGATGGGTGATTTTGTAATGGTATAGCGTGATTTTATAAACTATGTGCAATGAACTATAGAAGAATATTTGGGATTAAATTCTGCTTGCCCTATTTTTATTCATATCGATGCTTAAATACACTAACAAAACAACTGAATCATAAACAATAGGAATGGCAAAAAATAAGAATGCTACCATTACAAAACAACAATGTTATATATAAGGTTACATTTCCAACACCTACACTGGAAGGCACTCCCAACACCTACAATACATTTCCATATCTAACCACATAATAGAATTTCATTATGCAAACCACTAATCCAAATTCATAATCATGGTAGACAAATTTGCCGTAATCCAACCTCCCTATTACCAAGTGAAAATATAAACACCACAACTGCCAACCATGACATAAGTAGAGCAATTTGATATTTACGTGCTCGTGCATTGGCCATACGAAGGGAAACCTTTTCTTTTTCAACACTATGCATTGCTACTCTTTCCCTGTGGAGTAGGTCTGCTATTATTGCACGGGCTTCCATCTCATTGTTTTTGGCCATAGCTGCCTCGACCTCAAGCCTAGTAAATTTCGCAATGACAATCGGTGTTGTTTTAGCTCCACGCCTACATGGGATGCCATCCAACCACTTAAAGGACTTACAATGTTCATCGCTGCCCTGCATATTAAACAAAGCTGGTAAGTACATGAGCTGAGGAGCATAGCATCGTTTAACCATGAAGGAATGACGATAGTAAGCGCAGCTAATACTTACAGGCTTCCAATGTCTACAGCCATAAAACCGTCTATCGAAATTATGGAGCTGCAAAGTTGTTTGCAACATGCACTGATCCATGTCACACATGTGCTCTCTTTAGTTGGAGTTATAGCTACTGCCACTTGCCTCTGACATTGTGGTGAAATGTCCACCCCTGCAAGGCATATTCACTGTCATTCAATACAATAGTAAACTCATTGCACTTGAAGTATCCTGTCTATTAACCATTCTCAGGGAATAGTTCTATGCCAATTCATATTATGAGGAATTCAATTTAAAGTCCTTCAAATTAATTGTTCCAAATAGTGAGCAAGTAGAATAAGCTAAACTTGCAATAGGATGAAAACATTGTGCAACTTGAACTTAAATTTATAGGGAATGCAACCAAAGGAAAATCTTACAATTTCTTAAAAAACAGAGACAATTTTTCTTTACCTTTTTTCCCTTTTTTTTCTTTTTATTTGTTGAATACACCCTGCTTTGTTAATGGAATGAAACAACTATAAAGATTATATTATTGAAGCCAAACTAGTCTTAAATAATCAGGGCACTGGACTTCACTGAATGTGGTTATGATCTTGAGCCTAGACGCAAACATAAAGAATGCATAAGAATGAGTGAAATGCCTTCATCACTCCAAACCCCAAAGGCAGAGGTAATTTGCAAACACTTCAAAATAAAAAAAGAAAAAGATCACATAATTATATTTTATTCTTGCTAAGATCAAATTCCATAATCATTTTCACTGCCTCAAGAAGCCAACTAAACAATGACAAGAAATAAGATCATAACATGAGTAAGTTTAAAACTTTTGAACATTTTCATAGGAATTATCTTCATTTGTTTAGGGTTTTTCTTGCAAAACCAACTTGTTTGGATTGCCACACTGAATTGTTTCCCAGCAAGGTGGATTTTTTCTTATTCTAATTTGTAGCAATGTTGTTGATGCAACTGAAATTTATTTGATTACAAGTTGGCATCACAGTTCTGACTCCTGAGTAAATGTAAATTAATCAATATTTGGTCCAGTAGTGGCCATTAAGTTGCAAAACCTAGACTTGGGAAATGGAAGAAGAACTCTCTAGCTTTTACAAGGGAAAAGAATGATATCTATATGCTAGCCGATACCTTTCACCAATTGTTAGGTGGGATTTTTCTAATCAGCTCTTTAAAACCTAACAAAAAAATGTTCAAATCCAATCTCATATTCATAGCATTTGATTGTTCAACATAGATTTACGAGATCTGCAGTAAAAAATTTATGAAATATATATACAAAATCATGAAAACGGTGAGAAATAAGACCGTACCAACAGAGGGCTCACAAATTTCTCTTAAGCAGACCCACAGTGCCGTGATGGATTTACAACAGAGGTAAGAAATAAGATCGTACTTAGGTTGTGTTCAGAGTTGGGAGTCTGGGATTCCGTCGTGTGGGTTTTACTAGGTATTACAGAATGGTGTAGGAATTCCTTGAAGCTAGCCAATCTGATTCAGGTCCAAATGGTCTTGCAGTTCCTATGCGTTAGTCTCGTCCATCGGAGGGTATATATAAGGTGAACTTCGATGCCGCTATGTTTGAAGGGTCGGGCTGTGCTGGTATTGGAGGGATCTAATGCAATGGAGGTGGGGAAGTGAGGGGCAGAAAATGAGAGGCGAAGTGAGGGTTTGGAGAGCTAAAGATCGGAGGTGAGATCGTGAGACGCTGCTATGGTATTTTCCAACGAGAACCTTAAGCCAGGTCCAAATGCTGAGAGGAGCTAGGGTATTTTCCAACCAGAGTGTTTCATTTTGGGTTTCTGAAGTTGGATATAGTGTTTTGTTGTGGAAAGGGCATGAAGAGGAGAGAGAGAGACAACACGGGTAGGCTTGTGACCGTTCTGTACACCTGATCTACAAATTGATTTTTGTGAGACTTAGTGAGTGACATAAATGTGAGTGTTTAAATTGAAAAATTGACTGAGATATTCCATCCAAATAGGCCACCAAACAAAGTTATAAGAAATTTGGATATTTTTTAGTAATGAGTGATGAATGACAAATGACGAAAATTTAGTGAGGAGTGATGAGTGATGAAAAAAGTTAGCCAAACAAGGCCTAATCACCCTTTAAAATAATTCTTTTGAATCCCGACCCGTCAAAGAAGCCACTCTTTCACTATTTCTATTTTTCTATTATTTTAGCCCCCATAGGAAGGAGTATCAAGATCTTCGATAAGGTGGGGGAACTGGGAAGCAAAGGAGTTTGTGCTCTAATACTTTCCTGTTACTTTTTTCCTGTTTTATTCCATTTGCCAGGCTTCAATACTTTCCTGTTTGCTACTCGTTATTCTCAGTGCAATAAGATTCGTGGTTTTTTCCTTTTCTTCTTTCGTAAGCTCTCCCCACTTTTGTTTATTTCTCTTTGCTCATTTGATTTTATACTTTTATTCACTTTCTAAATTTCTATTTTATAATTTTCATAAATGATCTATTATATTCTCTTTTTTTACAAAATACAATTCATTTATTTTACCTATTAATGTTTTTTTAGAGAGTTTTAATATATGATATCTGCTCTTATGGCCTGTTTGGATGTTTAAAAAAGGAGGGGGAGTAGAGTAGAGGGAGGGAGAGTAATCTAATTACCTTATTTGGAAGTTTTTTAAGGAAGGAGGAGGAGGGGTTTGGAGGAGTTTGGAGGGGTTTCAACTCCCTCTAGCCCCCCATTTTTAATTCCCCCAAATTGGAGAGATTTGGAGGGGGAGTAGATTACATAAACTATTGACCAAGTAAATTACCTAATTTACCTTTATTATATTAACAAAATTACACAAGGGGAAGGGCTAATTACTCCCTTCCCCCTTACTAATTTTAAAAACATCCAAACAAGGTGAAGGGGATTCATTCTCCTCTACTCTCCTCTCCACTACTCCCCTCCCCTCTACTCCCCTCTACTCTCCTCCCTCTCTAAACTTCCAAACAAGCCATTAATTAATAGTTTTTTATCATTAGACTAAGACACCAATCAGTATTTAGTGTAGTTGAGAATTGAATCTCAAATCTTTTATTCAACTATTAAAGATTTTACTAATTGAATTAATTAAAACTTACTATTAATGTCAGTAAAAAATTTTTATTTCCAACAAAATAAAAGGATACTAAACAAAATTTAAATAAAATAAAATAAAAATTCAAGATAAAAAATGTCCAAAAATCGTGTGCACCACGATACAAATCAAAGTCTCCTTTTCATCTCCCATTCACAAAAAAAAAAAAAAAAAAAAGAAAAAAAGAAAAAAAGAAAAAGGTAGTTTAGTCAATAACTTTACCACTTCTCTCATAATTTGTACATTCCCCAACTCTCCAACCCTGCCAAAGAGTCCAAAAACACAAATACACATAAAACCCCCCCAAAAACAATCCCAAAAAAAAAAAAAAAAAAAAATGTTGAGCAAGAGAAACGTATTGCTTCTGAAGATCGTTCTATTCCTCTTCGCCTTAAACTTCCTCACTCTCTTCCTCTACTTCACTTCCCACTCCAAACAATCACCTCTTCCCTCTTCCCAAACTCTCCCCAATTCCCACTCTAACCACCTTTTCAACGGTCACAACAACCGTTTTCTCAAACCCTGGCCAATCCTCCCTTCTTACCTCCCCTGGTCCCACGCTTCCCCTCCGCCGTCGCGCTCCTGCGAGGCCTATTTCGGCAACGGCTTTTCCGACCGCCAGGATCTTCTCACCCCGGGGAATCACGGCGCCGATGGGTGGTTCAGGTGCTTCCACAGCGACACTCTGCGGAGCTCCGTCTGCGAGGGTGGGCGGATCCGGATGGATCCGGGTCGGGTCAGGATGTCGAAAGGAGGCGAGAGGTTGGAGGACGTGATTGGGAGGAAGGAGGAGGAGGAATTGCCCAAGTTCGAAGACGGCGCGTTTGAGGTCGACGGTGGGCCCGGGTTGCGTGGCGTTCCGCGTAGGCTCGCCGGCGATGGGTTCCTCGATCGGTACGTGCCTCGTAATGGGATTGCAATGCACACCATGAGAGGTCTACTCGAGTCCGCCCAGGTCGTCGGGTCGACCCATTTCGACTGCCCAGAGGTTCGTTATTTAATTATTTATTTTGAATTAATTATGGATCATTCGCATTAGATTTTAATATAATTAGCAAATTTTAGTTGCCTAATCTGTTTAATTAATCTTGTGTTCTAGTTGTGGATTCTGAATTTAAAAAAAAAAAAAAAAACATAATTAGTAATAGCAAGTGCAACTTGATTGTTAAAAAATTATGAATTTAATCACCTAACTTAGTTAATTTTAACACTGGTGTGGGCCTAAACTCTCCATTAATAAGCGGAGCCCAACGCGTGGGATTTTTAACAATTTAAATGGAGGTGAAGTGGAGACGGAGATCAAATTCAGAAACTCCTGCTTTGAAACCATGATAAATTACTGGTCATCGTTTAAGCTGTTGGTAAATGGTGAATTTAATTGCTTAACTATAATTCTAATAAATATCCATATGGAGAGCTGATGCTGGGAATAGGAACTAACAGTAAGATCTAGATGATCATCTTGCAAGAGAGCTCAAGGCCTATTTGACAGTAAAGGCATGTTGATACTTCAAATTAACTTGAATAGGTCCTATGCCAACACCAACCTCTGTCAGCCTTGTACCCTTAAAGAACAAGATTGTGGGAACGTTCTCCTTTGCTTTAAATAAAGGAGATCTCTAACAATCTGAAGGTTGTTCCCAAGCACCTGGATAGTCTAACGAATAATGATAACATTATAATCAACAACCGGGGGAGGGGGGGAGGGGTAAGAAAAGAAGTTTTTAGTGATAGAAGTATGCAGCGGGAAACAAGGTAAACAGTTTAACATGAAGATGAAGGCAGTTACGAAAGCAGTTATGAAGACAAGATACAGTTATGTTACAGGGATGTGTCATGAGAAGAACATGATACAATCACATCAAGGTTATTAAGATCCTCTAGATTTATTAGGTTAACTCTACTGTAAAATTCCTAAAATCCTATTCTCTTATTTTGGAATGAATGGATAAGAAAATATATGGACACAACTTTTGTGCCACGACTCTTGCCGCAGCCCTGAGATGTCTCATGTGTGGCAAAGTATGTGGTTGTAGAAGAACTGTTAGATCTTACCATATTACCAAAATTTGTTGGGGTCCAGTGTTGAAACTTGAAACAGTTGGATTCAATGCCGCTATTCTTTAAAGAAAATTAATGATTGATTTTTTTTCCCCTGATTAATTGTGGTTGATTTAATGCATTATGGAATGAAGAATCAGTCTTACAAAAACATGGAAGTTAAAAGACTCGGATTAACTGTGCCATAAAAACTAGGGATGATATAATGCATAAAATATAAATGAAACTAATTCAGCTGGACTAGAATTATGGTTTTTTGTGGTGTTGTTATCATTATCATTATCATCACGTATCCAAAAAAAAAAAAAAAAATCATCATCATCACTATCACTATCTCAATTTTTCTGTGTGTTTCTAAATGAAAGGCTTTATTTGCAGTGGGTTGAGGAGCCGACGCTGCTGGTGACACGCTTTGAGTATGCAAACCTTTTCCACACTATTACCGATTGGTACAGTGCATATGTATCTTCAAGAGTTACTGGATTGCCTAATCGACCTAATGTGGTTTTTGTGGATGGCCATTGTATGGTATGTAGGCTATGCATTTTGTTTGTAGGAGACTGGTTTCATGCTTGTTGTTTAAGTGCATGTGATAATATTAATATGATTACTTGGTTCTACTGCTGTCACTTTGTGACTTGTTGAGTAAGCAATGGGGTGGATAATAATGAGAAGCAAAACCAGAGCTTAAGTTTTCGTGTTGTGAAAATAGGACTAGGGGGACTTTAGGAGAAGCAGCGATAAAGGTTCTGGACCAATAAGAGGGGTATAGAGTTTACCTCATTGATTTTTTTATGTAGAAACCTTTTATGGGATGGTAGTTTTTGTAAGATATTAACCCAGTATGAAAATCCTCTAATCCTATGAAGACATATAGGGTTCAAATCCCCCCTCCTCCAACTATTTAATTATAAAAATACCAAAAAATAGAAACCAATCCTATCCTAAAACATAGGAATCAATCTGAATACAAGCAAATAACAATACTAATCTGAATCAATCAGATAAAGATCAATCACTAAGCCTAAATTTAAATACTTCTAATTCAAATAACAATATATTCAGCACATCATTCCAGGTCATAACATTTGAATCTCATTTTGCATGTGCTCTTCTATCTGTTTCTGTGTATTTGTTCCTGAGTTTCTTCTGCTTATCTTTCTGCTAATGAAATAGACTACTAGCTAATATTTAGTTATCTTAGTGACACTTTCTATTCCTTTGGTGGAAATTTTTCAGGCACCCATGGAAGAAACATGGAAGGCATTGTTTTCTGGCATTCGATATGCTAAAAACTTCAGTGGTCCAGTTTGTTTTCGTCATGCTATTCTCTCACCTTTGGGTTATGAGACTGCACTATTTAAGGGACTTTCTGAAGAAATAAATTGTAATGGAGCATCTGCACAGGATCTGTGGCAAAACCCTGATGACCAGAAAACTGCTCGATTATCTGAATTTGGGGAAATGATTAGAGCTTCTTTTGGGTTTCATTTAAATAGACATCGTGTTGAAAAGCCAGTTTCAGGCTATAATGTCCTCTTTGTTCGGCGTGAAGATTATTTAGCTCATCCTCGTCATGGTGGTAAAGTTGAATCGAGGCTTAGCAATGAACAAGAAGTATTTGATTCGTTAAATAACTGGGCATCTAATCATCATCCGTGCAAAGTAAACCTTGTCAATGGATTGTTTGCACACATGTCCATGAAGGAGCAAGTACGAGCTATTCAAGATGCTTCAGTTATTATTGGCGCTCATGGTGCAGGTCTAACTCACATAGTATCTGCATTGCCAAAAACTGTCATCCTGGAGATTATTAGTAGTTACTACAGACGGCCGCATTTTGCCTTGATAGCCCGGTGGAAAGGGTTGGAATATCATGCAATTAATCTTGATGGATCACATGCCAATCCAAAAATTGTTATTGACAATCTCAGCAGCATAATGAGGAGTCTGGGATGCTGAAAAGTTTGGTTTCGGCTGAATTTGATTCATCTTGTTGCCTGGAAGTAGAAGTGATAAGGAATATTGTTTGCATCCAGTGTCAGTTCATATACCGTCATTTGTCTTTTCCACAGAATGAGCATGACTTGCTTCTGCCACTGTTAGAAGATTACGGTAGGAATCTTATAGTGATGAGATAGATACTAGAAGTTACCTTCGAATGTTAGATGTGGTTTGTTGTCGACGCAAAAGGGGCTGCTTCAGAGATCTTTTGAGAAGATAAGATGGTTTGGCCTTAATTTGTAAAGCCTATGAGTGGTTTTTTTCCCCCCTGCAGTTTAGTGGACCAATATCATTGAGAGGTAGATGGATTATACACTGCAGGTCTTGTATGTTATTGACATATTGTGACACCCATAATTCTTGTTTGGTCAATTTAACCAAACCTTTCGGAAAGTGGCTGATAGGAGTCATAACTATTTGCTTGTATACTGATTCATTGTTACTGACAAGAATGTATTTTTCTGCGATAAATTAATGCAGTGACCAATTTTATTTGGAATTCTTTGAAACATAAATAATGATTTCTTGCTGTGATGTCTTTAGCATGATGTATCCTTGTGTACCTATAATATATATGATACTGTGAACAGTCTTTTTCTTTTAATTTTTAAGTAGAATATACTGAACTAGTCAATAAATATAATACTCACAACTCTCCAATTTTATTGTTTTTCTCTCTCTTTAGGCCTTATGTCCAGTAATGGATTGGCTCACAATTGGGTCTACTTCTGTAAGATTTGTGGGCTCAAGTCTGTCAGCTCTATCTCTTTCATGAGCTCTTAGTTGATGTTGATACTGTTGCTCCAAGTCACCCATCCTGTTCAATAATTTTTTTCCCCATTTACCAAGATAAACCAGTTTTCTATTCATAGCAAATCATAGAAACCATCCTTCATGTCAATTGAGTTTCCTATACAAATCATGTTGTCCTGTTTGGTAGGCGATCGCTGGCAACCCATTTTCTTTGCCTTATGCCTTGCAACATTTTGTGTGTGTGTGTGTGTGTGTGTGTGTGGTAATAACGTGATTAACATCTCGCATGTTAATTTCCCTGTTGTCACGTGCGTAAATGAAAATACTGGTGGGCTATTGTGATTGAGTCAACTTCTTTCAATTATTTTTTTCTGAATCGATGGAATCGACACCTAGTATTCTCTAGCTAAATATCACAAATTTCATTTCATTGTGTCTTCACTTATAAGTAGCACCAAAATGATTGCATAAACTGGTTGAGGCATGCTGATCTATTCAGATCAAGAATCATGATTGAAAGGTTAATGCAGACATGTTGATAATGCATATATTCATTTGGAATTGATTTGAACCTCGAATGCCCAAAAATAAAAAAGACAATTAAAAGATCTGCTTCTTACATAAGAACTAGTTAATAAAACAATGAAATTGGTTTTGTGATTTGCACAGTTCGAGGTACATAAAATTAAAATGCTATATAGCCTATACGCAGTAGCAAAGAAGTATGCATTAATCATTATACTATATGTCTAGCTTGAACCATCTGTAGCATGGCTTATCATGATTCAGAAAAGGGAGATGATTCATAGTCTCATTTCCCAGGTCGTACATCCCAAATTCCTTTGAAGGGCTGCGTCCATTACATAAATCATCAGTGAAATAGATGCAGTTCTTTTTGTATACTGCAGATTTATCAGCTTGTACGCACACAGAATCATTACAAGCCAAGAAAATTGCTTGATCACCCAAGCTTTTAATCTTCTCCCATTTCATCATCTTCCAATGCAATTTATAAACCTGAAACTTCAAAGTAAAAGTGCCCAAATTTCCCAACACTCTACAAACCATCCACAAATTCCCGCATGATGATTCCCCTAGATAATTAAACGCAAAATAAAATGACCTATTCGACTTAGTAGGAATGCTTTTGACATGGCATTTAGGACTGAATTTAACTTGTAACAAGTATGGAACTTCAGGGTAAGGGGGGTTTCCCTTCATTTGAAGTACATGGAATTCATCTTTGTAGCATTTGATATCATTAATCCAATCCTCAACATTCTTCAAAAATGTCCACTTCTTATCTCCGTATCTCCAAAACACCAACTTTTTCTCATGAAGAACTAAAACAATGCAACTTGGATTTGTTGGTTTAGATGATAAAATGAACTTGGGGTTTTCCGAATTAAGTAGCAGAGGAGGGAGCCAAATCTCTTCCCTTGACAATGGATTATAGAGACAGATATAGTTAAGGTGACCCTCGACTTTCCTACTCTTGGTCTTGGATGTGTTGTAATTCATTACTAGCCAACCATGTGAGGACTCGACAATCATGGGCATGTATCGAACACCATCACGAGTGTTGAACTCTGGAATTTTGCACACACTGGAGCTACCAGTGAACATATTAATCATCTGTATCTTGTCTATAACATTGTTTGGATTTCTGGGGGCAAGCAACTGTGGAGGTAACAAAGCTGATTGTTTCCTAGCAATGGACCACCATGAATGACAAACGTTGCTACACTGGTAAAGATCAACAATGTCCGTTACCCGCTGTAAGATTAATTCCAGCAACTCTTCTGGGAGGCTAGGGCAAGAAATTGGAGCCATTGACGTGCAAGAACTATGAAAATTTATGTGATGAATAGCAAATTGAAATCCCTGGTCAGACAAGAAATATTATATTATTTACACTTCAAGGAAAAAGTAATTTATATTCTTGAGCACAAGTTTCATTAATTCAGATACTCAAACATGAAACATACATGTTCTACAACCCCTTATCTATATTAAAAAACTGAGAGCTCTTTTTTTTTTGGCTCCATTAGCAAAGTTAGCAACAAAAGATATATATTGCAAAACTAAAAAAAAAAGAAAACTAACATCGTGGAATTAAAATGCTTTAAAAAAAAAAGAAAAAGAAAAAAAGAAAGGAGTCCCAACATGCCTTTTACAAAGCTATTTTTCTGATGTGATTAAAATGTTACTTAGAATCTTTTTGTGTTTGTTTTTGTCTTTTGTGGCAAATATATATATATATATATATATATGGCTACTAGAATATTTGTACGTAGATTCCTTGAGCCACCATGTTGTCTTTTTGTTCACCATGATTCTTTCAAGGACTCAGATGAATTGTTTGATTCAAGGATTCTGAATAATTCTTCTTGATCATTATCACCAATGTTTAACATGTTAAACTTATTTTTTAGTTTACCAGGTTTTTGTTTACAATCTTTACTGAAATGACCAGGTTTTCCACAGTTAAAACATTTAGCTTTTCCAGATTTTTGGTTAACATATTTTTTAGAAACATTTTTCTTTTTAGCATAAAAATCATTAAAATTAGTTCTATGTTTTTTATGACTATAATTTTTGTGAGTTTTATCATGTTTTTTACCCTTTTGCCGCGAAGGAGCAATTGGGGGTAAACCATATTGTTCACAAAAATTACCCATTTCATATTTAGCTTTTCTTTTATTTTTTAATTGGTGTTTTAACATTTTTTCATTATTGCACATATTAATACCAAGTTTTTTAATAGTGCTTAAAAGATCACCATAAGTTAAATTACCATAATCAATAGAATCATTTTTACCGATCAATTCTTGTTTTACCTTATGAGCAAAGATAGGAGGCAGGCTGTCAATAAACTTTTCTTTCCAATAAGGCTTGAAACAGTCTTTCCGTTGCATTACTCTGGAAAGGAAAACATCTTGATACCATCTGTAATCAGACATGGTAGGGCATCTCAAATTATTTAGCAAATCAGAAATTCGAAATGAAACATTATATGGAGTACCAACAAAATGTTTGATAATAGTATAAATCAATGTATTAACACCATCAGGAATACCTCGACCAATACGATCATCAAAAATAGGCAAACCTTCATCATTCTTCTTAACAGCATGTTTAATAGATTCTCTGGATTCTTCTGTGAGATACGAATCCCACCATCCACGAAGAGTACCAGAAAACCCAATAGCAAGTAAATCAACAATTTCAGGTTGGTCAAAATCATGGTTATTTTGGTAAGTAATTCCAACCATAGACATGTGACCCATTTTGTTAATAATTTCTTGCTCAGAAAACCCATCAATATTCCATTCATAAATTTTATCAGCAGAAACAGAAAACTTTGTTTGAAAAGGTCTTTCTTCAAACTGAATATCAGGAGGAGTAGGTTTTGAATACCAATTTTTTGTAAGAAACATGGGTTTGGAAGAACTTCCAACAAATCGTTTAATTTTTGGGAAATCATCATCAAAAACCTTTTTAGCAGAAACAGAAAAAATAGTATCAGAATCTGTATTTTCATCAGAAACAATTTCTTTTTCATTTCTTGAAATAATTCGAGCAGCATGAGTACTTGTAGAAGTACGCTCAGTTTTAACATTTAAATCAACAAGTATTTTTTCGACAGTTTCAAGAATCTTAGATTGAGAAGTTTTAAACTTGAATTTGTTATCATGACTGGATAAATTGATCAAAGGTTCCTCAGTCTTGATAGAAACAGGTTTTTGAATAGAAGCAGATTTTTCAACAGAAACAATTTTTTCTTCAATACAGCCAAGCTGTTGACCCATAACATGCAAAGACTCATTGGCAAAATTGTTTTGTTCAATAAGACTAACAACAGGGGTTTGATCATCTGCAATTTTAAAAGGAGAAGCTTTGACCTCAATGTTGCCAGTAGTTATCAAAATAGTCTCAAGAGGTGGATAACTAGACCTAACAATGGTTTTGTCAATTTTAACAAAATTTGATTTCTTTATCATATTCAAATGATTTTTTGAAACTTCATCTTTTGAAACATAATAATTTTCAAGGAAATCAAAGAACAAAATATGTTTTTTCAATTGATACATTTTTTCTTTCCATTTTCTTTTAACACGGTCTTTTTCAGACTGAGCAAAATTGTTTTGGAAATATTTTCTTTTTAGTCTATTTTTTGAAAGCATAAATTCATTGAATAATGAAACCATATCAATTTCAAAGTTTTCATCTAAAACAGTCAAAGCTCTTAATTGGTTAACATTATTTTCAATAGGAGGAAAATCAGAATCAGATGGACAAACAGATCCAGTATCTTCTTCTTCTTCATCGGCAGTTTTGCCATATGGAGAGGAAGATTCAAGTTTAGTGGAATAGTAAACAGAACTTATTTGAGATTTATCACTAGAAACACCTTTTAATTTTAGATCAGTGGGTTTTTCAAAATTCTTTTGTAAAAATTCATTGAGATCTTGATCTCTTTTCGAAATACTTTCAGATCCAGCAAAGGAATGTCTTCCTTCGTTGATCCTTAGAGGTTGAATATTTTGAAAACTTATTTTAACAGTACCATCAAGATATTGTTGAATATTTGTGAGATCTAATTCATCAAAAACAGGTTTAGCAACAGGGGATTCTTGTTCCAACAACCATTCAGTGGGAAGTTTGATATCTTGCCATTGAATCATTTTTGGAACTTGAACTTTAGCATCAGGAGTTGAACATTGAATTAACATGGTTTTACCAGAAGGTTCTCTATTATTTAAACAACCAGGATTTAACTGAGTACCCAACAATCTATAATAAATGCGGTAAATCAAAGCAAAAGGTTTACTACCTTCGTCCATGATATAACCAGATGAAGCAATATTCAAAATTAAAGCTTTAATAATATTAGGATCATCCAAAGCAAGAGTAAGATCAAGATAACAGTTAAAATAAACAGGACCATCATATAAAGAAGCAGTAATCATACCAAGAATGCTATCTTTAAAGTGCTTAAATCTAGCATCTCGTAAACACATGAGAACAGAAACATTGATACCCTTTCGGGTGAGTGGTTTAATAGCAACTTGAACCATACCAATATGCAAATAACTTTGTTTTTTAGCAAGGAAATCATTAATATTTCTTTTAGAAAACAAGCAACATTTTTCATGAGTTTTTAAAATAGAAAATATTTGTTCAACAGTTCGCACTTTGTAAACGGGATGAAAAGTGGTTTCAGCCCAACTAGTTTTGTAAATAGTTTTAGTATCAACTTTGGGGATGTTCCATTTTCGGAAATCAGGAAGCTCATTATCTTCAACAGTGTGATCTTCTTCATTTACAATATCAGGAGGACAACCAGTCCTGGAACTGATAGAGGAGTTGGATCTCCACAACTTATCCATACTATCCTAATTTTAACACTCAGTTATCATGTTTTTCTCACAACCGTTGCATTTCGTAACACATATCCTAAGCAACCCTATACCACATACATGCCCTACACGCCCTCTCTTGGCTCAAACGGGCCTTACAGTCAGGTTCTAGGAATTCACTTTACACCTAGGGTGGCGCCAACGACGGTAAAAATGGGACACAACAACGGAGCACCAAAGGTTCGGACAAGCACGAGCAAGATATGTGTATATATATATATATATATATATAATGGGAATATAAGAAAGCTGGGATTCCGTTTTTATGTAGGAAAATAAGCTTAAACTTAATTGATTGTTTTCAAGTAAGACCGAGTTCAACAGAAACTCGTATTGCCGTCAAATTGGTTAGGTTAATATAACAACATAATGTTTTTCTTTTTCTTTTTTTATTAAAAATACTAAAAGTTACCAATTGAGCTACTAAATTTTTTATGATATAACAATACTAATTGATAACTCATGCCAGAAAATTTAACATAATATGATTTTTTTTTAATTTAATGTATTATTTTTGTATCCATGATATTTAAATTTTTTTTTATATAAAATTAATCTTGATTTTATTAGTATTAGTTTATCAAATTCTATAGTGAATTTGTCTTCGTTTTAACAAATTAAGATTGATAGTTGGTTCTGTTATTAAATGAAGTTGTAATGGAGTCTTCGATAAATTAGATTATAAAAATTAATAAATAATATTTAAATGAAAAATATCTCATTTAAAATTGTTGCATTAGATGTCAAACTGTCTCAAGTATAATTATTGAAAGAATCGAACATGAAGATAGAACAATAAAAATAAAATAAAAAGAAGAAGAATGAGAGAATCAATAATGGTGCTCAATTACACTCATTAAAGAGGAATCAAGCAGGTTCCACTACATTGGATGTAATAAAAACAAATAAACAAATATTATCATTTTAACTAAATATTGTGAGAGTCCTTAAAACAAAGCAAACAATTGCAATAAAAAATTCAATAGTAACCAATACACCTCATCACTCGTTAACTATACCCAAAATACAACGATGAAGATTCATGGAAATAATAGACTCCTAAAATAAAATATGGGTTCTAAGCAATACCAGTTTCTCGTCTTTTGTGAGACTGGTTAAATACTTAAATTGTACCATCCTATTAGTAATTTTCTAGCCATACCCTTTTTGGTTTTTGGAAAAGAAATTCTTCTTTTCAAATCTACCTAGGATTGATTTGGATTCTCTTTATTTCAAAAATGGAGTGTCCATTTAATGGTCATGATTCAAAATGTAATAAATCTATGGTCTAGATTTTATCAACTCATTAACTCTAGCTAGTTTAACCACAATCAAATTTTTGCCACATTTAAATTTTAAATGAGTTAGCAACATCTAGGCAGTTTGGATCATAACCTTAAATAGACACTTTCTCCATCTCACTTTGAAATGCACAAAATTCCTAGGCTTTTGAAGCCAATTAAACAGGATTATCTCTATTTCAAGACTTGTACATTTTATGATTCATATTTTATTTTACGAACCTAGAGGTGTAGACTGTCGCGCAAAAAAAAAAAAAAAAAACCCTGAACCATAACAAAATGGACAGAACTTAAAATCTAGAGGATCTTGTTCTAAATTAAACTTCCAAAATTGTCGGTTAATAATTTGTTTTATGGGAGAACAAATTCGTGAGTCATGGGCTCTCTCTACCACACTAGTATGTGTCCAAAACTGTCTGCCAATAGAGATTCATCTAAACGAAACCCCATGATAAATTCCTGTGAGAGCATTATTAGACTAATTTTTAGCCAACTCTACTTTACTCCCTTTCCCTTTCTCTCAATCCAACCAAAGACTTTCATTTTCTCACATTAAAGAATTTGATTTGCAATTAGAGCGACATTCATTTCCTCACATCAGAGAATTTGATTTGCTTTGCTAAAATTGTACCTTTTCTAAAAACTACCCCATATACCATACAGATAAGCGACCATAGGCAGCCTCTTTTATAGGAGTGGGTGAATTGTGTCGTCCCGATTATAAATTGTCTAGCCAGTACCTGAGTTATATTATTAGTGCAACAAGGAACATTCCCACACTCATTTTTGGCTACAAGGAATTCTGATCCCAACAGATTTTGAACCGTTATCTCACAACATGACCTATTTGACCTAGAGGCATGCTACCTTGGTAGTTAAGAATACCAGCAACAGGTAAAATCCCAACTACACCTAGAGTCATGATGCTTAATCAATATTTCAGTCACAAAATAACATCCATCTTCTGCCCATTCCAATCCAACTTCAGATGAAAAGCTCCCAGAAAACACAATCTGGGACATCCATTTAAAGGTGGTTGAAGTATTAATCACAACAGTAATAGTTATAACACGTTCATATCACAGAAGGAAAACTAATAATATCCCAATTAAGTCAAACTTAACACAAGCAAAAGGCTTTCTGGCAAAATGAAGCATCTCAACTTAAGTTCAACGTCTAGGGGAGAAATAAAATAAAGTGAACAAAAAAGACATTCAGCTATGAAGGATGTAGTTCAAGTAACAAAATTTAGGCTGCACCAGCCTTGCCCTTCTTCCTCTGGATCTTCTTCATGTAGAACTCAAGCTCTTTGCCTTCCAGGATGTATCTGTTGCAAATCCATTTAAGATCACTGTAAGTTCTTGCAATTTTAACAAAAATTAAACACGACCATCTTTATATGGCAAATGAAAAGTTCTCATCAGAAATTACAAGATATATTCATCCGGTTTTCAAAGTAACAACTAGCTTCTTATTGACATAACCTACCAAGCATAACTGTATAGGAAACTACATATATCTGAGGGATAAAATATTGTAAGGATAGGTGTGGTCCATGAACCATTGTGAATTATAGATCCAGCTCCTTCTCTATGCCAAGGGGATGTGTAGAAACCACTAAAAATTTGTAATACAATTTGACATTTTGCAGACAGAAAAGAAGAGAAGTGTAGAAAAGTCACATACCCATCAGCACGGCCACACTGACCAGGTCGTGATGAGATACAAGCTAACAAACGTCCACCACCAAATTGCTCTTCAATATGTGAGTCAAGCTTGCGATTCTGTTGGCGCTTCTCTAGCTTTCTCTGGACATGGTTGCTTTTCTTCACCTCCTCAGTGGTGGCGGTGGCAGCAGCAGCTTCACCCTCCTATTAAACAATGAAGTGTAACAGTGTAAAGAGAAAGACACAGATGTCCAATGTCACTTGTACACAATTTCAAATTTTCATTCACCAAAGAAAAACACAACAATAATATACAGTATCAATGAAGTACAACATTACACAAAATTGCTCTCTCCATAACTTCGACCATCCCACAATATCTAACACCAACCACAGAAAATGGTGCAACCCCCACCATCGATAAAAAGAATCCAACAAATAATAAGAAAAAAGTAAAAAATAAACTGTGAATATTTGTACTGGAATACAGTAGAACAACATATAATTAAGACATATTGCCTTACCTCCCCTTCTTTCTTGGTGGAAGCTGTAGTTTTCTTCTTGCGACCAATTTCAACTCCGTAGTGCTGGAGATACCACTGCCTGAATGGTGCAGCATCAACCTGAACAATAGCACTCTTCACCAAAGTCTGAGTACGAACCAACTCATTGTTGGATGCATTGTAGACCACATCAAGAAGACGTGTCTTCCGGGTCACAGCCTCACTCCCCCACGAGAAGTTACCAGTATCAAGTCTCAGAGCACGCCACTTCACGTTTCCTCCTCGAACCCTAATTCTTCTAACTGTCTTGTTGCTTGACAGCTTTGTGTTTGCAGGCTGCCTTCCAAGCTCGTACCTTAAAAGAACATGGCAAACCCATTAAATACGTACAGGAAATGACTTGATTAAAGATTAAATTTACTAATTTACATTAACCTCATAATACTACAATTATGGAGCTATTTCCCTTCAAAATGTAAACACAAGAAGATCCTAAACATATGTGGACTACTTACAACTCAGAAACGTGAGGTTTTTACATTCTACTATAAATGCAATCAAAATCATTCGTTTAAGTTATACATCAAAAACATTCATAAGAGCAAGAGAGCAACGCTGTATAGATTAAGGCTGTGGTATCATGGTAAAATACTTATATTCCATCTAATACAAGACAAAGTGACAAACAGAGATAAAGCGAAATCAAGCATGATCCGGAAGTTGGAGAGATTTAAAGTACCTTAGAACAAAAAACAAACATAAACATAAACAATACAGAGTAACAAATTACAGTTTCAAGTAAATCTGGCATACTAGGAGATGGGACTCATTTTCCATAAAATATATAAAACAAATCTACAAACCAAATCAAAAACCAACATAAAATGATAATAGACTTCGAATTTATGAGGGCACAGGGTTACTTTCTATCTGAATCAAACTGAGCCCATAAATCATATAAAAAGCAAACATATAAACTAATGACCTTTGTAAAAAAAGGCCTTTTAAGTTTAAAATCATGAGTATATAAGAGAAATCTATAAAACCCATCTTACCCAGCTAAAAAACAATTAAATCATTTTCATTTTCAGACAAATAGAACATAAAGCAAAGAACTTTACAAGCCCCATTCATTATTCCTCTCCACTTTCTCAGAAACCAAACAGCACCGTAATTGAACCAGAAAAAAAAAATCAAAATAAAATATAAAATTCAGGAAAATAAATTGGGTTTTCAGATTTACTTTCGCTTCTTCCTCCAAGCCTTCTTCTTTCCTCCAGTGGCACGTCTCTTGTGCATGGAATCACGAGAGATACCTACAAATCCACACAAACTCCATAAATTAGCATAAAAAAATTGAAACCCTGAATCCAAAATTGAAGAGAGAATTCGAAAAATTAGAGTAAATTGAGAGATACCCATTTTGGCTGAGTGGGGATTCTAGGGTTTCTCTGTCCTAGAAGTCACAATATCTCTGCCGAGAAAGATAGGGTGTGTGAAAGAAAGAGAAATGTAAAGATAGGCGAGCTAGGTTTAACACTCTAAACCCTAATTTGGTGTAATTACTATTGTGTCCTCGATGTGTTAAAGGCGTTTGACGGTAAATGAGTCAAGATGATTTTTTTTTGAGTTAGTAAAATATAGGCCATTGGATTCCATTGTGGTTCGACACTTTTACGGTTATGATTTAAAGGCAACTCTTGACTTATTGTGGAATAAGATGATTGTTTTGGGGCTTGGGTTTTGGAAATTCGGCCCATAGGAATAAAATGGGCTGAGGCTTTTTTAAGGCTTATCAATTTTTTTATGATTGCTCATGTTTGGTTAGGCGTTATTTATTTATTTATTTCAGTTACAAGTTCCATGTAAATAATCCCATTTTTGATATGAAAATGATTTTTTTTTGTAAAACAGGTATGGTGTTTGTCATAAAAATTTCTGGGTTGGGATGTGGCATTGTCTGTAGAACATCTCCAAATAAATCCATTAAGGTACGTTTGGTTAGAGGAATTGAAAAGTGAGAGAATAAAAAATTAGTGGGAGAATAAAAAAATTTAATTTTTCCTCGTACGTGTGCGTATTTGGTTGGATGGAAAAGTGAAAATGATGAAAAACTCTTTTGTTTGGTTGAGGAGGAAAATGGGATGATAGAAAATATAATTTATATAAATTTACTTTAATACCCTTATTACATAACAGGTAAGAAATAATTTATTTGTGCTTATTAAATAATATAAAAATTAACACACCATATACATACATATATGTATATATATATATATATATATATATCTCTCTGGGTGGAATAAAAAAACTAGTTAACAAAAAAAAAATCTAGAAAATAGAGAGATTAATGAAAAGGACAAAAAAAAAGAAAAGAAAAAAAAAGAGGATGAGATGAATTATCATTGAGCTATGTAGACAAACAAAACGAAGAAGACATAAAGGTGCGTAAATCATGTGGGGAAGTGGGTGGGAGTAGAGATGGCAATTTTGCCCAGCCCTGCTTAAGTCGCCCCTTCTTGCTTCACCCCATGCATGTTTTCCCCGCTCTGCAAAGGTAGTGGGGCAAAAATGGGGTGAGATTTTAGCCCCGTACCTCAGGGCGGGGCAAGGATGGGTTTAGACTTTTTAGACCTAACCCGCCCCGCCCGCCTCGTATTAATAAGGGTTAAATTGTAAAATTTTCATACCTTAAAACCCTACTATTTAAATAAACATATTATCAGCTTATTTTATTCTACCCAATAAAGCTTTTTGCCTCTTTTTTTTCCTCTAGCAAAGTTAGAAATAAGGTACCAATATTAACATTTTCTTTTGACTTTATTATAAACAAATTTATACACTTTTGAATCATTGATTTTGTATTGTGGGAATTTTGTTTTTGTTTGTGATATTGTTTTGTTAAACACTTTAATAATATTATTCAATTTTTGCTAAAAATTAGTTTGATTTGATGGGATAAATTTATTTGTAATTTCAAGTATATTTTTATTAATGAAATAGGTTTTATAAAAAAAAAATTGTAATAATTGTGGGCAAATTAATAAGAAATAGAGTTTTACAAGATGGGACAGGGCTTCGCGGGCCCCTAGGGGCAGGAATGGGGCAAGGAAATTTTCTCCATCATGCGAGGCGAGGCAGAGATAGGGTAAGACAAAACCATGTGGGGCAAGGACAAAAACCCTATCGTTCGAACCCGCCCCACCTCATTGTCATCCCTAGGTGGGAGTAGGTGAGATTCTTGAGAAGCATTAAAATTTGGGGGCAATTTTTCATTGCACTAGAGCAAGAATTTTCATCCTTGTTTTCTCTCCAATTTGGAGAGATGAATTTTTGGTGGGCCAAGGGAGAAAATGCCTTAACCCCACCAAAAAATTTACATAATTTCTCTCCTTACCAAACAATATCCAAACCTATTTTCTCTTATTTATTTTCCATCCTCATTATTCCACCTCCAACCAGACGTACACCCTTAAAGAAGCATGTTGCTTAAGAAGCTAAATGATAGACCACACAAACAATGTCCATTTGGCTTGAGCTTACAAGTTCAATTTTTAGTTTCTATATACTTTTTTAAAATCTCACTTTTTTGAAGTATAAGTTTACTTTAATACACTTTTAGCAAAAAAACTAGATAGGCTGTTTCCAAACAGACACAAATTTCCATGGCATGTGGTCTATTCATTGATGATATCAGAGATTACCTTAGGGCTTTTTCTAATATTTATTTTTTGGTTGTTCATAAATCATGGAGCAAGGATACTTGAATATGGGTAGCTTCTTCTCTTGGCCTGGGGAGCTCCGAGATGTGGCTTGAGGAAAACAGGCATGGTGTTGGCGTCTCATCCTTACAACATCCAAGAGAACTCATTCCAAGAATGGTGGAGAAATTTGCCAAAAAAAAAAATTGTTACAATTACGATTAAATAATAATTTATCATTTTTTTAGTAGATATTTGTGCTGCTGTGTTGTTTATTTGAAAATTTATATAACTTTATGGTGTAGGAACTTGTAACTTTGAAGTTTGAATATTTGGCATTTGCCTGTGTATTGGTAATTTGGGAATACAAATCCTATATCATACATTTTGGGTTCCACTTTATACTTCACCATTCATAACTTATTATGTATTCATTTAACTTTTCTTCTAAAACAACCAAAGATAAATATGGAAAGAAAAAAAATCAATCGTTTTACAAGTTGTAATTGGTTGAGAATAAAGTAGAATGCAAAAAGTGGAACAAATTATTTATATATGGAAATTTGGTACTAAGTATCTATGGACTTTTAAGTATTTTATGTCAATTTTTTTTTTAATGAATGTATAACATTTTTTAGAGAAACTATAGAGTCAGTTCCTAATGATTAATTTTTATCATCTGATGAAGATATCAATTGATTTTTGGTATAAGTGGGAATCGAACTCCAGATCTCTTATTCAACGACAAAACACTAAAAAAAAAAAGAGTAATGATTGTCTAATATATATTATCATTACTGTTTGTTTGTTTGTATTTTTGTTTTTTTGTGTGCAGAAAGTCGAATCATAGGACCATATCTTTGATCTTGTATAGGATCTCATAGCTACTAAGAGCATAAGCACTCGGTTTTCCATATATTTTTAGCATCAAGGCACAAAAAACATGCATTACCTAGGTTTCCAATTGTAAATTTTTTTACAATCTTGCTATAATGTGGTCTTACTTTCTATGAAGGTACTGTAGTAGATGGTATAATATAAAATTAATATTTTTTCTCTCCATCTCTCACTCATCTCTTCATCTCCCACGTTCTCTGTCTCTCTCCATATTATATTTTCTCTGATTCTCTCTTTCCTTCAGTCCTCAGTCTTCACTACCTCTCTCTCATCTCTCTCTCTCTCTCTCTCATTCAAAACTTGCCACCAGAGCTAGGTTAGGCCATTTTGCATGGAGTTCATCGTGGGGTGTGTGGGTCGTGGTGTTGAGAACGGGTGGTGGTGACTAAGTGATAGTGGATATTGGCGTGGTGAGATCAGGTGGGTCATGGTAGAGGTGGGTGGGTTTTAGGTTCGAATGGGTTGGATTTTAAATTCAGATGGGTTGGATTTTGGATCCGATGGGGTTTGGGTTGGATTCAAGTTGGTTTGTTTGGGTTGGTGTGGTGGTGCCGTTATGGGCGTGGTGGACTGGGTTTTTGGTTATTTTCTATGGGTTTGTTGGATTTGCTGGGTTTGTGGCTGAGATTTTAGTGGGCAGTGGTGGCGTGGTGGTGACTGAGTTTTTGGTTATTTTGTATGGGTTTGCTGGGTTTGTGGTTGGGATTTTGGTGGGTAGTGGGCAGTGGTGGCATGGTGGTGGCGTGGTGGTGACTAGGTTTTTGGTTATTTTCTATGGGTTTGCTGAGTTTGTGGCTGGGTTTGTGGTTGGGATTTTGGTGGGCAGTGGGCAGGGGTAGCGTGGTGGTGATTGGGTTGGTTTTTTTTTTTTTTAATGGGTTTGCTGGGTTTATGGTGGGTATTTGCTAGGTTTTGTTTTTCTAAATTTGGATTTTGGGTTCCGGTGAGATTTCAGTGGGTAGTGGTGGGCATGGTGGTTGTGTAGTGGTGACTGGGTTGTTTGGTTGTTGAGAGAGTGACAAAGAGGTAGTGATAAAAATTAGAGAGAAGTGGGATAGATAACTTTTTATTATATTAATGTATAATTTATATTATTTTAATGTGTTGTATTTTAAAATAAAAGTTGAAATGTTGGGATTATTATAAAATTGTACGGTATAATAGATAAAATAGTTTTTAAAATGGTAATGCTCTAAGAACACAAATAAAAAGGATGATTAATAATTTTAGATAAAACTTCATGCAATTTACCTTAGATTCCTTAATTAAATTCAACTATGCGATTTGAAAAAATAAAGAAAATATCAACCATGTGGTTACATTCACCATGTTATTATATTCAATCGGCATCAGTAGAAGATAACATCTTTTATACTACGTTCAAAATAGAAACATAGCTAAATTTAGTTGAGGCACATAAGCTGGAACACCAAAGAAACTAAACTAATAATGCTTTCTAAAAATTTTGAGATTATATGTTATTGACATGACACTAATTAAATTCTTTATCATATCAATTTATAAGACTTACAATAATAAAATTGATAATAATTATAGCTTTTTTTTTCAGTGTGTTTAAAAAGTTTGTATGGGTTTATGGAGTAGAGCATCATGCTTCCCTTGACATGTGCAATTCATGCCCAATTTTCTCCGTTTTGGGAACCCTGATTCTTTGTGAGTCAAGTCTTCGTAATTATAACATGACCACTTTTCACTAATGCTAAGACTATGATCATCTTCAAACCCCCTCCCTCCCCCGGGTTCCATTTTCCAGAGAAACAATCAACTTGTCCAAAACCAATTTACATGGTCAAGTTTGGCCCTTTTTCACCATTTTTGGGAGCCAAAAAGTCCACACCTTATGGGAAAAAGAACCATTGTCACCTTATCCCATTCATCCATGTTTCTGTTTTTTCTTAAGATAATTGAGTAGTTCAGCATTACTTGGTATGATGCTACTGTTGTCAGTCTGTTTGAAACACAAAGTCACAACTCACACATGTTTCTAATTTGAATTTTTCCGTTCTCTTGTCAGTCATTATTTCATTCCTCAAGTTTCTGTTGGAAGTCAATGGTATATACATACACCTTTCGTGCTTGCTATCAGTACAAGAAAACCAAAGGTGCTTGAGAAAAGTAGTAGCATCTATGTCGCGTCCACCTCTCTACTCTTTCTATCTCCTTTTTTGCTTCTTCTCCCTTCTCTCCGAAATCCAATCCAATGACCTTCAAATTCTCATGAAACTAAAATCCACCCTTCTGCAAACATCAAACACCAGTGCCTTCGATTCTTGGGAATCCAGCAATTCCATGTGCAATTTCATTGGAGTCACCTGCGATTCACAGGGTTCCGTTACAAAAATCAAACTTTCACACCAAAATTTAACAGGGGTTCTTCCTCTTGATCTCATATGCCAGCTCCAATCATTGGAAAAGCTCTCGCTGGGGTTCAACGACTTGAACGGACCAATTATGGACGACTTGAAAAACTGTGTCAAACTGCAGTACTTGAATTTGAGCAACAATTTGTTCACAGGGTGGTCTGTTCCTGCAGAGATATCTTCTCTAAGCCAATTGCAGTATCTGTATTTGGACGGAAGCGGATTGTCCCAGACTTTCCCATGGAAATCACTTCAAAACATGACTGGTCTTGTTCAGCTATACATCGGCAATAATCCTTTTAATCCTTTTCCATTTCCAAAAGAGGTGTTACAGCTTACCAACCTGACTTGGCTTTACCTATCCAACTGCAGCATCCATGGAACGATTCCAGCAGAGATTGGAAACCTTAAGGAGCTAATCTACTTGGGGCTTTGGGGCAATAACATGACAGGGAAAATTCCGGTTGAGATTGGGAACCTAGTCAACCTCAGGAAGCTTAGCCTCTCCCACAACTCATTCACAGGAAAACTTCCTGTCGGTTTAAGAAATCTCACGAAGCTTGAGGTGTTTCATTTTTCAATGAACAATCTTGAAGGCAATCTGTCTGAGTTGAGGTTCTTGAATAACTTGTTTTCTCTACGACTATGTGAAAATGAGCTATCTGGCCAAGTGCCTGCCGAGTTTGGTGAGTTCAAGAAGCTTGTGATCCTTTCTCTATGTTATAACAGCTTCACAGGTCCCCTGCCTCAGAACCTTGGCTCCTCAGCAAAATTATATATTGTTAACTTGTCCATGAATTTCTTTACCGGCCAAATCCCGCCATATATGTGCAAGCAAGGTTCATTGAGTGTGCTTTCCATGTTCAGCAACAATCTCACCGGTGAAATTCCAGCCAGTTACGCCGACTGTTCCACTCTACTCGATTTCAGGGTCAACAATAATTCCCTTTCGGGAACCGTTCCAAGTGGAATTTGGGGATTACCACATTTGCTTAATATTGATATCAAGTGGAATAGTATCGAAGGCCCAATTACATCTGATATAAAAAAACGCCAAGTCTCTTGCCACGTTACATGCGGGACACAACCGCTTATCTGGTGAATTACCCGCAGAGATTTCAAAAGCCACGTCACTGAAGTTTATTCAACTGAATGATAAGCTTTCGGGCAGTCTAGTGCAACTTCCAACTTCTATAATATACTTTATTATCTCAAACAATAGACTTACTGGGGAGATCTCACATATGATTTGCAACGTTAAGTTTCCTCGAAAGATTAGATATCTCTAATAATAGTTTTAGTGGTAAAATTCCACAATGTTTGGGAAACTTCAGCAACCATCTTCGGGAATTAGATTTGCAAATGAATAGCTTTCACGGGACCATCCCTATTACATTGGCAAATAGTAGTTTTTTGCAATATCTTACCTTCAGTGACAATGATTTAGAAGGGCCATTACGAAGATCTTTGGTCAATTGTAAAACTCTGGAAGTTCTTGACCTCGGAAATAACAAGATAAGTGATTTCTTCCCGTATTGGTTGGGAGCTCTTCCCAATTTAGTAGTTCTTGTCTTGAAATCAAACAAATTCCATGGTCCTATAGGAAATCATAATACTAGTGGGAAGTTTTTCAATGGCCTAGAAATTCTTGACATCGGAAATAACAAGATAAATGATTTCTTCCCCTATTGGTTGGAAGCTCTTCAGTCTTCACAACATACATGTTCTTGTCTTGAAGTCCAACAGATTCCATGGTCCTATAGGAAATCATAACACTAGTGGGATATTTTTCTCTAAGTTATTAATTCTTGACCTCTCTCACAATAAGTTTATTGGTCCTTTACCAATAAATTATTTTGAAAACTTGAATGCCATGAAGATCAAGGATGAAGATAAACATGAACCACAATATTTGAGTGATGGTTCTTATCAAGAATCGGTGGTGTTGATTGTGAAAGGGCTGCAGATTAAACTAAAGAGAATCTTAACCATCTTCACAACAATTGATTTATCAAGTAACAAATTTGAAGGTGAGATTCCCGAAGTACTTGGAAAGCTTACAGTTCTTCGATTGCTTAACCTTTCCCATAATAGCCTAACCAGCCATATCCCATCATCATTGGCAAATTTATCAGGACTTGAATCCTTGGACATTTCTTCAAATAGGCTCACTGGACAAATACCTATCCAATTGACAAGTCTAACATTTTTGGCCATGTTAAACCTTTCACAAAACCAGCTTACTGGACCCATACCTCAAGGCAAGCAATTTGATACATTTGAGAACAACTCATACAATGGGAACTTGGGATTGTGTGGATTTCCATTGTCAGTGAACTGTAGCACTAATGAGCTGCTATCACCACCACTGCCATCAATATTGCAAGAACATAATGATTCTATATTTGCTAGTGGATTTGGTTGGAAGGTCGTGTTAATGGGCTATGGATGTGGATTGTTGTTTGGATTAGCTATGGGATGTGTTGTGTTTAACTTTAAAAGAGGAAATCCTAAATGGCTTCTAAGGTTTGTTAAGGAGAACAAGACGAAAAGATGAGTAATCAAAGACCCAGGAAAAGAAGATATTTTTGCATTTAAGGGTTGCTCTAATTTGGTGAGTTTGACGTTCTCTTTAGTTTAATATATGCCATGGTTTTAAATAAACTTGTCTTAGAAGTAACAACAAAATCAGTATGTTGTAGTGTATATTCTGTAATTTTTCTTTGTGTTGCCTGCAAGGCATTTTAGAAATTAATAAGGCATTTGTTCTCTACTAAGAATCAGAAGAAGATCATGAGCCATTATCTTATAGGACAGCCTTAGAATGGTGTCTGTCGTGGATTTAAAATATATGTATGAATTATTGAATTATAGTGTTGTTTTCTCCTTTCTTGAATAACCATATTACCTTTTGGATAACTTACACACTAATAAATTCCTGTCTCAAAAAGAAAAACAAAAAACCAGTAACAACAACAACCATAATCCATTCACCCTCTACAACAATGCGGCGATTCACCCACATTTTTTCTTATATTTGGAATATTTAATGATTTTTTAATTGTTGTACCACATAAATTTGCATTAAGAGAGATGCATGATGTTCAACAAAGAAATAATCTTTAGATATTTTCAGATTTTCAGGGTAGGATTTTTCATGTTAAATGGCCAAAGCTAAATGCAATTCAATAAATTGACATTAATGGACAATTTTTCTCTAAACTAAGTTGAATAAATCTTGTCTAATTCCATAATGTGATGATTTATAAAACTATTCATGGGTATTAAATCACATGATTTATTAAATCAAAACTTTCTCCAAACTTTTTTGAGAAAATGTCTGTTCTTTCAATACATGACAAGAAGGATCCTATCTCCTACTAAGAGATCTACACATATAAGTTTGAGATTTCTTGTGCACTAGACTTGCAGCTGCACTTTGGGCTTGTTTGGATGGAGGGGGGAAGGAGGGGGAGTAGAGGGGAGTAAAGTAAAGTTGGCTAAAAATAAACTAATTTTGGACTAAATCTACTCTACTTTACTCTACTCCCTCTCCCTCCCCCTCAATCCAAACGAATCATTTAAGTATCTCACCTACATGTTTTCTTCTACTGCTCTAATGCACACATTATGATCAGTGTTTGAGATTTAAAAAAAAAAAAAAAAACCAACTGGCCTTATTTCATTATATGATTTCTTGACTATTCAATCATGATTTTTAACCTATAGAATTTTTCTTGTGCTTAGAACTAATGTCGTCTAAGAAACATTTTTGGTAATAATGGAATACTTGTCTGAAAGAAGGCCTAATATTATATCTTGAAGAAATTTTCCAACTGCTCTAGGTCATTATAGAAGAATCTATTAACCTTGAAGGAAGTGAAGTGAGATATGGCAAATTTGAGCTAAAATCTCAAAGCCAGCAAATAGCATTAACATATGAATGGAAATGATCGTTATCGTGAACTCATAGAAGTATATGCCAAATCTTTTGTTTTATCCCATCTAATTAAGAAAACGAAGGTGAACATGGGCATTGAATATAATTTTGTTTACTTTTAGTTCACTGTTCATTTGAGTTACCATGTAATCTCTCATATCATTTGAGATACCTGCAATTTCGGTATATATATATACTTTCTATACCATCTCTGCCTTTCAATTTTTAATCAAATTCCAAAATTAAATCGACCACAAGAAAAGAAATTTGTGCACGCATATTTAAAGTCACAGAAAGAACAAAGATGCTTTGCCTACCAAAGAAGACATTTTCCTAAGAATTGGCTCAGGAGACACAATCTGTGTTCTTTGTGGGGATAGCATGGAAACTAGCAGCCACCTCTTTTTCAACTGCACTGTTGCTAGAGCAATCTGGTTTGCAAGCTACTGGAGTCTTAAATCTGATTGCATTCCAATTTCCTCTAATGAAGATATTGTCAGACTAGTTTTGGACCCAACCAGCTTCTTTGGCTTGGAAAGATCCACAATTGGAGAAGATTCCTGGTTATGCTCCTTAAAGATGATCACAAAGGACAATGGTGGCCACGCAGACTCGCTGGGTACCATCTGGAATATAGAAAAGAGATCACAAAGGACAATGTCCTAATGGTTTAATTTGGACGAAAAGTCATGATCTGTGTGCTCTTTTACAAGCAGAAGATACAGCTGTGCTTTGGGCGATCCAACTTGATATTGGTGAAAATTGGCAGCAGATCATCATTGAGGGAGAAAGTCGAATGAATATCAACTTGACTGGTCTATTGCAACTTTTATTAGTAACATCCTTCACCATAGAAAGTCCTTACTGAATTGTCAGTTTCACTGAACTAGTAGGAGCTGTAATTCTGCAGCTCAAAGTTTTCCATTGCTGCATTTGGTTTGGCTTCAAACCACTTCCGGAAAAGCATTTCCGTAAAACTGGAGTGTTTGGTTGATTTGGAAAATTCAGTCAACTTCAAACCATTTCCCTTTTGACTGTAAAATAACCCAAAACTCCTGTAAAACCATTTCCGTTCCTATTTTCACTTCAAATGATTTCTGGAGAGAGAGAGAGAGAGAGGAAGAAGAGGGAGCTGTGATCACGCCTTCGACGTCGCCGGTGAACCCCGAGCTCTAGTCCAACGATTGCACGCACCAGATTGCACCAGTCTCGTCGATCGCAGCACCGCGCCGCTCGATCTCGCCTTCGATCTCACCTCCGCTTGATTTTTGTTGTTGTTGTGGTGGTGTGGTGGTGGTGTTGTTTTGGTGGTTGTGGCTTTTGATTGCCGGAGTTTGCTGCCGTAGGTTGAATTGGAGTTTCGGTGGTGTGTGGTTTTGGGATTTGGCTGTGATTTGTTCTGTGGATTGGGATTTAGCTGTGATTTTGAAATTTTCTGTAATAAAATTTGTTTGGATGCTGAGAAAATAGCTGAGAAAATGTGAAAAATTTGTAGGAAAATAGTATTTTCAGAATAGAACCAAACACATGAAAATATTTTCTACAACAATTTTCATAATGCAACCAAACACTTGAAAATATTTTCCTTTTCCGGAAAATAGCATTTCCAGAAAATATATATTTTCCGAAAAATATTTTACGGGAACCAAAGTCCTTTTGTTTCAATAAGTGTAGTCTCCCTAAGGTCATTGATGATGCTTGAATGGTGACTACTAATTGTTTTATTGTTGAATGAAATAACAGTTATCAAGGAAAAAAAATGTGCACTCATAATAACTCACTCTACTTTCAGCAAAACCAATAGGTTATCTTTTTTGTGTCCATCATATTAAGGCATTCCTATAGGGTGATGGAAAGTAAAACCCATAAAAACACAAAATAGATAATTTTGTTAACAAAAATGCACAAAAACACCCGTAAATCCAGTGAGGCACTTGCAAATAATTTCTACAATTTGTTGTAGTGCTTATACACAACATTGTAGCAAGAGGTGAAAGAAAAAAATCTAGGACCAAAATTTTTTTCACAACTTCTTGTCAAAATTGTGATATGACAGAGTATGATTGGTGGAAAAAAAAAATGATAGATTTATGTATAAATGATGGTTAACTACTCACAGTCTGACACGTCAAAATTGTAGTAAAAAAGTTGTGGAATAATTTGTGGCCCTAGAACTACTCAAGGTGAAAAGAAATTTATTATTATTTTTATTCTCTCTCTCACCAAACTCTCACATCTTTTCTCTTGTCTATGGGTTGTAGTGTGGTGATTGTGGATTTTAGCGAATTTATGGTATCTCTAACATCACCCATAGAGAATTTAGTGGAAGCCATCAAAGGTGAAAAAATTAACGAGAATATTTGAATCTTTGACTATATACAATTATTGATATTGCAAATAGATAAGAAAATATTAAACTTATTACAAATTTCATTACATCTATATCTATATATTACTAAAAGCTGAAGCGTAGCGTTTAATGCTGCTGCTCTCACGTTGCGCCACATCAGCTGTCACGTCAATTTTTTTTTTTTTTTTGTAATATAATTTTTCCGACAATTTTAAAATGGTTTTTACAATTTTCAACTCTACAAATTCCAGCTCTATAAATGTAATCTTCTACTTATTTATTTACTTCCACTGTCACCCTATAATAAATCTAGCCCACTACTTATTTATTTACTTATACCACGTCATTATCCTATTTCTTTCCAATTTTTCTCTAATTTTTTTAACATTTATTTTTTATTTTTAATATTTTCACTTACTCCAACCTTTCTCCCTCCCTTACATTTTCATCTCCCCCTTACATTTTCATCTCCCCACTACCATCTACTTTAATATCACTCTTCATCTTTCCTTTCATCTTCTCTTATTTTGTCTCTTCTTATTCACACAATTTCACTATAAATTTGTCATTCTCTTCCATTCTCTGCATAGTTTTTTATCATAAAAAAAAGGTTATTTCTCTCTCTCTCTCTCTCTCTCTCTCTCTCTGTGTTGATTTTTTTATTTTACTTGCATCTCTACTTTAGGTTTATAATTCTTAACTAATCTATATCTATATATTACTAAAAGCTGAAGCGTAGCGTTTAATACTGCTGCTCTCACGTTGCGCCACATTAGCTGCCACGTCATTTTTTTTGTTTTTTTTTTTTGTGTAATATAATTTTTCCTACAATTTTAAAATGGTTTTTACAATTTTCAACCATATAAATCCTAGCTCTATAAATGCAATCTACTACTTATTTATTTACTTCCACTATATCACCCTATAATAAATCTAGCCCACTACTTATTTATTTACTTCTACTACGTCATTATCCTATTTCTTTCCAATTTTTCTCTAATTTTTTTAACATTTATTTTTTATTTTTAATATTTTCACTTACTCCAGCCTTTCTCCCTCCCTTACATTTTCATCTCCCCACTACCATCTACTTTAATATCACTCTTCATCTTTCCTTTCATCTTCTCTTATTTTGTCTTTTCTTATTCACACAATTTCACTATAAATTTGTCATTCTCTTCCATTCTCTGCATAGTTTTTTCTCATAAAAAAATGTTATCTCTCTCTCTCTCTCTCTCTCTCTCTCTCTCTCTCTCTATTGATTTTTTTATTTTACTTGCATCTCTACTTTAGGTTTATAATTCTTAACTAATTTTCATAACTTTTTGGAATCAATGTTTGGTCTGTATGATGTCATTGATAAATCTTTGTTGTAGAAAGGATATGATGGTGAAATACTTCAGTTCCCTAGGATTTCTTGTAGCTGTGTTCAGCCTTGTACCTATAGAAGGCCAATGTAGTTGTGTTCAGAGAGATGGCCTCGCTGTTAAAGAAGATTTTGAGGTACTAATGCAACCTAAATTTGCTGCTGCTATCATTGAAGAGGATGTAATTGTTACGGTTCATAGCAACTGACGATGCTTGAAGTGTGCATGAAATTAAAGGCTAAAGGGGAGAGATGGCCTCACTGTTAAAGATGATTTTAAGTTACTAATGCAACTTGAAATTGCCGTTGCTATCATTGAAGAGGATGTAATTATTACGGATCATACCAACTGACCATGAATCATGTATATATCATGTATATGTTGTAAATGAAATACTAATATCACGTATATACTCTTGCAATTCTGCACAATTAATCTCTTTGTTTATGTGTTTCAGTGTTTTTTGAATATAAAGGATGTCAACAATATTGATTTTATGGGAAAAGTTACATAAAATATTGAGATTTTTTTTTTTATATTACAATATACTAAAAATGCTTTTTAAATATTTAAAACCTTTCTATTTTTTATATTACTAACGTGATTAACAAAAAAATATAAATAGATTATTGACTTTATACATTCATCTTTGGTGGTTTAACATTATATATAATTTTACCTTTACATATTTGTCTACTTTAATTTAGATGTTTATAACTAAATAATATTATCAATGAAGAATAAAAAAACCAAAAATAATGTCTATACATATCTATACTATATATAATAATGGAGTTTTGTAATAAATTTTATAAAGTTCTTTATGCACTACATCTTTAGCATCTTTTTGTTTTTTGTTTTTTATTTGCAATTCTTACTTTGTTCAACTTTTTATCTTCTTCAATTATTGTCTTTTTAGTTCAATATTTCATGCCCTCCAATAATGTTTTTTTTTTTAATTTTCATTTGATTTTCTTTAGATTTTAAAAAAAATTCCATTATATCTTCTTAAATTCAATAGTGTCACTTCATTCAACCTTTCATCTACTTCCACCCTTTCTCTTCCATCTTAATTTTCATATAAATTTCTTCTTAATTACTTCATTTACACCTCTCTCCCCTATTTTTTCCAAGTTATCCACGACAAAAAGGTCAATACTCTCTCTCTTTCTCCAATTTTGTTTCTCTTTTGGTTGATTTTTTTATATTGTTCTTTTTCAAAATTGATTTGAATTGAGCATTTGATCATGTTTGTTATAAATTGCTTTATGGTTGTCCTTCTCTAGATTGCAGGAATTTTACTTTCAATATGTTTGCCATAATGTTTTTCTGTCTGATAATTAACTTCAATGTGACGTTTTCCATTTTGGTATTTATTTTATAGTAAGCGTGTTATTCATTTTTATCAAAGATAAATTGTTATTGTTCTCCTTTTCCTATCGTTTTATATATTGACCTAAATTTCATTTTTATCTTTGTTTTGTTTGTAATTTCTTGACAAATATCAACAATTAAGCCTTGCAATCACTGGAAGCTTTTTATTCTATTGAAGTTCATACCAATCAATTGGTAATTATTTTTTCTCTTAGAACCTTTTGAAGGAAAGGGGGATAAATTTGTTGTTTTTCTTGGATGGTGCTTGATAATTTGCTTTTTACGGTTTAACACACATTAGCTATATAAGATTTCTCTTTCCTTATATTAATAATTTGTTGTTTATTATTTAATTGGACTGTTTGGTGTCCCAAAAATTGTGGGCAAATGGAAGAGAAAACAAAGTACAGTTTGAACCTTAAATTTTTTTTGTTGTATAGAACTTGGGGTGTAACAATTTAAATTTTTTTATCTTAACTTTTTTAAATAAAACTCTAATTCTTCAAAGCACACCAACTTAAGTAGATTGTTGTGTTGTGGCGGGAATTTTTGTGTTTTGGACCTTAGTTGGCCTATTTGTTTAACGAACTACTTTGGGGATTGTTTAGATTTTGAGAAATTGTTTGGGATTTTAGGAGTGAGGAAATTCAAAAAAACTGAATTCTTTTAAAATTCCATTAATATCTAGCTTTAAGCTAATTGTTATGCGAATGGAGAAACTAATTGGTTTTTAATTCTTGAATATCTATCTATAATATTGTGTACATGAACAATAGTTGGGTTTTTAGTTTTAGATTTTGGATTATGCTACTTTCTTTCAACTACTTGATTTTCTTTTTGGAATTGTCTCCTATTGAAGGTCTAGAATATTGTGTACATGAGTTTTAGACAAAACATAACAATACTCCTATACTTGGGTTTTAAATTTCATATTTTTCTATTTCTTTCCTTATTAAACATAATATGATATACCTGATGTGATGCAATGAAGGTAGGAGCAACTGCTATTTTTGGGGCATAGAAGCCGATACATTATTATAATTTCCCATAGCCATTTAAACTTCATGACTTGGAATGCTAATAGCCATCTTCTTTGAGGCAAAAACAATTGGTCGAGTTCAATAAGTTTGTCACTAACTTTGACGACAACATCATGATAATATAAGTGACTCACACTCTTACAATTCGTACATGCACTATTTTGATTCTTTGTGGAAATTCAAAACATTGATAAAATGAATGTAATGGCAAGTGCGTGATTTGTATATAGACACGGTGATGAATGTGTGTAGTGGACATGAATAGAATCAATGGCATGTGTTTGACAATTTGGTCTTTGATGGAAATTAGTAGAAGTGAGGGTCTATTAAATTTTTACCTCTTTATCTCCCCACTATTCTCTACTTGACTGTCTTTATCTTCCCACTACTCTCTACTTTAATGTCATACTTCCTTCATCATTTTCTTTGTATTATATTTTTGACTCTTCTTCTCCCCATTTTATTTTGTATAAATTTGTTATCATTTCTTCCATTCAATCCATATTTTCCCCACACAAAAATTGTAAATACTCTCTCTCTCCCTCTCTTGTGGATTTTTGTTCTTTCTTATAATTTTGATTAAGGTTGATGGTTTTTTATATTTAAATATGTGTTTTGGTTTTTTTTTTTTTTTTTTTTTAAATTTCCCATTACAAAGTCTTCTCTCTCCCTTTTAAAGCTTTGGTTGAATTTTGATTTGGGTTAATACTTAGTTTTTTAGAAATAGGAATTTGAGTTTATGTCAAAACACATTCTAAATGGCTATGAATTTGAATATACTTACCAATTTTGAGTAATAAATTATATAAAGTATGTCTTTTATTCCTTTTGTTTCATTTTAATTTTTGTTAAGATAACATTGTAATTTTGTGATGAATTTTTATTATTATGATAATCTCATTATTCCTTAAGAGATGAGAAATTTGAATAATAAATTTGAAACTTATAAAGTTTAGTTGTATATCAAATATAACACATTACAACAGAAGTTAGAAAAATATAGTTCATCTTAAAAAAATATTAATCAAACATACAAAATATAATAGTATGATATATTTGTACTTTGTAGATATAAAAAGATGAAAAATACTTGTAGAAATTTTTTCAAAAATAAATAATATTTGGAGTAATTGTTAATTTTTATATATTACACCCCATTACGAAATATTTATATATTCCCACGCATCGCGTGGGTCTACGGCTAGTAATAAATAAAAACTGATGTTATCATAAATGTGATTGGTGGATTTAAAAAACCTAATTAATAAATATTTATTTTTTATTTATTTATTTATTTTTTATATTTTTGTAATTGATGACCATAGTTAGTAAAATACGCTACAAGTATAATACGATAAGTATATGGGCTGATATAATTCGGCATCTTTTTAAAAAGTATGTTTTAAAAATTTTGCAAAAAAAATACATAAATGGGAAAATAACAGTATATATATATAGTATGTGTATAAATCTTTTATATTTTGAAACTTCGCCAAAAAAAAAAATACAGGAATATTTGTCATATGCTTTTTCTTGGTGATGACTAAAATAATCCAACAAATTACAATCATATAGAAATAATCTACTTAGCAAAGAAAATTATTTCAATAAGCATATAGAAATTTCCTAACAATCTAACACATTACAGGACAAATGCAAATATATTGTATAAATAAAGACAATAAATTCAATAAAATAATACTAAATGATATGCAGGTACATGAGAATGGATGCAAATATAATATTAGATGGAAGAGATTTAGCAAAAACTAATAATAATAATAATAATAGAATTTAGAAACAATAAAATTCGACAATAAAAGACTAGAAGTTTTAATAACTAGACTAGGGGAAAATGGGATTTGTATCTAGTTCCCATTTTTTTTCTGATTTTTGGCATTTTTACAAGACTGAATTGGTACCTGATTCTCGGTTGAATCGATCATGCTGTCTGGTCTGGTCCCCTTTTTTATTAAGCTCTATGCAAATGCCAATTGACTATCACAATAGTAGCCTATAGGTGTGCTGCGTGTGCGAGTGTGTTTTGACGGATGCAGTGGAACGATATAAGTTTAGTACATTTTTTTACTGTTTTGATGTCTATCTTCTCCTTTTTATTGTTGTGTTTGACGTATAAAAACAGAATGATAGAATGTATTTGGATATCATTTATTTTGCTAAAATAAAAAAATATTATTGAAAGTATTGTAGATAAAGGTAAAAGTTAGTTAAAATAGTACAGTATAGCTCATAAATAGTGTCAAAAAGTGCAATAGAGCTCATAAATAATAACAAAAATAAACTGAATAATAAAATAATTTTAATTTTTAATCTCTACCCAAACGCACACTTCTCCTAGTTTAAAAAACACGTGTATATTACCCTATCATTGGGAAACAGGCGGCAAACATGAGTTTTTTTAAATGTTTCGTATGTACAAACAAACTAGGTTTATAACATATTAATTATAAGTTTATTTATTTACTAAAAGTGATAATATTCCTAGCATCACTCTTGCTTATTTTTAGGTTACTACAGGCTAACGTAGTAAGGTCCGTAATATTCTTAGTAATTAGCATAATCCTTACTTATTTGCTAAAAGTTTGACAATCATACCTTTTTTTTTAGGGGGGAAACAATTATACCTAAAAATAAAAATAAAGGTTAGGATTTAACGATTTGTACACAAACAAATAATAGCTAACCAAAATAAACGCACGAATGTGTGGTTTTCGCTGTGGATGAACTGAGACAGACCATTGTGTTTACCTACAGTCGATTCAAAATTGATTTGTCACTCTTGTTGGCATACTCCCATATCACGAACTTCTAGCTTAATTGGGACCAAAGCTTCAAAGATAGAATTTTAGATATTGATAATCTTAACCCCCAAAAAATAGCCTCTTTCTTTGCGGAGTTTTTGGGATTTTTTTTTTTTTTTTTGGTTCTATAATATCTCTAAAAGCTCAATGAAATTGATCTTTTTTTTTTTCTTCTTTTCTTATGAATTGTCAGAGTCTATTTTCAAGCTGATTTCGGTCATTCATCAAATTGACATACGTAGGAGATTTGAATGAAAATTTATACCCATGAGTTGTAATAATAATACAACGATGGAATTATTATTATTATTATTTTTAATGGATCATTTGAATGTCAAATCAATATTTAAGATAAATTGATAATGCCAAAGATGTTTATAGTTCATCTACATTTCTAGGTGTTTATAACAAAAATGTTCAAAATTCAAATCTTCATTCTCCAACTACGTACATATCAAATTACAAAAGAATAAAAATTTACACTAAAAAGTCACACTATTGATTTATAAATACATGTTTTCATGAAGGATTAAATGGGGTAGCTCCATCCATTGTATCTAGGCTACCATTTTTTTCATGATAATACAAATAAAAAGTACTAAGAGTTTCCAGGAGCACAGTAACACAACCCAATAATACAAGTATGCCAACATAGGTTGCTTTCCACCTCTGTCCTGGCTCCAAAATTTGAATCCCTATAAAGACATTAACGATACCCAAAGTAATTGTTCCATAACCAACGAAGAAATGGAATATATTCCACATAATCCTGTACTTGCGCTCCTTCGGCCTAATAAAATGGCCAACGATCACCTGAATTGTTGCGAGACAAAAAAGAGTAATGCCAATACATCCATGAGTTTTATACCTCAATCCAGATAATTGTGCACCAAGGTTGAGTCCAGTTGCCCAGCCAATAAGACCAATAATGTACCCCGAAGATTGACATGTAACATGAAGCTTAAACCATATCGGGTCTGTTGTTTTGAACACCTTCAAATACCTTGCTATAAGAACTCCTACAGGCAGCATAATACCCCAACTAATGCTACACATGATTCCATGAAAGCTCTTCAATACTATTAATTTTCCTCCTCTTCCTTGTTTAACATTTCCTGATAGAAAATTCAAAGTACCATAGGAGCGAAGCTCGTGTCTAAGTAAACTATGAATTCTAGGAACATTATTCCCATACATTGGACCTTTTTGCCACACATGATCCACCATGATGGTTTCTCTAGGAAGCTGTAAGGTGGCAAAGATGGTGATTGAATTATTTTCATACATGGCTGAGACATCATAGACAGGAAAACTTAGAGCCCCTTCTTTAAGAGAGGTTCTATAACTGCTTATAGGAGTTGTATAGGCTATTAGGTTCCCATCATTTCTTGTGTATGCAACAAAAGCTTGAGCGTCAATCATACCAATTGAAGTGGGATTGATACCCCATGAAATCCATGTTGAGAAAATATCGATGCCCGGTTGCCTAAAAGCAATCTCAACCATGCCAGATGATATATTGTAATTCCAATAAAGGGTTGAATTTAACACAGGCAAATTTGAGCATGCGGTAAAGTTCTTGCGAGGAAACTCGGAGTTAAAAGAACACTGTGCCTTGCATAAAAAGATGGCATTCGAAAAGAAGACCACGAGGAATAATAGTAATAATTTGTTGAAGAAAATCCTAATCATGACTGACAAACCAAATCACACACAAAACCAAATTGAAAAGATGGTTAAAGAAAAAGAGCAAAGCTTGAAAATATATCTCAAGGGTATTTTTCAAGAAGGCAATTGCTTAACTCTCTCTTTCTATTAGGATTTAAGGAAATCTATTGGTAAAATATTCTAGAAAATCTAGAAGATCCGAATCCCTCTCTCTCTCTATATATATAGTGTTTTGACTCAGTGGTTGATCCTTGAGTATTCATGGTCTATTTAGAAATTTACTAATTTCATGGTCATTTCCTTTGGCTATTTCTACCCAGACAGTACTGTTCCAGAGTTTTATTCAATTTTGTGACTTTCTTTGTATTGGAGCACTATTGTTGGATTGAATAAAACTATTATATATAATGTTTTGAGTCAGTGGTTATTCCTAAGTTCTCCTGATTTAGAAACTTTTTAATTTTCTGGTCCTTTCCTAATTTAGTTGTTCAATTTGCGACTTCTTTCTTCTTCTTTTTTCTTTTTGAGAGAAGAGTTTGGCTTAACATGTGAACGTTGTTTTTTGGATTTTGGATTAATTGGAGAATTATGGTAGGCCCAATATGTTTAGAATTCAAATCAGGGTGTGATATTTTTTAAATGGGTTTCAGTTTTATTTATTTATTATAACTACAACCCTACAAGACTCTTATCCTTATCGAGTGCCTGTTTGTTTAAGCTTTCCCAACCCAAAAAGCCCGTTTTGAAACTACAAATACAAAAAGCCCGTTTGGTTAGGCATAAAAAGCAACTTTTTGGAAAAAAGTTGTGTTTTGGATTTGTGAAGAGAACGCGCATTCGCAGAATGGAACTCTAAGGTGCATTTTGGAAAAGCTCTTGCGCGTTGATGAATCTATCCATTGGGTTATTGGTTCAGTTACCAAATTGCCCTCACTTTTACTTAAAACTCTAACTTTGCCATTTTCTCTTCTCCCTCATATTCTTGCTCCTCTGTTACAGACCAACACCGGTCAAGAAAGTATCAACCAAATACAAACATAACACCACCCAACTATCACTGGTCTACCACCACAACCTATTTCAACATTTGATAATCCAAACACAAAATCAACAAAATCAAACCAAAAATAACTCAAAATCAACACAAAACAACTTAAAATCAACTCAAACCCAACTCAAAATTAACCCAAAACAAAATCAACTCAAAATCAAACCCAAAATCTACAGAAAATCAACTCCATATTAAACCATTAACTGAAAACCCATAACCCAAACCCAAAATCAAAATGAAATACAAACCCAATGGTGGCAGAGACTTAAGGGATCTGAGAATTAAGGAGATAGATAAGGGATTTCCTTATGTTTCAATCATCATCATCTTCTTCTTCTCTCTTCCTTGTAGCTTTCGAACTGCCCAAAAAAAAAAAAAAAGAGATGCAGAGACTTTGAGGGATGAGAAAGAGGCGGAGACTTTGTGGGTTAGGGGAAAGTGAGAGGCAGATACTTTATGGGTTATGTGGGGTAGGTGGGAAATAATAAAAAAAGTAAGAAAAAATATTATTTTAATAAAAAAGTGTGTATAATAGATAAACTGATGTGAGTGTTTTGTAAAAATGATAATGTAAAATAGAAAAGTAAGTTTTTTTGTGTAAAATAGACGAAATCTTTTAGACATACTGATGTAGTTGCTCTTATATTTCTAAACTTTTTAAATTAGTACTTTTTTTTTTAGAAAAAAAAAAATAGTGCTATTGACAGAATATTTTTATAACAATTTTATAATAAGTTGATAAGAAGTCATTAATGGTAATAACAAAGAATTATGACACTAAAAAGAACTAAACACAAACATTATTAAAATAATACCAATAATATATTATTATTATTATTATTATTAATTAGTTTTTTTTAGTAAGTATATGAAGTAGTGATTTTTTTTTTTTTTTTTTTTTTGAGGGGGATAAAGTAGTTGATTTAAGTATGAAATAAACTCCTTTATATATACATTGTCATTTTTGGTAATTTATCCCTCAAACTGCCACTTTTATAAGTGCTAGCCAAACACTCAGCTTTTTCAAAAAACACTTTTTAACCGTTTTTATCAAACACTCAGCTTTTTGAAAAATTATTTCTTCATACTACACTTTTTGAAGACTCTACTTTTTCAAAAAGCCCAACTTCAAAAAGCTGAACCAAACTCACCCTAAATTCAGTCTCTTGTTTACAACTTGTGAAAATGCTCACAATTTGGATCTGTATGAAATTGGACAATATCCACGCTTCTTGGAAGTAAAGTAGTCCTGGGATTTTGTATGGACCTAGAGCGTTCTCATCCGGATGAAATGCAAAATAGATGATGGCGGTTTTCCTAAAAGAGCAAAAACAACCCCACATCCGAGTATCCATACCTGTTCAAAATTTTGCATATATTGACACTTAAAAATCTAAATTTGCTTATCCCCATAGCAACATCTATAAAGTATAAACTTAAACCTAATTATCTTTTTTGACCCGCAATTAAATTAACTAGCCACGAACTTGCACGTTGTGCGAGAGAATTATTTTTATAGTAGTTTTATTTTTTTTATTTTACAGTTTAAACTAATTTAATAATGAGTAATGTATTTTGCAATCGTATTTTTATTTATTATAAGAACAATCATAAATGTAATATAAGAACAATCATAAATCATAAATATAAATTTTGTTGTACTAAAATGAAAATAATACAATTTTTAAAAAAATTCAATAGGCAAGTTACAAAAATATTTATTTTGTAATAAAAGTTATTTATAACATTTTGTGAATCATTAAAAAGAATATAAAATTTGGAAATTATTCTTTTAGTTTTAAACAAACTTTCTCAAACCTTATTTTTTCTACCTACAATCCAAAACACCAAAAAACTTAACTAAAAAAATTAATAAAACTAAACAATAATTAATTGGACCAATTAGGAAAACAATTTGTTATTGATAATCTATTAAATTTTTTTTTTGGGGCAAAAATTGTAATTTCGTCTACCCAAAACATATGATTAAATAAACAATTATTAAAAGAAATCTAAGAATTAAATTTCTATATATGCATTGTTATAAAATAATAATAATTATTAAAATAAAATTGCAAAAGCTTAAATTGTCACCTATCCGATAATTTTCATTTGGCTAACCTTTACTTTTCTCTAAATAAATGACATTATAGAGTACTTCTAATACAACTATTAAGAGTACTTTGTCCACCACAAAGGATTAAAAAAAACAAAAATTAGTAAAGTCTCATAGCTTAACATCTAAATTGAGCACTATAAAAATCATGCTATGTAATAGAATAAATGCCAAATTACAATAAATACCAAATTGTCCAAGTCATGCTATGTAATAGAATAAATACCAAATTATAATAAATACCAAATTATCCAAGTCATGCTATGTAATAGAATAATATTATATTTTTATATGCTATATTTGATATTTTATAACGCAATAGGATAACATTTAACAATCAAAGAGAACCAAAAAACAAAATCAAAAACCAAAAACAACAACAATTTTTTTTTTAAAAAAAATTGCATTAGCCCAAAGTAGAGTTTTAAAGAATATTAAATATTATCAACATAAAGCAGAGATACAAGAAAAATAAAAATATCCACCAAAAAATTGAGAGAGAGAGAGAGAGAGAGAGAGAGAGAGAGAGAGAGAGAGAGAGAGCCTTTTTGTGAGGGAAAATTATGCATAGAATGGAAGAGATAGTAACAGATTTATAGTATGATGTTGCGAATAAAAAGAGATAAAAATAAAGAAAGATAAAGGAAAAAATGAAGAATGATATTAATGCAGAGGGTAGCAGGGAGATGAAAAGGTAAAGGAGAGAGAAAGGTTGGAGAAGTAGTGGAGAGATGAAAATGTAAGGGAGGGGAGAAAGGTTGGAAAGTGTAAATATTAAAAAAATAATTGTTAAAAACAATTGTAGGAAAATTGGAAAGAAAAAATATAATAACATGGACGCTGATGTGGCTCAACCGGAGTATAGCAACAATAAATACTACGCTTTAACTTTTATATATATATATATATATAGAGAGAGAGAGAGAGAGAGAGAGAGAGAGAGAGAGAAGATGGTGCGAATAAGAAGAGACAAAAATAAAGAAAGATAAAAGAAAAGTGGAAGAATGATATTAATGTAAACGATAGTTGGGAGATGAAAATGTAAAGGAATGAGAAAGGTTGGAGAAGTAGTGAGGAGATGTAAAGGTAAGGGAGGGGAGAAAGATTGGAGAAGTGTAAATATTAAAAAATAAATGTTAAAATTTTTTTAGAAAAATTGGAAAGAAAAAATATAATAACATGGATGCCGATGTGGCTCAACTAAAGCGTAGCAATAATAAATGTTACGTTTCAACATTTTTTTTTTTTTTTTTTGTTGATACAAGATAAAATTCTACTCTAGCCTAATCTAAGTGTATATGTGTGTGAAACTCCTTCCTGGAGACTTGAACCTCAGCCTTTGTCCCCCACACCCTACAAGCATTTATACTTGTGAAGTGACCATCGCACTAAGGGTGTGCGGTGGTCATATAGATAGATGATATGCAGCTCTCTCTCTCTCTGCCTTGGGTTGGGTGTTGTTAGGGTATTGCATTTATTTATTTATTTTGGTGTGTGTATAAAATATAGAGTATTTTATTGTGATAAATTGCAAAATAAAAAATGAGATATAGGGTATGTGCATTAAAATGGTTATCTTAAATAGATAAACTAACTTTTTGGGGACTTGAGATGCATTTTTATTTTTTATTTTCGCATTTTTGAATGAGAATGCTCTGACTAGTACATGGCCATCCCATAATGTTACAAGTGTGAGAGCATCTCCAAAAGTCTCTCCAAATTTTTGTACTGTTTGGAAAGTAAACAGTTCCTTTTACCTTTTAACTACTTATTTTTTCAAATTAAATATACTTTTCAACAGATGCTTTATCTTTTTATTTATCCCATTTAAATATTATTTTTTTCATTCTTTTTTTTTTTTAATCTTTCTTTGTTTTTTTTATTATAAAAGTATTGTGAAAATATTATAGAAGTATTTCTCAATTTTAATTTCTTATTCTTTATTTTATTTTTTCATTCCTCTAATTATTTGTTTTTCAACTATACGATTTCTTTTTGCCTCCTCCACACACATATCTCCATTCACCACTCCTCTTTCATCTCTTTTTTTCTCCTTCAAACATGTATCCCCATTCCCCACTCCTCTTCATCTCATTTGTCTTTTTATTTTTCTACCTCTTCTCCTCCAAGACCACCACACTGTCTTTGTCCCTTTTTTTTTTTTTTTTAACAGAACGGCAGAACGCTGCACACCTTTGAGAGAAGGCCAATGGAGATCGAAAGTCACCGAAAGGACAAATTTGTCGAAGTCACCATGCAGCACCACCCCGTCCTCCTCCCTACTGCCAGACAAATCAACTTGTCTCTTCTTTCTTCTTCTTCTTTTTTTGGGTCTAATTCAACTTTGTTGTTATAATAATAAATAGATTTTATTTTATGTTTTCTGTTTTGATTATGTAAGACATTTGAGTCTTTGAGAGAGAAGCAAAGAAACTAAAACAAAGAGATGAGAGGAAAGAGAAAGAATTGTTTTTTATTGAATTGTTTGATTTTTTTAAATAGAAAAATTCATTTGGAGTTACTACAGTGTTCTCTAAATCAAGAGAACTACTGTAGTAACTTCAAAAAAAAAAAAGGAAAAGTTTTACTTTTAGAGAAGCTGTTGAAGTGAGTTTTTGGTGTGTTTGTTATTCAAAATTGGTTTTAGAGAACCTATAGGAGATGCTTTAACTTGTATATTATTTCATACACAATGACCAAAGCACCCCTAGTTACCTACAAAATTCTCAATCTGACAAGCATGCCTGTAAATGTTTACATCAATGTATCAAACAACCATATACTTTGTTGTTTGACCAAAAAAATAAGATATGGCTAATCACAATATTTTCACAATAAAGCGTAGATAGGTCCAAATGAGAATTAGAAAATAGCTTGTCTCCTAAGCTTTGTTGTGAAATTATAGTAAAAATATTGTACCCGTAGCATTACTTAGCAAAAAGTTTGAACCATATATTTATTCCATCGGTTCTTTTAGGACTACACCATTTGTTATAACTTGATTATATGTGTGAATGTGATTGGTGAACCATCACATTCACATTAATACATCATTTTTTTTCAGGACACCAAAGTTGTTTCTATGGAATTGATGGGACAGAGAGTCTCATCCCAAAATCTTTATCGGTAGTTCTTCTTTTACAACTCGTAAAAAATTGGGAAAATAATATTTTATCACCATAAATTATATTATTGATTACACTTTGCACTCTAAACTTTTTGAATGTACGTTTTGCAACTTAAACTATGACTATTGTTACACTTTGCACCCTAACATCAAATTTGTTGTTAATTTGGGTGAAAAAGTATGACACCACGTAAAAATACTAATATCATAAACTTTTATTATAAAAAAAGTGATATCATAAAATTTTATGGAAAAGTATTTTTTTTTTGTTACGTACTCCATCATGAATTCATGATAGTTGCATAATATTTATCAGTAAGGTTTTTTGTTTTTTACCTTGAGGTCACTAGGAATTAGTAGGTATTGATATTGTGCCTAACAATAGTGTACCACTAGAATAATAATTCTCAAGGTTATACTATTGGTTTAAAAGATCCTTGATTAGTATCATGAAGGCAACATCGTGATGTTTTCTTTCATTTAGCGACTAGAAGAGAAATTGTACGTACGTGTGCGCTTCATTGGCAGTGTTATTTGTGTAATTATAAAATATTCTGGGAGTATATAAAAAAATGTTTATTTCCATTTTTCACATGAATTGTGGGTAGAACTCATAATGTGGTCATCAATAATAGAATTTTAGATTTTGCTAATTTTGAACCCCAAAAAAAGGCCTCTATTATTTTTTGCTGAGTTTTTTTGGGATTTTATTTGGTTCTAACATCCCTAGAGCTCAATTAAATTGATCTTTCTTTCTTTCTTTCTTTCTTTTTTTTTTTTAATGATTGTCATAGTATATTTTGAAGCTGATTTCGGACATCCTTCAAATTTACATACGTACAAATTAAACATTTTTCTATCTCAAAAAAAAAAAAAAAAAAAAAATTACATACGTAGGAGATATGAATATTCCATGAATTTGAGCAAAACAATTGAATGAAAATTTATATCCACGAGTTGTAATAATAATACGATAATGGATGATTTGAATGTCAATATATAATACATTGAAAATGCCAAAGATGTTTGTAGTTCAAACTACACTTTAAGGTGTTCCTAAATTCTAAAGAAGGCATTTAAAATTTAAATCCTACTAGCTCTCTAACTATTAAATTACCCATAAAAAAATTACATTGTAAAGTAAGCATATTAATTTTGAAATACATGCTATTCATGAATTAAATGGACTAGCTCCATCCGTTGTCTCTAGGTTTTTAGTTTTCCTACTAAAAAACAAATAACAAGCAGTACCAATTTCCAGTAGCGCAGCAACAGTACCCAATAATGCAAGTATGCTAATATAGGCTTCTTTCCACTTTTTTCCAGGCTTCAAAATATTAATCCCCATAAATACATTAATGATACCCAGAATGATTGTTCCATAACCAATGCAGATGTGTATTATATTCCAATATTTCCTGAACTTGAGCTCCTTTGGCCTTAAAAAGAAGCCAATCTGAGTTGTTGCAAGACAAAAAAGACTAATGCCAATGTATCCATGCGCCTTTTGGTTAAATCCAGATAGTTGAACACCAAGGTTGAGTCCAGTTGTCCAGCCCATTACACCAACAATGTACCCCAAAGATTGACATATAACATGAATATAGAACCATGCCGAGTCTGTTGTTTTGAACACCTTTATATACCTTGCCATAACAACTCCTAGAGGCAACATAATACCCCAACCAATGACATTCAAGCCTCCATGAATTTTCTTCATTACCATAAATCTTTCTGCTCCTCTTGTTCCAGTCTTTCCTGATAGAAAATTCAAAGTACCATAGGACCGAAGATTGTCTTTAGAATAACCATGAAAGCTAGGAACATTATCCATAGACATTGGACCTCGTTGCCACACATGATTCACCAGGGAGGTTCTGCTATTAAGCATTAACGTGGCAAAAATGGTGATTGAGTTATTTGCATAAATGGCTGAGACAACATAGACAGGAAAACTTAGCTTCCCTTTTTCAAGAATTGTTTCACGACTGGTTATAGAAGATGTATAGGCTATTAGTCTCCCATCACTTATTGGGTGTGCAACAAAAGCTTGAGCGCCAATCATACCAATTGAAGTGGGATTGATGGCCCAAGCAATCCAAGTTGAGTAGTTATAAATACCCGATTGCCTAAAAGCAATTTCAACCTTGTTAGATGACATATTGTAATTCCAATAAAGGACTGAATTTAACTCATCCAAATCTGTGCATGAGGCAAAGTTAGAAAACTCGGACGTAGAAAAACACTGTGCCTTGCATAAAAAGATGGCAGTCGAAAAGAAGACCATGAGAAATAATAATAATTTGTTGAAGAAAATCCTAATCATGACTCGCAAACCAAAACCCAAATGAAAATATGGAGGAAAGATCGTGAAAGAAAAGGAGCACTTGAAAATATTTCTTGAGGGTATGTATGAAAAAGACAATATCCAACTCCCTCAGTCCCTCTCTCTCTCTCACACACACACACACACATAATCTCTGTCTCTCTATCTCTCTCTCTATATATATACATGTATATATATAGTGCTTTGGCTCGGTAGTTCTTCCTAAAGTATTATTGGCCTGTGTAGAAATTTACTAATTAATTTCATGGTCATTTCCTTTGGCTATTTCTAGTCAACTTATACTCAGACACTGACAGCATAGTTCCAGAGTTTTATTCAATTTTGTGACTTTTTATTTATTTATTGGAGGAATGTTATATATTATTTTTGGACGAAGTACATGTGTTTTTCAAACAAGTCACAGAACGTATATATAGGTCATGTTACTTAGACTACACCTAGGATAGTTTTAATTTTATCCATTGCCACACAATAAGTCAGAGGATTTTCCTATGTACGGTTTGGAAATAAACTTTTTCATAATGTTTTAGATAGGTTTTTATTCCTAAATACTCCTGATTTAGAAACTTACTAATTCCCTGGTCAATTCCTTTGACTACTCTCATCCTACTTGTAAAGTTGTTATTTACAACTATATATTTTATTGGCTTATATTCCGTGCCAAATTTGATTGTAATTATATTTAATCTGTTGTACTCTATATTTATTGTGGAATTTCTCTGTAAGGGTTGTGTGCTAGAGAAAGAGTATGTGAAGACTCAAGCATTTGAAGACTAAAGATTTCTCGTGGGTATGTCGCGACTTAGCTACCCGTGAAATGAATCATGTGCCCTGCACGAACTAGAATATGAAGAGTCAGACCAGATGGAGACAACTGTGTCTCGCGAGTATCTCGTGGGTAAGGCCTTCCCGCAAGACACTCGCGAGGCATTTTGCTCTGCCTGCCTGTCCAATTTGATACACACTTTCTATGCCTACACTATTTATACTCACATTACCCACAAATGTTAAGGAGAGCTTCTGAGAGAAAACCCTAGCCAAACACCTTGAGAGTTAGAGATTGTTATACCCATAATCCTCTACACATTTGTTTTGGGAATTTCCTCATCTCCTACCTCTCCATTTCCATACCATTGAGAGATTGATAGCCCAAACACTTACCACACCCTTTGAGAGTGTCAAGTGAAGTTTTGGTGCAGCTGGGAAGCATTGGAAGAAGTCTAGAATGGCAAATGCAACATGGAGCTTGTTGCGGGATCCGAAGAACTAGACAAGACACGGTTCCGAGAAGCCTTGTTGGAGTAGGAGCTTGGAAGGCTTAGGTACAGAGGGTAGATTAGGCTTGGAGGGTCTCTTGCTCACCCTTGTATCCCAACTGATTGTCTAGTGGATCGATTTCTGCTTGGAGGGCGGCGGAGAGGTTTTTCACCGAGTTCTTCGGTTTCCTCTTCGATAACACGTCTCGGTGTTATCCATGTTTCCATCTCTCTTCCATACTTTTGTTCATTTCCTTTTTACTGCTGGGTTGCTTTAAATATGGATTAGAGTAGTTGTCTTGCTTATACGCTTGTGTTTACACTATTTCGCACTTAGTATTAAGTTAGTGTAAAATCAACCAAGCCGTAACTTTAATTTTGGGGTCTAAACAGCTCGTGTGTTTTCGACACATTTTCGAGCTTTCAATTGGTATCAGAGCGGGTACACTCGCTGTGGTTTTAATACCTGATTGTGATCCTAGACCCCTTGGTGTGCTGTGAAAAGTGTTTTTGTTAGGACATATGTGTTTTCACTTATTAAGAACATATGTCATTTGTTTATGTAAATTGGTTAATCCTTTGACAAAACGCACTCTACTTGTAATTGGGTAGTTCTAGGTGTTTTTAATACTTCAAAAAACAAGATTTTAAGATCAAGTGTTAAAGTCATCAAGTCTGTCCAAGAAAAACAAGCTAAAGTGCAAATTCATTAAAACTCGACACCTTCTCAATAGCTCCTCAACGCCTTGCTATCTGTCGAGATTTATAAATTCAGATTTTCTGATCTGATTTCTTGGGATCTGTGAATATGTCTTTGGGACTTTTTTTCTCTTAACCCTAGACATATAAAAGGATTATTTTAAGAGCCGTCAAACTGTACACAAGTTGCACAAGCATTGAGAAAACTCTGTTCAAGCAATTTGTGATTAAAGAAGAAGTTCTTGACCTAGTTCATCTCTTCTGAAGAAGTTGCTGTGTATTTGCAACCAAAGGGTTTTGTGACCAAGCATCTTCCTGATCTTCATCGTGTAGGATGAACTGAATAACTTTGTAGCCAACCTTTCCTTCTAAGTTGGTGTTGAAGTTGCGTAATGGGATCCGTGCATTGGTTAGTCACGTACTTGGGAACCGTACATCAAAAGGGGGAACTGTCACTACAAATCAAGTCCAATTGGATATTGGGGTAAGGGTTCAACTGTAGGTTGGTAAGGTACTTGAGATTTCTTTACTTGTAACCGCTTGATTTGATAATAGTGAAGTTTCGGGAGTGGTGACCTAAAAATTACTCAGTGGAGTTTTTGCCGCAAGGGTTTTCCCCATTCGTAAACAAATCACCGTGTTATTTAATTTCCGCTACTTAATTAGTTTATTGGTGATTCGTTTGTACTTCCACGCGTTTGCATGATAAATTGATTAATTAATAACTTGGCTAATTAATTAATTAATTTCTATCATAAGGGGTCATTCAGTTTGTGGCCTATCAGTTTTGTCAAAGGTCAACATGAAGCATAGTAAAGATGTTTGTGAAAATGACTCTATGAGCATATTTGGAGAATGTTCCAGTAATGAGCTTTTAGAGTTATTCAAATCTAAGAAACATGCTAAAATCTTTATACACATGCTGAAATCTTTAGTTAATAGGAATCATGATATTCATAACAGCTTGTGTGAGTCGAATTCCTTAATTGATGATTATAAGAGAAGGAATAGACATTTGTGTAACAAAATTGATTGTCTGAAAAGAAAGTTACGCTCATCTGTGAATGAAGCAAAGAAAAATGAGATGTCCTTTGATAGTCAAGAATGTCTCTCACATGCTTGTCTTTTTGTTCATACCGCATTGAAAGTATTTAATTCATATTTGTGGTATCTTGACAGCGGTTGTTCAAGGCATATGACAGGAGATAAGTCTCTGTTCAAAAAACTTAAAGAGAAGGAAGATAGTTTCGTGACATTTGTAGATGGTAGTCACTCACAAGTTCTTGGAAAAGGAACTGTGGATATACGAGGACTGCCTTTGTTAACTGATGTGTTGTACATTAAAGGATTAAAAGTGAACCTGTTGAGCATCACTCAAATTTGTGATGAAGACTTCTTAGTCCAATTCTCTAAGAAAGGATGTCTAATTCTAAATGAAGAAGGTGTTCAAGTTTTGAAAGGACTAAGGACCACCGACAATTGTTATGGAGTCATTCCCAAACCAAGCATAGCATGTAGGAGTGCTCAAGTGAATCTTTTGGAGTTGTGGCATCAACGTCTTGGACATGCTAATTACAAACAGGTGGCAAAAGTGTCGAAGCTTGAAGCGGTGGTTGGTTTACCAAAGTTTGGAAAAGTTGAGAAGAATGTTTGTGGTCCATGTCAGTTGGGAAAACAAACAAAGTCAAGCCATCCTAAAGTGAATGTAGTTGCTACATCTCGCCCCTTGGAGTTACCACATGTGGATCTAATGGGTCCAACTAGAACAGAAAGCATGGGTGGAAAGCGCTATATAATGGTGGTTGTTGACGATTTCTCAAGATATTCTTGGGTGGACTTTCTTAGGGAGAAGTCGGAAGCATGTGACAAGATGGAAATGCTATGCAAGAGACTACAAAATGAAAAGGGAGTTCCCATAGTTAGAATCAGAAGTGATCATGGGAAAGAGTTTGAAAATGCTAAGTTTGAAGCATTCTGCAATGAACATGGCATTAAGAAGGAATTTTCAGCTGCAAAAACTCCACAACAGAATGGGGTGGTTGAAAGAAAGAACCGAGTGATCCAAGAAATGGCTAGAGTAATGTTACTCAACAAAAACATTCCACAGAAGTTCTGGGCTGAAGCTGTGAATACATCATGTCACATTGGGAATAGAATTTATTTTCGAGCAGGAAATAAAAAGACATCATATGAAATTTGGAGAGAGAAGAAACCAAAAGTGAAATATTTCCAAGTATTTGGAAGTAAGTGCTACATTTTCAATGATAGGGAGAATCCTGGAAAATTTGATGTTAAAAGTGATGAAGGGATATTCCTAGGTTACTCCACAAATAGCTGAGCATATAGAGTGTATAACAAGCGCACTAAGACGGTGATGGAATCGATAAATGTGGTCATCAATGACACTATCTCTAAAAAAGGTATTGATGATGAGGGTGAAGGCCAAACCCTTAAGAAGAATGAGCAAGACGATGAAAAGTCTTAAGGTGAAGATGCTGAAAAAGAATCACCGAAAGAGGAGTCTACACCTCCTATACCAAGAAGGGTGACTAGATCGACTTAAGGATCTCCTAGTCCACTCACCCCTCTAGAAGTTCAACCTTCAATCTCGCGTGATGAGGAACCTTCCACTTCCAAAAGACCATTATCAAGGGTAATCCTCAATCATCCCTCAAGCAATATCATTGGTGACTTAGATGAAGGACTTCGGCAGAGAAAATGACGAGCTTATATTGTGAATCATGTGACATACAACTGCTATCTTGCTCAGTTTGAACCAAAAAAAGTGGAGGAAGCATTGAAGGATGAGAATTGGGTAGAGTCCATGCACCAAGGGTTGCATCAATTTGTTAGAAATGATGTATGGGAGCTGGTACCAAGGCCCAAGGATACACATGTCATCAGCACCAAGTGGATCTTCAAGAACAAACCTGATGAAGATGGTGAAGTTGTTCGAAATAAGTCGAGATTGGTGGTTCAAGGATATACTCAAGTTGAAGGCATAGATTTTGATGAGTCTTTTGCACCAGTTGCAAGATTAGAGTCAATCCGAATTCTTCTCTCCATAGCATGCATTATGAACTTCAAGTTATATCAAATGGATGTGAAGAGTGCTTTCTTGAATGGATTTTTAAATGAAGAATTGTTTGTGGAACAACCAAAAGGGTTTCAAGACCCTCACTTTCCTAACCATGTGTTAAGGCTAAAGAAGGCATTATATGGGCTGAAACAAGCATCGAGAGCTTGGTATGATCGCCTCACCACATATCTCTTAGATCATGGTTTCACGAGAGGTCAAGCTGATCGAACTTTGTTTGTCAAAAGAGAAGAGAACTATCTCCTTGTTGCTTAGGTATATGTGGATGACATTGTCTTTGGATCTACAATCAATCATCTAGCTCATGAATTCTCAGAAGAAATGAAAAGGGAGTTTGAGATGAGCATGGTGGGAAAGCTGAACTACTTTTTAGGGCTTTAAGTAAAACAACGAGAAGATGGGATATTCATCTCTCAAGAGAAATATGCCAAAAATCTTGTAAAATGATTTGGCCTAGACTCAAAGAAGCACACTTCCACTCCCATGAGTTCCTCAGCAAAACTGAGTCGTGATGCAGCGGGTATAGAAGTGGATCCAACACTCTATCGAAGCATGATCGGTAGTCTCTTATATCTCACTGCTAGCAGACTAGACATAGCATTCAGTGTTGGAGTTTGTGCTAGATTCCAAGCAGCACCCAAAGAATCACACTTGACTGTGGTCAAACGAATTATCTGCTGCATAAATGGCACATTCGATTATGGAATTTGGTATTCAAGAGACTCGAATAAATGCCTAGCTGGATATTCTAATGCTGACTGGGCTAGATGTATTGATGATAGGAAAAGCACTTCCGTTGGGTGTTTTTATCTTGGAAATAACTTGGTGTCATGGATTAGCAAAAAGTAGAATTCAGTCTCTCTTTCAATGGTTGAAGCTGAATACATTGCACAGCAAGTTGTTGTGCACAATTATTATGGATGAAGAAGCTTCTACATGATTATGGAATCACTCAAGACACTATGTGTGTATTCTGTGATAACACAAGTGCCATAAATCTATCAAAAAATCTAGTCCAACACTCGAAATCAAAGCATATCGAGATCTGGTACCACTTCATTCGAGATTTGGTGGAGGAAAAGACTGTATATTTAGAGTTCATCACCACTGACAACCAGAAGGCAGATATATTTACTAAACCTCTTGATGGTCCAAAGTTTGAATCTTTGCATAAGACCATCGGTGTCGGTATCATTCCTTGGACTCTATCTCTGTGTGTGAACCTTCTCTGTTCATTGTTGCATATCTGTTGTTTAGGTTTCACATGTCGTGTTTGTTTTTGTTTCTTTTACCTGTTGGCTTGTGCCTGTTTTTGTTTTGTTGATCTTACTTTATTTCGGTTTGTTTTTAGTCTGTTCAAAAAAAATTCAAAAACCCATAAAAATTGAAAAATCTTCAAAAAGTTTGATCACTTGTGTTGTGCTTATCACATGTGAGTTTAGCCTAGTACATTCATACTAATGGCGTAGTGCATTTACGATCTTGGCTTGATATGTATGCACATTTATCTTTGTAGAAGGAATCTTGAAAATTATGTGTGATTATTGTAAATAGATCTTCAAGCTTGTCATGAATGATTTGTCAATAGTCTTGTTGGTCTTGATACTTGCATAGACTTGTGTCTATATCTCTTCTCACTTTATTTTTATGTTTTTGCAAAAAGAGCTCACCAAATGTAAAATCTCTAAATGAAAAGAGATATTGAGCTACAAAAACCTGTCGCACATACTAGTATTTGACTAGCAAAAAGGGAAAGCGACTCTTTTAATGTAATTGTATGGTGCTCAAAAAGCCAAAGGCTAACACTCAATATTGAAATATCAAAAATTTAAAGCACCAATCTCAAAGAGGAGATGTATTGTCCAAAAATGGATCAAATGTTATGCTTTATGCAAAAGCTAAATGAAAAGCTTCTAAGTTATGTAATCATTCTCTTGTGGGAGGTCATATATACTCATTTCTATAATGGAGATAGTCCACTTGATTTCGTATCAGTTGTGTATGACTCGATTGAATTGATCATTGAAGTTTCGCTCTGGTTTAAGGACTATTCTACATTTGATACTCACACACAATACACAAGACTTTGATTCAATTAATGCCTATCTCATTTGTGTGATTGTATATGTTCAAATGCAATGTGTATACTCAAGTATATGCTGATCAAACCCAAAAAGATTTTGAGTATTTTATATGTTTTTGAAAGTGATTTTATACTTTCGTGTGTCTAATTTTTGGTCAAAATACATTTTTGTGTTTTTCATCAAAATCTGGTTCAGGGGTTGTTTCGTGAGAATCTCGCGACTTAGAGCTTCTCGCGAAAAGTGTTTGAGGGAAATAAACTTTTTGCAAATTCACACAGAGACTCTTGCGATTGTCTCGCGACTGTCTCGTGACCAACAGCTTCTCGCGAAATGTTGTTTGGCAAAAACTGGATTTTTTTAAATTCAGACAGAGGGTATCGCGACTGTCTCAAGACTTAAAGCTTTTCGTGAAAGCTTATGTGCTTTAGTAGCCATTCTCGCGACTATCTCGCTACTCTCTAACCCGTGAAAAACTCGTGTTTTCAGTTTCATATAGCAGATGTGACAGTTTTTTCAAATCACACACATTTCCCTCGCTCAACTTCTTTCGAACCCCTTTCAACCCAAAATCAATTTCTTTCAAAACCCCATCAATTTCAAGCATCTTTTCTGTTTTTTTCTACATCAAGGTATGTTTTCTTCAACATTTTCTTCGTGATTTTCTTAGATTTTGCAGTAATGTATGTTAGGGTTTTGAAAATTGGGGATTTTCGAAAATTTGGGTTGGCTTTCTTGTTTTTGTGCATATTTTTCAAATTCTCTGATTGGGCTGAGTCCCATTTGTTTTTTGCGCATCTGTGTTGGCTCCATGAGGCATTTTAATATGTATTAAGGCTAGTTTTCACTATGTTCATGCATTGTTCATACTTAAAGTACATTTGCGCATACTAGGTGTTTAACAAAATGTCCAAGTGACATTTTTGTGCTAAATTGGATTCAAGTGACTTCAATTTATGGGTTTATAATTATATGACCTTGCTTAATTAGTTTTTGGTCACTGTTTGTGTGTTTCACACTCTTTGCCCATATTGCACACACCTAGGCACCCCTCATGCATCCGGTGCTGCACCCTCATGCATCAACACACGCACGCACATGCATCAGCACATGCACATAGACGCACACACATGCACAGTTACTTGTTTTCAAGCATTATGTTTATGTTTTCTTGTTTTTATGTGTTTAGCATGTTGTTTAGAGTTAATTATGCTTTGTTTTAAGTTTTATTTCATTTATTTTGGAACTAACTTGAATCTAATCAAGTTTTGTGTTCTAGTTTGTGTTTGTGCACTTGTTTTCTGTCTGCTTTGTGAAATTGTGCAAATGTCTCCCACTAAGCATGCAACCTCTAAGAAATCATCCTCAAAGCGTGCACTTACAGATTCAGATCATTTCAAGTCTACTGAAGTTGACATGAAATACAATGATTGCTACAAGAGAGCAACCATTATCATGGAAAGGGTAGTCCAGTTAGAGGCTCTTAAGCACACGTTCATTCCTGATGCGTTCAAATAGAGAACTTGGACCAAGCTATTAAACCCAGTTGGGACTGTGTACTCAGAGATCATTCGAGAATTTTCTCAAATGCTGCCATGGAAGATGACAAGATAATTTGCTAGGTGAGGCACAAAGAATTCGTGATCACAAGGGACAGTATTCAAGACTTTTTGGAGATTCGTCCTCCCTTTCAGCTAATGTCAGTTCAATATGACGAAAGATTGGGTTTTATTGAGGAAATGATAACGACTCTTGGAGGATCACCAAAGAAATCATCAATGGATACAATCCGGTTTTCACCAGAGATGAGAACATTGAGTTATGTGATGATGCATAACTTGTATCCAGTCACCAACCTCACTACATTATCAGCTCCAAGGACGAGGTTTCTCTACGACCTTTTTACCTACAAGGAAATTGATATATGCAGTCACATCTTCCACATTCTGAAGAAAAGCATTGAAAAGCAGAATTTAAGGACAATAATGCCTTTTCCCTTACTAACCATGGGTCTAATTGCTAAGACGAAACTGAAATTCCCAAGTGGTCTTACTGTGGTTCAGAGGAACTACCCCATTGGTGCTAATACTTTGACTAGGAGCACAGCCCACATCAGAGGTTCCAAGACTAGTGTGCATACCATACCACAACCTCATGTTGAGCAGGATGAAGGTGGAGATACAGAGGAGGAGATTGATAGATTCACTTATGCTCCAGAGACTTCAGCACAGCCATCATCGTCTGCACCAGCTCGAGGACCAGACAGACTAGATCGTCTCCTAGATAGAGTGGACCAGATGTTCCTCATGCTAGACTCCCATATGCAGCACACAGCGACCCAGTTTGCATACGTTCAGGGCCAAATCACCGCGTTGTCATCACAGATCCAGGACTTGTCCACAAAGCATGGATCAGACTCAGAGTCAGATCAGTTCTAGCCCTTTGGCCATTTCGGTCAAAAAGGGGGAGAAAATTTTGAAGGGGAGCTGAAGAAGAGCTTGCACAGCATTAAGGGGAGCATAGGTTTAGGCTTATAAACATTGGTTTTAGTTTTTATAACTAGTTTTATGTTTATAGTCTTTACTGCTATTGCTTTTGTTTGAAGCTTTAATACTCTGTTTTAATCTCAGTTTAGTTTGTGTTTATCTCAATGCTTTTCTAGCATTTTTTTTTTGTACTTTTAAGATATTGCTAATATATCTTAAGTACCTCACTCTTGTGCCTTAGTAGGATCTTTTATCCTAGATGCAAGTACTTAGTGTATTTTGCATTGGCTGAGTGGTGGACATGCAATTGATCCTTTGGATTGTTCTTAATTGTATTGCGTGTCCGAATGAGCATTTACTTGCTAAATGTTCATTGTAGTCATTCGTTAATGACTGTTTTTGTTTGATCAAGTGATGCTTACATGTTATGATGTGCTTACAAACTTGATCGCACTTTACTTGCTCATGTATGTACCTTGTATTTAACTTGTCATAAGCTTAATGAAAGTTTTGTTTGTGTGCAAGTGTTTCAGGTAACAACTATATGCTTGCAAGTGCTTCACAACTTCTAGATTAGGTGTGAGTGAGTGTTGCCACTGTTCTCAAACTCACGTTTAAGTCTAGAGTCTGTTTTAGGGATTTTGTCATGGAATAGCCAAAGGGGGAGATTGTAAAGTTGTTATTTACAACTATTTGTTTTGTTGGCTTATATTCCGTGCCAAATTTGATTGTAATTATATTCAATTTGTTGTACCTTGTATTTATTGTGGGATTTCTCTATAAGGGTTGTGTGATAGAGAGAGAGAGTGTGTGTAAAGACTCAAGCATTTGAAGACTAAAGATTTCTCGTGGGTATATCGCGACTTAGCTACCTGCGAAATGAATCATGTGCCCTGCACGAGCTGGAATGCAAAGAGTCAGGCCAGATAGAGACAGCTGTGTCTTGTGAGTATCTCGCAGGTAAGGCCTTCCCGTGAGACACTCACGAGGCATTCTGCTCTGCCAGCCTGTCCAGTCTGATACACACTTTCTGTGCCTACACTATTTATACCCACATTACCCATAAATGTTAAGGAGAGCTTCTGAGAGAAAACCCTAGCCAAACACCTTGAGAGTTAGAGATTGTTATATACCCACAATCCTCTACACATTTTTTTTGGGAATTTCCTCATCTCCTACCTCTCCATTTCCATACCATTGAGAGGTTGATAGCCCAAACACTTACCACACCCTTTGAGAGTGTCAAGTGAAGTTTTGGTGCTGCTGGGAAGCATTGGAAGAAGCCTGGAATGGTAGATGCAATATAAAGCTTGTTGTGGGATCCGGAGAACTAGACAAGACACAGTTCCAAGAAGACTTGTTGGAGTAGGAGCTTGGAAGGCTTAAGTACAGAGGATAGATTAGGCTTGGAGGGTCTCTTGCTCACCCTTGTATCCCAACTAATTGTCTAGTGGATCGATTTCCGCTTGGAGGGCGGCGGAGAGGTTTTTCACCGAGTTCTTCGGTTTTCTCTTCGATAACACGTCTCGATGTTATCTGTGTCTGCATCTCTCTTCCCTACTCTTGTTCATTTCCTTTTTACTGTTGGGTTGCTTTAAATATGTATTAGAGTAGTTGTCTTGCTTATAAGCTTGTGTTTACACTATTCCGCACTTAGTATTAAGTTAGTGTAAAATCAACCAAGCCATAACTTTAATTTGGGGGTCTAAACAGCTCGTGTGTTTTCGACACATTTCCGAGATTTCACTACTTGTTCTTGGGACTCTTGTAGAGTTTTTGTTCAAAATTTCAAATTGTGAACCAGAGAATTGTTATATATAGGGTTTGCCTAAACTTGTAAATTTTGTTTTTTGGATTGAGAATTATGGTAGAGTCCGGCTCAATCTATTTAGAATTTCAATTTCTTAGGATTGAAGTAGTCCAACTCCAAAGCACGCATGTTTGCTAACAAAATTCCCAATCTTATATGTCAATATGTGAAGGAAAATGGTAGTTCCACAAAAAATTACACAACTTTTGTCACAACTTGTCACATGGTAAGTTATGTGTGATAAAGAAAAAGTTGTGGGTCTACACGTTCACCACTTACAAAAAAGTTGTGTAATTGGTTGTGGTCATAGCATTGCTCCTGTAAGAAAAAGAAAACATTCTATGTAATCAAAGTATCACAATAAGATACATTGTTGGTTCAACAATAAGTTGGGACTTTTGTTTACCAATAGGTATTCAATATTCACATCTACTTATGTAAAATTAAGACTGTAAACGAACCAAGCCATTCAAAATAGTTTGGGCTTGATTCAATAAAAAGCTCGTTCATATTCATTTGTTTATAAACAAGTTATGCTTGAGCCTTAGGTTTAGACTTGTTTATTAGACAAGTCGAGCTCAAGCAAAAAAATTATTGCTCATGAACAAGATCGTGAATATTAGGGCTTGGTATAAAACAAGTCAAGCTTAAGCTTACTTATAAACCTAGTAAGCTTTTTTTTTTTTGAGAAGCATAAACCTGGTAAGCTTGATATGTGCCTTTTCTTTTCTTTTTTTGGTTGAGGAATTGATATGTGCTTAATTAATACAAGTCCATTACAAATATTTTAATAATAATGTGGACCACTTGTTACCAATTACGAATTACCATTACCCTTTTTTTTTCCTTCCTTGGCCTCTACATTGACTAGGCACGCGTGGTACCCTTGTGTTATGATTTATGTATTTTTAATCTAAATGGGCTACATGTCCACCAATGATCCCTTTCCTTCCCATCCATTCCCATCAAAACGTTACAAAAAAAGACTAACTTTACATGTAACCAAATTACCAAACCCTCTCACATTACTCACAATTCAGTTTGTTCAAAATTTCTCCTCTTAACCCAGTCACCTTATCATTTTTATTTAAAGTCTAAGGGTGTGTTTGGGTATCGCTTATTTGCTAAAAACTGAAAACTTTATGCTAAAAACACTGTAACAAAATAATTTTTAAATGTGTGAATAATGTTCTAGGACCTAAATTTACCTAGAAATATGTGTTTTTCTAAGTTCAGTGGTATATGAACAATATCCATGGAATCCACTAAAAAAATGCTGAACGTGCGGATTAGGTTGAATGTGCAAAATTGGGCAAAACGCCCAATCTAAACGCACGCTAAATATCTCACAGCCTAGATAAGACAGAAGCTTCCTTGGAAAGCTCTCTCTTTTCTCTCTTTGACCTTTATTTATTGTTTCTATCTAGGGTCTATATCTTATCGTCTAGAACAATATAAGACATAAGCTTCTTTGAGAAGCATTCTTTTTTCTCTTTTTCACCTTTAGGGTATGTTTGTTTGGTGGAATTTTAAGGAGGATGGAAAATTGAGGAGAGAAAAGTGGAGAAATAGCATTTTTAGAGGTTATTTGGTTGGAAGGGGGAGAAAAAGTGACCCAAGCCCACCAAAATATGGAGAAAACTTGAGTGGAAAAAAGCTCAAGTTTAAGCTTACCAAAATGCCCATGTGCAATTTTTTTTTTCCTTTATTTTTTTTTCTACTTCTTTGTTGTTGTTGTTTTTTTTTTTTTTGGTTCATCTTCCTTTGGCTTGTGCTATTTTTTTTTTTTTTAAAGCAAAAAAATTTAAAGTGTCCATACACAATTTTTTTTTTTTTTTTTAAATGTGTTACTTTTTTGTTTTCTTTAATGGGGGACATATTGTAAATTTATACCAACTTTATTTTCCGTCTTCTCATTTTTTTTCTCAACCAAACAAATAAATTTTCCATCTCTCTACTTTTCCATCCTCCCAAACACTAATGGGAGAAAACTAAGGCCTTGTTTGGGTGGTGAGTTATCTATCACTCATCACTCAAATATCATCACTCATCACTCATTAACCTATAACTCATTTCTTTTAAAAATCCCCAAAACACACCCCAATATTGTTTGGCGCCTAAACCCGGTTCAATTTTCAATCCAAAAACTCAAAAAACTCACATTTTGGTGGGACCCACTCACTAGCCATTGTGCAGTGCACACAGAATGGCTACCTGTGGATTCCTTCTCTTTTGTTTGCATTACCCTTACTCCTTCTCTTTTATTTGCATTACCCTTATTTCCTTGGTCTTATTTCCTTCAGCTCTCAAACCCCAAAGGCTCCGAACCTTGGAGATCATCTCCTCCATCCTGCTCCCAACCATGCTGAAGATCCTTCCTACATCATCTTCCTCCTTCCTCGTCCCTGAAACCGAACCCACTAAGTAACTATACACCTCCTTTCTCCATCCTCAGCCCTAAAACCGAACCCAGAAAACTCTGTTTCGGTGCTTTGTTCCTCATTCAGATTGGCAGTGGTTGACAGTAAGAGGAATCCGACGACTGGGAGGAAAATTACCAAGACCAGTGTATGAATTTTTCCCACATCTTTTCTAAAATTTTAGGGAACAATTGAACTTATTTTTCTGGGTATGTCATGGTATTCAATAAAGTTTATTTCTTTATTGTTGCAAGCTTGTTTATGTGTCTATGTTAATTGGAGAAATGATGAATGGATAATAGTATACATGGGTTTTTTTTTACGATGTGGTATTTTTTTTTTTCACAAGGGGCAGCCACAGCTCGAGTTGGAGTGTCTTCCTTTAACCAGAATAGCGAAGCAAAAAAGATGGAGAAACCGTCTAGCTCCAAACTTCTCCTTCAGATGGGGGTGCAAGACCGGAATGGGAGGGAGCTTTTGCAATGGGTTTGGGAGCTTCTTAAGAAGAAAGTTGAGTATGATTAAAAGGAAAAAAGTTGATTGTGTAGAAAATGAATTATGCTGTTGGTGGGAGTAAAGACTGAGTAGTGATGAGACTACGCTCTGACTGTGGGGCCCAACATGTGAGGAAAATTACCATCATGCCATCGTAACTCAATTTTCTTGAAAACAACAATTTTCTGCTTCTGAATTCACTAACTCATAACTTAAAAAAGAGATATAAGTGATGAAAACAGAAAATAAACACAAAGCCAAATAAGCATTGTATGCATGGGACCTACATATTTTGAGTGATGAGTGATGAAAATAGAGTGATGAGTTATTGAAAACTATAAATCCAAACAACCCCTAAATCTCTTATAGCATCTCCTTATTTTCTATCTTTCCACTTTTTCACTCTTCCAACCAAATGTACTGTCTCTATGTAATGTCTATATCTTACACCCTAAAACAATAGGCTTCCTTAAAAAGACAGAAGCTTCCTTGAGAAGATTCTCTTTTCTCACTTTCACCCTTTATTGACTCTATCTATAGGGTCTATATCTTACAGCCTAGAACAATAGGCTTCTATTATAAGGCTTTCTCTTTTCTCTCTTTCAACTTAGTTTTGTATTTTCAAACAACTCTCTCTCTCTCTCTCTCTCTCTCTCTCTCTCTCTGGTGAGCCATGAGGCCAAGATAATGAGAAATTCCACCATCTGCCTTGATCTCTTTGTAATCTCACCTGTTGGTGAACGAGTCCTAAATTTCAATGAGATTTGCTATGCTAGCAAAGAGTGCTTGGACTTTGGTTTCCATTATGTAATCGAAGGCACACAATGACTTTAGATTTGGTGTCATATTTAGCACCACTACCATCTTCATTCTCTCTACCTCCAAGCCGTTCACAATCTTCACTCACCCCCAAATAAATCTCTCTTTTTTTTTTCTTTTTAATTTCTATTTTTGGTTTAAATTTTAAAATTCCTATATATTTTTATAGTTGTTAGCCATTATAATTTTTTTGATTACTCATAAACATCTTGATTTCTAGATTATGGTTGTTTCCGATTCTATATAACCCAATAACATCTTATTGATTGTATTTGTTTGATAGTAGCTTAGTTTTGTAATTGGAAGCATGATGTATTTAGTATGTTATTCTTGTTTACTTAATTTTCCAAGATTTAAGCATTTACAATTTAATTTTGTTGGATTTCAAGCTCAAATTGATAAAGAGCTCAAGTGACAAACTTAATAAACCAAGCCAAGCCGAGCTTGATCACTTGACATTTATTAACAAGCCGAGCTCAAACATGCACTACTTAGAAAAGTTTGGCTCGTTTACAGCCTTATGTAAAATGGCATAATGCATAAAATATAGCTAATGAAGTCCAAATATTATAAAATATCGTTAAAAAAATGATATTTTAATAATAGAATAGATCTTTCAAAAAGCGGTTAGGTAAAATTTAAAAAAAAAAAGAAGAGAGAGAGAGAGAGAGAGAGAGAAAGTTTTTATACTAAAATAAACAAGCTAATGTGAATGCAAGGATGGGGTTCTCAATAGTCTATAAAACTATAAAGTTTTATATCTAAATGTATGAGTTGCCATTTCCCAATAATAAAATAAATAAATGAATTTCCAAGTTATCATATTCTTGGGAAAATTATAGTTTACTACCCTAAACTTTTCGAATGCGTGTTTTACACCCCAAACTATAACCCTTGTTACACTTTGCACTCCGACGTTAAATTTGTTGTTAACTTGGATGATAATTTAAAGTTTATGGTGTAAAGTGTAATTAGATGTATAGTTTAAGGTGATAAATTGTAGTTTTTCTTCTGTTTTTAAACATTAAGAAAAAAAATTTAGGGTATAAAGTATAATTAGGGTATAATTTAGGGCAGTAAAGTATAATTTCTCACGTACTTTTATGAAATTTTTTTTCTTTTCTCCATCATAATAGTTGCAGAATATTTCTCAATTAGGTTTTTAATCTTGAGGTCACCAAGAATTAGTAGCATTGATATTGTACCCTAACAATAATATACCACTAGGGGGAAGGGTTTGAGTTTAATTGGTACCTTTGCATACACAAAGTACTTAGGGTCTAGAAGGGAAAGAGTTCGAACCGCATAATTAGCAACATTTTGAAACAATCTCAACCAAAAAAAAAAAAGTAATAGTTCTCAAGATTATACTGTTGGTTTAAAGATCCTTGATAAGTATTTAGTATCATGATTCCTCAAATTGTTAAGTGCAAGCCAAATTGACTTGGGTTTTCACGGCAAAGAATAATACATTTACCCCATAATTTGAAACTTTTTCTAGAAACTTTCTAACTATTTATCATACGATAAAAATGTTAGAATGCTTGTTATGTTTGTGGCACAACATATAAGAACATTGTAGGACCATTTTTTTTGAAGTTTCCTCAAGCCCAAACCCAATGAGAATTCATGGGTCTACTGAAGGGCCAAGCAAGAAGTGAGATACTAAGTGAAGGAATTGGGTTCGATCCCACTGCGGCCAATTGGGTCATTTTAACTGATCGATTTGTGCACAAGCAAGTCTAAGAAATATGTATGTATGTATGTGTGTATATTTGCAAGAACTATAGAAGCAACATAATATTGGGAAATATAAATATATTCAGTGAACTCTTATTAATAAGTCAAATAACCCATATACAAATTTTTTGAGAGAATGGTATAAAACCCATAAGCCCCAAACTTCACAAACTTAAGTGAACTTTGAGGTCTACAAAAACTAGGGGTGTCAATGTTTGACCTAACCCGCGAACACGACACGAACCCGACACGGGTTTTTTCGGATTAGGGTTAGGCCTTAATGGGTTTGGGTCATAAACGGGTCGACCCGAAAGTGACACAATAAGAAACATGTAATAAGCGGGTCAACTCGCATAACCCGCAATAGACACGTTTGACACGCCAATTTATTTGTATCAACCCGAAATGACCCACTTAACACAACCCGTTTAACTTGTATAACAAATAAATATTTATTTTATTTTAAATTTGTCAAATACCTTTTATATCTAACATATATTTTAAATTTAAAAAGAAAAGTGAGTAATTACAAAAATTTACAAGGGATATAATTGGAAATTGAAACGTTACAGACCCTAGAACTACTAACACTTTTCTTTTTTTTTGGGCATAGAACTTGTACAAATGAAATTGGATGAGCTTGTGGAAGATGTTATGAATTTGGATATCAACAAAGAATTTATGGATGATAATCGTAGTCATAGTCAGGATTAGTCTACTGTTTGCTCAAATTCTTTCAATATTGATACTTAGTATTTGACAAGTTCCAATGATATTATATTTTTGTTGAACTATGTTATTTTATTTTTGTTAAACTTTGTTATTTTGAATTTGGGTTGAAGTGTATGCACTTCTTTTGGAGTGTAAAGAACTTATTTCTAAATGAATGTTATATTTTCGTTGAACTATATTATTTTGAATGTGGATTGAAGACTTGAAGTGTATGCACTGCTTTTTGGGATATAAAAATAATTATTTTTAGATGGATGTTATATTTAATATTATGCAGGTTGAAATGGGTTGTGTTACATTCGTGTCAACCCAACACAACTCGTTTATTAAATGTGTCAAATGGGTTGGGTCAGGTCAAACTGCCTTATTAACAGGTCGGATTAGGGTTGAAGGACCATGACATGATTATTAAATGGGTCGGGTTAGGGTTAAGCCATTTAGTCGAATACCCCTACCTCGACACGACACGAACCCGACACGCTAACCCGAATTGACACCCCTAACAAAACTTGCAAAGTATGGATCTCTGGATTGATGTATAGCCCCCAGGCAATACTACAAAAAAGGACCACTACTTTCTGGGAGCTTGACCTAAGTTCTATATTCTCATTATAATTGCCGATTTTCTTTATTACTTTATGTTTTTCTCTTTCTAATGTTTCTCTTTCATTCTCTACTTCTTGTTTTTCTTCCATGGATGATTCCTCCCGGCCCTTTTATACTAGTCTTAGAGGTTCTCAAAATTGCTATCTTCTCCTTTGCCTTGATCTTGCTACTTGCCCTTGTGTTGAAGCTTTGGGTGTTTTTTTTTCCATTCTCGTTCTTGTTTCTCTTTCTTGGGAACTTGTCCTTGAAAGCACCTTTGGTTGTTTTCCTCTTATAGGAGATACATTTTTCCAACCAATTCAAGCATCGGCTAAGGTCAACAAGGATGGGTCTCTTCTCAAGGCTGGTGAGAAGGACATTTTGAAGATTTCTTCACTTTGATAGGGACTCTATGTAGACATGGCAAAACGGGTCAGAATTTTCTGACCCGACCCGACCCGACCCGACCCGAAAAATACCTGACCTGAACCTAATTTTTTTGACCCAAAGCAAAAACAGGTTGACCTGTGACCCGACCTGTGTTTTTTGCGGGTCAAACCGACCCGACCCAACCCGCGATCCGACCCGAACCCGAACCCGAACCCGAACCATTTTTTAAAAACTTTTTTTTTGGGTAAAAAAATAGTAAAACTAAGACAATATTGGTTTAATTGTTTATTGTGAACTTTAAGGAAACAATTGATACATTTACATAATTACATGCAAATTAATTGAAAGATAAATGGTTGAACATTCTGTAATGAGTAAATATTTTTAGATATCAAATAGCAAAGTACATGCTAAGATAATCTGGTTACAATAGAGTTAAAAACATAGATTTAAAATTGTAGACATGTGAGAAACATTCATATGTGTGAAAATAGTGAAGCTAAAGTATCAAATTAGCATAAATTATGAATATTTAGACCTATTTTTTAATAATTTATGCCCAAAATAAACGGCTTTTCAAAATAAATTATGATATTTCCTAGAGTGTGTGTTGCTTAACAATAATATGATATTCATAAAAGAGACCATGTATAAATAAGTAAGCAATCAAATTTTAAAATATATCTCAAATTGAAATAGAGTGTCAACCACAACTAATAATAGATTATAAAATTAATTTTCAAAATTGTAAATTTCTTTTATGTTTTTATTCTTTATCAAATGAGTTATCCAATAAGTAATTTGTAATTTTGTTTTATATTTTGGAATGTTGATATTGTGTAGAAATAAAACTTGTGTATTTGTTTTACTTATCTTTGTGTTATTTTGTTTTAGATAGTAATGTTAGGATTTGTATAATTTTAAAATTATTGAATAAGTATTAATAAGTTTAAATAAATTCATTCTTGATATAAGTGGTGAATTCAAAATAATGCATTTTACATCAAGTAATTTGTTGCATAACTTTCGAAATGGCAAATACATGTTGTTTTCTTTATAAAAAATATAAAAAATAAAAAATAAAAAAATTCATGTGAAAAATACAGGTCAACCCAACCCAACCCGACCCGCAACCCAATTGACCCGAACCCGATTTTAACCCGCTTAAAATGACCTGTTTTTGACCCGTAATCCTTTTGACCCGCAACCCGATTAACCGACCCAAACCCGACCCGACCCGCTCGTTTTGCCATGTCTAACTCTATGTATCATGCCTCCTTCCTAAAATGGTATAGATCTTTTATTGATTTGGGTGAACTTTTAAAGTGTGTTGGACATCTTTCTCTATCCATTATTTTTCTTTTTGGTCGAGGTTCCTCGAGCCTCTCCCTCATAGACTGGTTGGTTTTCACCTTTAGGTCTCAAGGTTTTATGGGATCATTTGTCCCTTTCAATCCTTTCTCTAAGGGAACCTGGCCTTCCATGGCCTTTTCCTTGGTAAACCCTATTTAGGCTCCTTTAAGGCCATTTTCCTTCTTTCTTTCATGTTGGGCTTTTGCCCCATTCTACTTAGTTCATTTGCCTCTTTTGCATTAGCATTCCCATGAAGCCATGGGTCCCTCAAAGGCCCATGGTCTGTTTCCTGGGCTGGATATGTTCCTTTAATTTTTTGGGTATCAACAAACATAAAATCCAATATATTGAGAGTATGATTGCTTTTTACAAGTGTAAATTCAAATGTAAACAAGAACATAATTCCTAAAAATTATATCGATTAACAATACAAAAAGAAAGAAGTTTATGACCAAGAAAAACAAAACGAAACGAAAAAAAAAAAATGAAAAAAAAAAAAAAAAAAAAAAACCCTGCCCAAATCTTTACGTATTAGTGCCTACTTTCAGTTTTTGTGGCAGAAAAGGTCAAATAAAAAATGCTAGTTTGTGTTTGACCCAGAATTTAATATCAGCATCAGGGTTTTAGAAACAGGTATAATGAAAGAAAGGAACTAATTATCGGTTTTTTGGTTGGACCAAAGTCCGATGGTCGAATTGATGATATCATAAATAGTTTAATTATTATTTATTTAAATTATATAAATAATTAATAATTTTTTTATATACTAAAACTAACCCTCCAATAGTAATAAATATGTTTCCTTAACAAACATACAAGTATATAATATCTTTTCATAGAATTTAACATAATAACATTAAGGAGGATGGACCAAAAAAACAGATTTGGAGAAAATTATCAAATGAAAGAAAGAGAATCAACAATCAAAAGCAAAGGAAAAAGGAAAGTAATCAAAATACCTGATGAAGCAGAGCACAGAGGAAAGACCAAAGAAAAAAAAAAAAAAACCCAGATTTCATAAATGCAGAATCAAGTAATCAAAAATCAAAAGCAAAGGAAAAATGAAGATAAGTTCAATACCTGATGATTGATGAAGCCACTAAAGCAAAGAGGGCAAGATCGAGACAAAGGGGGGAGTGGGGGGGGGGGGGGGGGAACCCAAATTTCAGAAATTCAGAATCAAGTAATCAAAAATCAAAAGCAAAGGAAAAAGGAAAATAAGTTCCATACCTGATGATTGATAAAGCCACTGAAGTAGAGAAGGCGAGACCAAGGCAAGGAAAAAAAAAAAAAAAAAAAAAAACCCAAAAGCAGTCTAGCAGATCATGACCTTAAGGATGAGAAGGGAAAAAAAATTGAGAGATTCAGAGGCAGAATAAAGGTTCACCATAAGCTTGAGAGTTGAGTGAGCTTAGACTCTCACTGTGAGAGTGAGATAGAGGCGTGAGATAGAGATTAGAGAGGCGTGAGAGTATGAATAGGTGTTTAGGTTAGTTTTTAGGTTTCCTTTGTACAAAAAGATGTCGTTTAGGCTGAGAATAAGCCCAAAAAATGGTGTAGTTTAAGTGGACAACCCAACTAGCCCTTAACCGATTCAACCCTACCAGTTTTTCGGTTTTTTAGTTGAACCGACTGATTTCCAGATTTTCCCCATTTTTGATGGATTTTTGGTTTTTACCCATAACTAGACCGAATTGAAAGTCGGTTCCCAGTTGAACCGGTCGGCCCGATCCGGTTTTTAAGCTATGATCAGCATCACTTACTTCTTCTTTTTTCTTTTTTTAATACTATATATATATATATATATATATTTTTTTTTTTTTAGAAAACAATAATACTTATTAGAATACACAAACATGAAAGTAATATATAGTTTTTTAGACAGACTTATAATACATTACACGAAAATACTACTATACTATTAAGTATAGAGTCATTGACACTAACAAGAAAGAGGGAAAGAAATTATAACATAAAGGCATACCATAAACTCCTCTTAAAAGTCATAGTTACCACTGACTTCTTGAAAGTTAAGCAATCCTAAGATTTTGTGTTAGTAGTAGTACATTGATGAGGACACTCCATTAAACCATTTTTTCATAATAAATTTCACTAGATATTGGAAATTATTATTAATGCAAAAAGTTTTGTTCTAAACATGTTTCAAACTTTATCTTTTGCTAATTACCATATGAACCTTGTTATCCACTATGAACAAATGACCAGTCACATTGGTAGTTTTTCTATTACTAACAAGTTATCATACCAAAAATTTGGAAAATTTTTTTTTTGAGAAAAACAATTGGGAAATTTGTTGCGAGATATGTTACCTATTGATATATGGATTCTATTTAGACCTAACTTTAGAGTTCAACTCAAAAGAGAAGCGTGTGTAATGAGACTTTTTCTTTTTGAGCAATTAGAGAAACAGAGACAAAAAGAAAGACAAAGGAAAAGAAAAAGCAATATAATGAAAAGAGTAGTGGTAGAGATACAAACTATTTTACAAAAAAAAAAAAAATTACAAATTGCTGATATAGTGCGTAATTATTGATAAATGAAAAGGTGATGTTAATGGTGGACGTACATAAAAACCGGTAAGAAGTTTGGTCACACCATCAATTTGTAAAAAAGTTGTAAAATAGTTTATATCTGTTGCATTACTCTAATAAAAGTTATTAAAAACAAATGATATGTTTACTTTATACCTTCTTAATTGAGTTTTGAGTGATTGTCTTATTTTGAAATTAATGAGAACTTGAGAACAAATATGCATGATTGGATTTGATTTTTTAGAGGAGTAATTGCATTAAATCCACATATGGTTTGAAAAGTTTTAACAAAGTCTACCCATAATTTAAAAGTTATTACTTAACCTACCTGAGGTTCCCTCCGTTAGACAACCGTAATCCACCTCTCTCATTTCTTCGTTAAAATATATATATATATATATATATAACCAAAAAAAAGAAGAAGATCTAAAAGTGATATTTGTAAGAACTATAAGTGTTTTTATACTTTCACTCAAGAACACTAAAAGCAAAACCTAGATCAACCCATAATTGGATCTAGATACCAAGTTAAAACAAAAACTTTCTAAGATTCAAGGTCAAGGCCAAAACCTCTGTCAAAGATCAATTATTTAAACAAAAAACTTTCACAAAATACTAAAAACCTAGGTCTTTCAAGACTTGAGAAAAAACATGCACATCTTCTTCTCTTTTTCCTTCATCCAAAACCAAAACCACCTTGATCTCCCAAGTATTCCATTCAAAACCAAAAAGCCACATGCTCAAATGCTCTCCCAACCACAATTAATCCTCCTTACACATTTAGATTCAAACCTCTTAACCCACTTTCAATTTCACAACAAATGGGTTTAAGTTATTCTCCCTCAAAGCCCACCCCTAATGCAACCTTCGCTAGAAATTTTTTTGGCGAGCCAACCATATCTCTCTTCTCACTTCCACCAAAAGCAAAGAGTGCAGTGTTGGAAGTCAAGGGTCACCGCCGACCATGGCAATAGAAAGTGGAGCAATGATGCTCAAAGTCATTGACGAAGAAAATGGAGAAAGTGAGAGATCGAGAGAGTAGATGGAAAATTTAGCAAAATAAAAGAGGGAGAAATTAGATAGAGAAAAAAAATTTCACAATTGTGAATTCAACTAAGCAAATAGATTGAGATTAGAGAGAGACGAGAGACATCTTATAAGAGAAAAAAGAGGGAAAAAGAGGAGTTAAGAAGAGCAAGAAGAAGAAGGATATAAACTATAATTAAAAAGATACATTTACCCATCTTTTTAATAGTGAAAAGAGTGAGAGAGTTACGGCTATTTAACAGAGGGCACTTCAGGTAGGTTAAGTGATAACTTTTAAATCACGAGTAGATTTTGTTAAAACCGGCCAAACTAGAATTGGAAGAGGAAAGAAAAAAGTTAAAATTTAGGAGTTTTAAAATTAGTAATTTAAACTTTCTAAACACAATCATTTAGGCTCCGTTTGGGACAATATTATTATTAGACTCCTATTTTAAAATAAAAATGTTGAATATATAAGAGTACAGTAAGAATTCAAACTAAGTAAGCCGAATGCCAAAGGTCTTGTAACTGAATTGACACTTTCTCATGCACAAAGTGTTTGATGGTCTAGGGGAAAAAGGGTTCGAACTGCAAGATTAGCAGCATGTTGTAATTATTTCTCAAAAAAAAAAAAAAAAACTAAGGAAGCCAAATAGAGAATAAAATCACACAACATTTTCCTTAATTCAACCATCATCATAGATCAAAATAAAATAAAATAAAATATTACTGGATTCATCACAACTCAGAACACAACCCCGAACAAGGATGTGAAAATGTTTGAGATCTTGTGGTGCTCTTCTAGTCTTTTACTCTTTTTCTCGTCCGGTCGTCCCATAAATGTTACGCGTGACCGTGTACTATTTGACTATGGATTTTTTTTATAAAATAACTACAAAACCCAAACAATATTATTAGTTAGGCAACGTTTCAAACATATTGCATTTCTAACAATTCGACTTCAGAGGAGTCGATTTCACTGTTCATATCGCCTATTTTTTCGGCCACGTAGACAGAGAAATCGAGTCTATTATACTTATTTTTTATACAAAGAAATCGACTTCAGAGAAGTCGGTTTCAATACAAAGAAAACGACTCCAGTGGAGTCGTTTTCTTTGTATTGAAAACGACTTCACTGAAGTCGATTTCAGTCTTTACAAATTCAAAAAACCGGACCTTCAAATCTTCAAAGAATCGGACCTTCAAATCGTCGCGCCTCGCTGTCGACGTCACAACCTTCAAATCCAAAACGGACTGGATTCGTCGCGCCTCGCCGTCGGTGTTGCTGGGTTCGTCGTCGCGCTGGTTCGTCGTCGCTCGGGTTCGTCGGCGCGCTCGGGTTCGTCGGCGTGCTTGGGTTCGTCGAGCCTGGGTTCGTCGGCGCGGCGCCTGCTTGCTCGTCGGCGCGGCGCCTGGGTTCTGTGTTGACAACTGAAGCTTATAGTTGCGTTGCTTCTTCTGTGTTGAAGCTTATCTGCGTGGAGTGTGTGGTGGGCAAAGCAACTTCAGTGGGGTCGCTTTCAATACAAAGAAAACGACTCCTCTGGAGTCGTTTTCTTTGTATTGAAAGCGACCACACTGAAGTCGATTTCTATGTATAAAAAACGAGTATAAAGAACTCGATTTCTCTATCTACGTGGCCGAAAAAATAGGCGATATGAACAGTGAAATCGACTGTTCTAAAGTCGAATTGTTAAAAATGCAATATGTTTGAAACGTTGCCTAACTAATAATATTTAGGAATGGCAACGGGTCGGGTTCGGACCGGGTTTTTTCATACCCGGACCCGACCCGCGGGTCAAGACCCGCGGCCCGGACCCGGCCCGTTTATTAAACGGATTTTTTTTCCGGGACCCAAACCCGCCCCGCCGGGCCCCGCGGGCTCCACGGGCCCTGAAAACAGAGGCCCAATCCGTGGCTCAATAAAAAATAAAAAATAAATAAAAAATTATGTTTTTCTGAGAAAAAAGAATCCCAGCAGCACAAACAACAGATCTAAGTAAATCTTAAATCAAATCCACCAAACCCATTCAAATTTCCTATTGACAAAAACCAAATACATTTGAAATCAAACTATTTTTTTTTGGGTTAAAAACGACAATATCATTAAACTAAACAACTACATCCAAATCAGTACAAAGTCTCCATTACAGTCATCCTCTAAGGTCTTAAGCAAGTCCACAGGCGGACTGGAAAACAAAAGGAAATCTGCCTCTTGATCAGCACCTATTCTAGCTAAAATCAAACTATTCACAGAAACCAAATACATTTGAAATCAAAATCTAAAACAAGCACATGCAAGGAACATCAAATCTTAACAACCAAATCTAAATCTACCATCCAAGAATCAAAATCAGAATTTCAAGATAATGGATGAGCATCACCACTACCGCGACGAAGTCGAAGCCGAAGCCGACAAGGCCCAAACCCTAGCCTCCTCACTGTCCAAGCTCTCCGCCTCCTCTCGCGGCGTACCCTCCGGCAAAGACTTTCACTTCTTCAACAACTTTGACGACTTCAAGAACCCCATCCGTGAAATCTCCAACAAATCAACTTCGATGCTCCACACTATAAACGATAATGCTCAGGTTTGGAGACAACAAGCTGCTACTGCTTTCCCTGACCGCCCAAAGCTGCTACTGCTTTCCCTGAAGCAGACATGGACGACGCCTACAATTGGGAGAGGAGAGTGAGTGAGAGTGGGAGGGGCGGCTAAGGTAGTGTGTTGAGTGAAATGGGAGAATAGGTTAGGGTTTATAAGTTTATATATATACTGGGGATTTTTTTGGTAATTTTAGTTTTAACCGGGTCTTATCCGGGTCGGGTTTCGGGTTTTTTTGATAAAACCCGGACCCGACCCGGACCCGCTTCGAGTTTTTTTTTTTTAAAACCCATACCCGACCCTATTTTTTATCGGGCCGGGTAAAATCTGGCCCATTAGGGTCGGGTCGGACCGGATATCCGCGGGTCGGACCTAAATTGCCATCCCTAATAATATTGTTTGGGTTTTGTAGTTATTTTATAAAAAAACCCTTTGACTATTTCATGACCAAAGCACCCCTGGTTACTTACACAATTCTCAACCTGACATGTCTGTCTGTAACTGTAGTAAACGTCGATGTACTCAGACGGTCAGATGCTTTGTTGATTCAGAACAAAGTTGGGACTCTCTATCCCATAATCCTTATCAGATGTTCTCCTTTTACAAGTTGGGAAAGATTTGATAGTACAACTTGCTGTGCCACCAATCCAAGTTGCATAGAAAATCCCATTATTACAGTTAATGCCCACATACATTCCCACTTTGGAGCAGCCAATTCATGCAAAGTACCAATCTTTGACACATTTGGAGGATCTGAGGATGGGGTTCTCAATGGTGGGTTCATTGGGTTCTCAGATGTGGGCGAGAAATTCTCATCAAAGGAAGTTAAAGTTTGAATCTTTTAGTCACAGAAGGAAACATACCCTAGATTTCAATTTCTCAAAGCATCGGTCTCATCCGGCAAAGATTTTGTTGAGCAAGCGTGATGCATTTGAATTTGAGGAGAGAACAAGCCCAAATGAGGTAAACCCACTTTGAATTTTCATTTTTTCTCTGGGTTTTTTTTTTTTTTTTTTTTTTGGGAGTATTGTTATTCTGCAGGTGCGAATTCATTCATTTTTAATAGGACAACAAACCAAATTGAGGTTAACCCACTTTGTAATTTCCCCTTCATTTTTTTTCTCTTTTGGGGTTTTATCTGAGCTACTAGAATTTTCAATAGGAAGCTGTTTTGGTTCTCTGCTGCAATACCAAAGCACAGCTTAATAGGGTGGTTAGCAATGAAAGACAGACTCTCAACTAAAGCAAGATTGATACAATGGGGTTTCATTGGGGATAGTCTATGCTCCTACTGCAAAATGATGATTGAAACTAGGAACCAGTTGTTCTTTTGAGTGTCCTTTTAGCCAAAGAATTTGGCAAGCCATAATGGAGCTTAGTTTTGTTCCTAGTATACTCTATAAATGGGAGGAGGTGGTCAAGTGGGGAATAAGTCACCTACTGGGCAGTAACTTCAAAGTTTCTTTGTGGAAGGTGGCTTGATAGGCCACTGTTTATAATATATGGATACAAAGAAACAATAGAATTCATGGAGGAAGCATCAAAACCGAAGAGCAGCTGATTAAAAGTATAAAAAGGGATGTCAAGGGAAGAATGGAAGGAGTTTTTTTTCAAATTCCTAACAGTAGCACTCTTGCCTCCAATTGGGGGTTTTACTGTGTGTACTTGTTTTAACTCATTTGTAGTGAGCTCTAGTGTTAGGTGTAGAAAAGTGTTTGAGCCTTACAGGGAGTTCTAGTTTTAAGTGTATATTGCAGGTTGTGGTTTGTGCTAGAGCTTATGCTCTGCTTTGTGTGTTGTTTGTTCTAGGCAAGGGTTTTGAGTTCCCTTGTGGGACCTCTTTTCCTTGTTTCCTTTGTTTTGTGGCAATAAAATTTTCTGAATTAACCAAAAAAAAAAAAAATTATACTAGAATTTTGTTGCTATTTGGTAGAATTAGTGGAACCCAAAATTTGTTGGAAAAGAACAGTTTTTTACTGACTGCCTTTTTATGGACTACCTATACAGGCTATACTGAAGCAGACTGAAAAAGAAGATACAGGTGAAAATGATGATAGTTTTTCCAAAAATCCAATCAATATGAATATTTGACCATATACAACTGAGTCCACAAGTGTATCTGAATATTTTACCCTCGGGCTGTTGTCAAGATAATTTATTTACACATGGATGCAAAACCAAAATTAGTAAGGTGGATTGTTACCTGGAATGTGCATTGGGTGTTTTACCAGAATAATAGTCATGCTAGGAACAAAGAATTTTTTAAAAGAAAATTAAAGAAAATTAAAAAACAAAAGAAAAAAAGTTTAACAACTCAACAGGAACAAATATTTTTTGGATTAGATTGGTTTCACTTCACAGGACATGTTTATTGTACAGTGTCAGTGAATCTGGATAACCATGTTGAATATTTCATGCACTAGGAACAAATTTTATTTTTCTCAAACAATAAGATAACAAAGAATTTGAAGCATAATTATTAGTTGCTCTCTGAAGAGAAGGGGATGTCTATGCTTGGTGACTAGGGGATAATTTTGGCATCAATTCTGGTGTTGGATTTATAAGTTTAACAACGCAGAAAGTATTCAACCCATTTGATGCCTTTTCTGCAGCATGTGCTTTCAGCTTGGACATCTCTTCAGTCAATGCTGCTAAAGAACTATTTGAATAAAAGATTTGTGATGAGAATCATAGGAATGAGTAGGATCTTGTGGGGTGCAGTTTGAATTTAAGCAAGTAGAAATCATAAACATGTAGTGACGTTGTTGATGAAACTCTTTTGTATTTTATCAAGAGGGATGCTTCCCATTTTGTTGCTGATCGCCAGTTTCTGGTAGTTAGGCTGGACATACAAACCTTTTCAACTGATAAGCAAATGCATCGTATTTCTTGCTTGTGATTTCTACCAAACCAATTGGATCTTTAATCTCCTATTGTATGACTTTTATGTTAAGATTGATTATACTTAGGCAGGCACGTAAGATTACAACTCTAGCAAGGCAAATGAACAACTTACCTAGGTTGAAACAAATAGCATTCTTTTATATATATATATAACAAATCTAAATTCATTTTTAAGTAGTCTCCAGTTCATGCTTGATTATTTGAGCCCTGTTACTCTCTTGCCAACATGACCAATTTTAATTTTAATATCATTTTTGTGGGTGTGGGGTAGAGAATTGAAACTGGGCTATGAAATTTACGGATCTTAACAGGATTTAGAATTTCTTATTGGTTGTTCCAAGAGTATCATGCTTTAAGAAATTTTGTGAATATTGAGAATGCATCAAATGTCTTGCAATTTTAATGAATGTTTGAAAAGGTTTAGTAGCTAATTTGACTGTATTGTTTGAAAGGTCAGAAAAGAGATACAGCAATGCTATGAACTCATACACAGACTTGGGAGGGGAGTCGTGTATTTGGGTTCTTCAAGGATGGGACCTGCTCATTCTCATTACCTGCAAACACAAGAGTTGGGTAGAGAGGCAAGTGACTTTATACATTGATTCCTGCCTGCTTTTCCTGGCATACATGCATGTAAATTTTGGTATCCAAATCACTTATTCACATGCATCAAGAATGGTGATACATGGAAGCACAAAATCACAAATTGCATCCTGAAACATACTTTTCCTATTAATTGAGGTTAACTTTTCCTTATGATCTTCCATCGTCCATTGGGCAGATTGCAAATCTTTTGGACTGCACTTCATGGAGTGGGGTTGGCCCTGGGTTAATGGATGCTGCTACTAAAGGTGCTTTACAAGCGGGAAAACCAGTGGGTGGATTTAAGATAGGTAAAGAAGCTGGTGAATGGACAGCCTCAAATTTTCATCCATATCTACCTCCAGAAACTTACCTTACTTGCAGGTAATATACTATTGTTGCTACCTTATCATCGGATTTTGATGCTTCTCAGTTGCATCAACTGCTTTTTAATAATGCAGGTTTTTTTCTGCAAGGAAGCATGGGTTGGTGGATGCTATAGTTAGGAGCAGTAGTTCTGATAGAACTGCCATTGTTGCTCTTCCTGGTGGTATTGGTACCCTAGATGAGGTGTTTGAGATATTAGCATTAATTCAACTGGAACGGATAGGATCAAAGCTTCCTGTTCCCTTCCTTTTAATGAACTATGACTCATTCTACTCAAAGTTATTAGACTTTCTTGATGATTGTGAGGGTTGGGGTACAGTTTCCAAAGGAGAGGTTGCATCACTATGGACGGTTTGCGACAATAACTCAGAGGCTTTGACTTATTTAGCAGAATTTTATAATCTCCCTTTTAGCGACAAAGATGAACATGGAACTGAACTGCAAAGTATACGTGGGACAGTTTCTTCATAATTTTTGCAGTTGACAATGATTTGATTGTTATGAGATTCTTTTCCAATCCATATGATATTACATGTAATAGATGTAATGGCATCAAGAATGTTGCACACTAACGATCATTCCAAAATTTAGAAATGGATGTTTTAATGTCTCTTTGGAATGGGGAAAACTATCATGAAATCCTGGTACATTGATCTGTAATATGTCATAATTCAGCTTGGAATTATTCGACTGAATCTGGTTACAAATAAAAGAATTGTAGTTTACAGTCAATTTTACGATCAAGTTAAAAATGAGTCTCACCTCTAGCTTTCAGTGAGCAGCCAGAAATTGCCATTGTTGGTTTTCTAATTCACTTGATGATGTGTATTCATTCTTTGTACCTTAATGTAATTCTCAAAAAAAAAAAAAAAAACAATTCTTTGTACCTTATGCTGATTTTTATTTGGTTTTCTTTTGCAGGAAATTTTGAACCATTAATTGACATTCTTTTCAAAACGGACCACGAACAATATGGTTATAGGATAGATCAGATTCATCAGAATATGGCAAAAAGAATTACTGTTTACGTTAGAAGTTAGAACTAGCTGTGAGAACTGAGAACAATACCAAAGCAGCTAGTCATGCCAAGACACGCAAAGAAAGCAAATATCAAAATTCTGTAAAAACTTGTGCATTCAAGACTTTGAAGAGAAATATGGATAGTGTTTACTGCTCTTAAAAAATGTATACTTCATATATTCCTTTGATGGAGGACACAAGCTGTTTATAATTATAGGTACTTCATAAAAACATACGAATACTTCATATATTCAAGACTTTGAAGAGAAATTGGGATACTAACATTTTTTCTTAAACACTCCTTACATCAAGGAGTTTGATCTATATAATATATAAAAGCTTAAGGGTAGCGTTTATTATTTTTATGCTCATATTAAACCACATCAATTAGCATTTCAGTCCATCGGTCCACTTGTTCCGCTTCTGTCCATTTTGGTCCATTCAGTCCAATTTGGTTTAGTCCATTTTTGTTCTCTTCGGTGATGCTTTAGGAAGAGAGGCCTATATTGAAAGATGAGTTGTTTCATTGACAATTATGTCAACTTTTTAACGTAACGATAGTAGGTTCTTGATAAAATTACATTTTTCTAATATTATTAAAGTTTTATATTTTTTTTTCTAATATAAGTGACGAATTTACTTATATTTACTTCATTTTTAGGCCATTCAAGACGTATAGATGATAAACCGTTTGTAAAAAAATGCTAGAAACAAAATAATCACATCATTTTAAGAAGTGTTTAAGACTAATACTTATAAATCTCATCTATTATTTTCATTTTTCACTTAACAAAAAACACAAAATGGCTTCCATTTTTCAATGATTTGTGATACCAAAGGGGAAGGGGGTTATTAAATGTGTTTTAAATAAAGTTAGTCAATAACCCCAGCCAATAACTAAAATCAAAATTAATATATGTCACAAAAGTGATATTAACACCATGTCAACCCATTTGCTTCTCATCATAAAATTTACTGATGGGATTATTTTAGTTAATCTGTTTTAAGAGAAAAATAATAATTTCCTTCATTATTGAAATAACATAGTTTTGATGAAATTATTTCTACTTATTAAATGTTACATCCTCTAAACTCGTGTCAAGAATGTGAAAAATTAGCAAAAATAATCAATGTTTTCAAAACTAAGAAGTTGATATATGAGAATGAGATTCCTAAGAGTAAGAAGTTGATATCATTTGGTATCAACTTTTTTTGCAACCTCAAGTGTTTTTATTTTAATTTATTTTCCGAGTGATTTATACATGTTTCACCGAAACAGTAAAAGTGAAAATGTCGTACCATAAAAATATTAGTTTCAGCTCGAAGTTATTGTAAATTAAGTATTCAATATTCAAACTCTAAATATTATTGTTACATAAAGAAATAATATTATTGTGCAAATTGTGTTATAAGATAATAGCTCGCGGTTGATGATATTGAGAAAGGAGAGTATTTGCTGAGGAAATCTGCATATGCAGTTTTTAGTGTTTTACCTTTTAGAGAGGATAAAGAGAACAAATGAAAGCTGAAAAAACTCGAAATGGACTGAATAGACCGAATTCTACTTGATTGGACCGAATTAGACTAAATGGGACCGAATTAGATCAAATGGACCGAATAGGACCCAAGTGGATCAGATTGAACTAAAATGGATTAAATTGGACCAAAAGGACTGCATGGACTGAATTGGATTGAAATTGACTGAAGGGACCAAATGGACGGCAAAAATGTATGTATTCAAGACTTTGAAGAAAAATTTGGACGGTGTTTACAACTTCTAAAAAATGTATATAATTATTGGGAAGTCGACCGCACTTAATTTACAAACAGATAAGAAAAATCTTAATCAAATATCAAATACCCCAAAGAGTTTCATATACGTGTGATTTAGATAAATATTAAAAAAAAAAATTAACAAAAAAAATAACAAATCTTAAAATTGTCTCAAATAGAAGCCATAAATCATATCCGAAGCAACTGCCAACCGGTTTCTTCAAAAATACCCTTGCTTAGAGATCTCTAAAATATTTACAGATGCATCACTAATACCCTTGCTTATATATTAAAAGGTTTCTTAGTTTCAATGAAACTGCTTTTATTCATGGCAGAAATATAGCAAAAATATATTCTTCAAGCCCAAGAGAGAGTTACAAACTATTATAGGGACAAGGGTAAAAAATATATGCACAATTAAAGGTTATCTTCATGAAAGCATATCACTCAGTTGAATAAATTTTCTTACTAGATTTGCCTCATAACTTTTGGTATCCCTGTGAAGAATATAGCTTGGGTCAAAGAGTTTATTACCACTCATTTTTTTTTTTTATTAAATAGATTTTATATTTAAAAAAAAGTAAGGAGGAAAAGATTGAGGCAGGATGACCATTTGTCTCCCAAGTGATCTATTTGAGGTGATGGTGCTAAGGAGCATGGGGGTATGATCTGTGTTCGAAACAGGGGTAGGTTAATGATCCAAAACAAGCAACTCAAAACTTTTTTTGAACAGAGAGAGTATCATAAGTCAAATTTGGAAAAAGTTTGAAAATAAAAATGCACTAATATAAATCAAAAGAACCACTGACGGAATTACATGAAATTTGGTGATCTCAACGAAATTGGAGTGGAGGAAAATTCAGAGAGTTGTGATCATTACCTACACTACTTTTCGATCAAGTTCCTTCATTTATGCTTCTATTGGTCAAATATTTTCTTTACGATCATTTTTATTTTTATTAAAAATTTTATTTAAGAGTCTGGATATGGTCTTTTCTCATAATATCTTATCAGTTATAATATGTCTCCTAAAGTTCAGTGTCAATTTATGTAATTTTCCCAAGTTTAATTTTTTGACAATTTTTAGCTTAATTTCATGCCTAACACGAATTAGGGGTTTCTAGACATCCTAGGACTTCTACAGTATAAATTAATAGTTTTTATTCAAACTAATCAATAATAGAATCTCTCTCTCTCTTAGTGGATTCCAAACCAATTTTCCCCATGGATTCAATGATCCTTTTGGGAATATAGGGGTTTATTCTTAAAATGGATATTCTATTTCTTATGGCTATCCCACTGCATTTGTTAGGCCTTAAAAGAAATGAAGACTTATACAGTATGCACTATGCAGCATCGTACTGCGAAAGAATTAAATCGGCTCTCTCCCCCCAGAAATACTGTGTTTGGTTTTTAAGTGTTAAAACTATGAGTGACTTTTAGAACTATTTAATTTAACCATCAAATCGAGAACTAAGTCGCAATTTATAGCTCAATTCACAATGAATATTAGAATCGCAACTATAAATTTACAGTTTACAACATGACCATGTCTTTCCAAAAAGAAAAAGAAGAAGAAGAAGAAGAACAGGGGACGTAGAGATCTGCAGAAGATCAAAAACACATCCCAAAATTTATCAGTGAGATGTGGGAAAACTGCTCCTATTACGGTTCTTCAAAGACCTGCAGAAAGCGGAGAACGCCCCTTTCATTTCATCTGGAAGAGGAAGCTGAAGTTGAAGGGGAAGTGCCAAAGATGGATGTATGTGATAATGCTCACTTTTCTTTCTCAACGAAAATGGTTCTGCAAGTGCTGGCTGCTGCTTGTTAAGCCCTTCAAGGACAAATGAGAATGCACCAAAAGTGAGGCAGCTTTGTAGAAGAGCTTGGGGAGCACCTGCAAAATCATTTAGAGTGGAAATAAGGCTCAGTTACTACCATATACATATCTATAGGAACTTCTATAGATTTGCATACACTAAAGGCAATCAAATGAACACTAATCAATCATCTGCAGCTATGAAATTCCAAATTTCATGTTCAGCAACAAAGACAATTCAAAATGGAGAAATTGGCAAGATGAGACATAGAAGGTTCATACAGAAACTGCCCTCCTCTACCCACAAAAACCAAAGGAAAGGTACAATTCCAATCATTTAGAAAAGAGTGAGTTTTTAGCAACATGAATACATGTAAAGATACAAGATGGAATATAGCCAAATGTGCTTCATATAAGTATGATCCAAGACTCTTTGGTGAGGTGGAAGGAGGCAGGGAAGGACTAGGTACTTGATACTGAATATCCAAGTTTTATAGTTAACTTCATGTATAACTTGGATATTGGATACCTGGGAAACTTAGAGCAAGACCAGTGCAACATCCTGCCACTCCAGCATTAATAACTGCAGACAGAATAAATGATTAAAGGAAATATGAATGTATAAAACATTTGTGCAAGTTCTATGGTTAAGGTAACATACCATCATCTTTTCCCCGGAGCTTCTTCAAAATGCAGACAACCAAACTGTGTACTCCAGACAAAACTGCAAATGTCTGATAAGGACAAAGACAGAAAAAGGAAGCCTTAACATACAGCGTAAGTAACAACAAAAATAGAAAAGGCCTCAAAACATTCTACTCGGTTAATCCAAGTGCAGTAAACTTCTGGGATTTTGCACCTTTGCAGAAGATCCTGCCTCTCCAAAAGATCCTTTAAAGCCTTTCTTCTTAATCAATCCTGCACCTGGTACATATCACATATCCTTTGTATAAGTTAAAATTAGAACTTCTACTTGACATGTTTGGAGAATCACAAATTTCTTACTACATACAAAACCAATCATCAACGGAGCCTTGATCATTACAACAAAATACTGTGAACCAATAAGGTTATCTGAATTCCCTATAACTATTTCTTATCCAACATCTTGCTAGTGGCTAGTGCATGCAAAAGAGTGTAATACTACATACTTAGTAGGGGCATAGCCCCACCAAACTTTCTAAAATTTTAAGCTGCACCCTTATATATCAGTTTAATTTTACACCAAGTATATAGGTTCCCCTCCCCACCCCCCAAAAAAAAAAAAAAAAAAAAATTTTAAAAACCTTCTCGTCTCCTTTATGGCCCTCTTAATTTAGTTTAGTAGTCATAATTGTTGGGAAACTTACAATTTACTCCCTTGTGCTTTGGTCCTATACCATTTAGTCGCACAAAAATTTTCAATTGCTATAATTTGCTAGGATGCACGGACACAAGTACAGTTATGATACGGCGAAATGAGCAATTTTTAAAATATTATAATATGATACGCAAATTAGGAAACCGTTATGACATTGGTACGGCACTCCAAATAAAGTGTCCGTGCATCCTAGATTAATTTGACCCCCAAAAGTTTGGATTCAAATGAAATCTTTAAGAGGTCTTTTGTCGGAATCCTAACAATTTCTTTTTTGTCCTCCAAACCTTAGGGAGGTCCAATATAGCAATCAGAAGTTTGTGGACTAAACTGTGACAGGGCCAATTCAAGGGAGGGTAAATTGTAATTTCTCCTAAAAAAAATTTGACTTTGGCGCCCACATTCTTTAAAGTCTAGTTCTGCCTCAGCCTGGAACCATGTACTAGAGAGAGGTGTTGCTCTAGGAGTCCTGAATTTAGATCTCCATCAGGAACTTAACCACAATTTATGAAGTTGCGCGTGTGACAATATCACCAATTTTTCATTCCCCCCACCAAAAAAAAGTGGCCTCACAATGGATAATCCTGCAAACACCTCTACACTGATGCACTCCTAGATCCATAGGTGCAACATAACCTCACAAATAAAAGTACCAAAAAATAAAATAAAATAAAAATTTCCTTCCCCTGCTAAGTACTAAACTTTCATTCACAATCCCCTGCATTTCTTTCCCCTGCTAACATCAACTGGGTCTTTTTTTTCTTGATAAGTTCAACACGACTAAAACTAGTTTCCTTCACAATCCCTCCATTTCTCTCCCCGACTGGCATCAACTGGGTCTATTATTTTTAATTCATAAGTTCACGTGTTCAACACAACGACTAAAACTACTTTCCTTCACAATCCCTCCATTTCTCTCCCCGACTGGCATCAACTGGGTCTATTTTTTTTAATTCATAAGTTCACGTGTTCAACACAATGACTAAAACTACTTTCCTTCACAATCCCCTCCATTTCTCTCCCCCACTGGCATCAACTGGGTCTTCTTCTTTTTTTGGATAAGTTCATCAGGTCATCTATAACAATCACTACAGCCTTAGTTCGCATAAAATTACGTCACTCCTCAATTTAACTCAAAGAAACTGAAACCATAATGCAACAATTTTAACATCTCAGGTATGTGTCTTAACACACACTCAAATTTCACTTGGAAAGTTTAAACAAACCCTCTCCACCTTGCTTATGTACACTGCATAATCAAGTACAAAACACTCCTATTTGTCAATCAAGCTCAATCACAGACTAGGAACTACACAAAAATACAAAAAATTTATTAATTAATCAAATTAACCATTTCCATTTCAATCACACCAGAGTAATTTAATTTCCCCCAATACTTAATTAACACATTTAATTGTCAAAAAAGAAAATTTCTTTTCAAACATCCCCAACAAAATTCCCAAAACAAAAAAACAACAACAACAATAATAATAATTCAATTATATATCAAACAAAAGATCATATATTATATAAATATATGTGGGTAGAGAGAGAGAGGACCGTAGCCGAAGATGGAGCCCATGAAGGCGCCGCCGAGGGAGTCGCCGGCGAACCTCATGAGGCAGACGGCGGAGCCATTGGGAGTAGGGACTAATGCGTTTGAGGGATTAGGGTTAGGGTTTGGGTTTGGGTTTAGATTGGTCTCGATTTCGGACTCGGAATCAGGCTTTGGAGAATTCGTAGTCGCCATAGCTCTCTCTCCGTGTATCGCTATCTAATTCCTCACAGTAGGAGAATATCGAATCTGATATTGTACAAAGTAATAGTATCTTTTTCAAATCTTTATAAACGACGTCGTCGTCTCTAACACTAACATAATCTTACCGCACTTGATTAGGCTGTAAATAAACTGCTATATGAAAAGATTCGGCTTTTTTTTTTTCCTTGGATAACTATCTAAATCTAAAGTTTTAGCTTGATTATTAAATAAGTTAAACTCAAATATAATAATAATGTATTCGTATATATAGGTTAAAGTTTCTTGTTTTTAAATAAGAGATTTGTGATTACTAACCCGATTATATGTAACTTGAAATATGAAGTAAATACGTCTCAAAAAAAAAAAAAATGAAGTAAATACTGTATTTTAAACAAATTTATGAGAATAATATTGAATTGTGTAAATTTATTTATAAGATATATCAAAATATTATTTATTGATGGTATATGTAGTTCATTTGGTACTAAAAAATTACATATATATTTTACTAATATAATGTTAGTGAATTTAATTTTTATAAGTTTACAAACAAAAATCATTCTATATAATTAAATCAAAGAATATTATTTCAACTATAAGTTATTTATTAAATTATTTTAAAGTGATTAAAATGTTTTGTTGTACTTTATATTGAAAAAATAATAAATTGATTGAATAGTTCATGAATAAGCTCGACAAGAAAATAAACTAAGTTTGAATATGTAATGTAATTTGTTGATGGGCTCGAGCTTGGCTTATGTTTGGAATTAAATGAATGAACAATTCTAAACCTTTACTACTCAACCCAGCTTGATTTGTTTACAACCTTCCATTGGATTGAGTTACTTTAGGCTTCAAAGTAATCATCATATGAGGCGTGGCTTGGGATTTAGTAGAGTAATTTATTTATAAATATGAACCCACTTTTCTTGCCTTAAAGAGGTAATGAGATATGAATGAATTTTGCTTGTTTCAGCGGTCTAGTCCCACTCCACCTTGAACGTGTATATAATTAATATATTTAAACTATTAATATATATATATATATATATATATATATATATATATATATATATATAAAAGAAACTTTTATGTGGTTCAAAAATACCCTATTAATGAAGGGTAATTTCATTTAGAAATAGGTTCATAAATGTCAAGTAACAAATTCATTTTGAATTCATAAAGAAAACTCCTAAAATTTAAGATTTTTTTCCCTTCATGTTCAAAAAAGAAATTACAGTTACTGCTTATCTCTAACGTTTATCATTTTTATTTGTTTAAAAGTTAATATATATATATATATATATATATATATATATATATTTCTAAATTATAATTGATGTAAATTATTAACTTTTTTCTAAAAAAATAGAAAAACCTTTGAGCACGCACTTATATATATATATATATATCATTAATGTCACCCACTTCATAAATGATGAAATATCTCCACCCATCCACCACCAACTTACCTTACATGGGAGAAATTATTAGGTCCACCTTATTTGTTTAAAAGTTATATATATATATATATATATATATATATATATTTCTAAATTATAATTGATGTAAATTACTAACTTTTTCCTAAAAAAATAGAAAAACCTCTGAGCACGCACTTATATATATATATATCTCATTAATGTCACCCACTTCATAAATGATGAAATATCTCCACCCATCCACCACCAACTTACCTTACATGGGAGAAATTATTAGGTCCACCAGGAGGACGGTTGACGTGGTCCTCTCTGATCTCTCAACCAATAAAATACTATTATTTATGCAAATGTGACATCATCTGGTAATTTTTTCTTTTTTAATCCTTATGCTGATTAGGAAGCTCACACATACATTTGCATAGATGGTATCATCTCATTGGTCAGGGAGGACCACATCAGCAGTCCTCCCGTTATTGACTCTAACCTTGTGATAATTGTGGTACAACGCGGACCTCCACACTGTCCACTCACTCTCAAATTCGGATTTTTTTTTCTTCAGATTTGGGTGATGGGGCTTTTAGTTATGTATTGCAATGGATTATTTATTTGATTTTGGTTTTGTGAAGGCTTCTGGTGGATTTCTGGTAGGTTTTTCAATGGTGGTGGTGGATTCCACTGTGGGTTGTTTTTCTCGTGAGGTGAGGCTGCTGTGGAATATGAGAGAGAGAGAGAGAGAGAGAGAGAGAGAGAGAGAGAGAGAGAGAGAGAGTTGCAAAATGGTGTGTGAAATTTAATAAAGTAGTTTGTTGACCTGCCAAATTCTCATTTTTTTTTAAATGACCTATGTGGTTCTTCTAAAAATATATGAAATATAATTGTAGTCCGTAAAATTGTTGTTGTTGTTGTTGTTATTGTTTTTTTTTTTTTTTTTTTTAAGTTGTACGATGAAGATTGAGAAAGCAAAGAGCACATACTCTCCTAAGAAAAGGTGAGTGAAAATTTTGTTCTTGAATTTTTTTTTTTTTTTTTTTAGTTTTTCCATGATTTTTTTTTTTTTGTTGAGAATGCAGTTTTTCCATGATTGATGTTGCATGTTTATTTCTTGTTTGATAACAGGTTAGTAATTTTTTTCTTCTCTCAGAGCTCTTGTATAATAGAAAAATGCACTACTTTTACACATTTTGTCTCAAAATTGCTCCACATCAGTGCTTTCAAAATCTTGTATAATCTTGTATATTTATCCACGAGCTACAGTAGCCGTGCATATATACACGGTTACTGTAGCATGTGTATATAATATTTTAATAATTTCTGATTCGCTCCTTTTTTTTTCTCTCTCTCTTCTCCGTCTGCAAAACTAACCCTCCCTCTCATGTTCTTTCTTCCTATGATACACACACTCCCATAGACACAAAATCAAAAATCAACTACAAAAATAAAAAATCAACCACAAAATCAACAAAAAAAATCAACCACTGGAACAAAATCGTTGGATCGGTGATCATGGATCATGGATTGGAGAGGCGATTTGGATCGGTGATGTGGATTGGTGTTGATGGAGATTGGTTTTGATGGAGATCGGTAATGGGTTGACAGAGATTAGTGTTGATGAAGATCAGTGTTGATGGAGATCGGTTTTGATGGAAATCGGTGTTGATGGAGTGCTTGTAATGGGTTGACAGAGAAGAGGAAAGAAAAATATTTTCAAAAAAATAAAAAAAAGAGAGAGAGAAGAAAGTGAGGCGGAGATAGAGATGAGGATGGTGTGAAGAAGAAGAAGAAGAAGGGGGTGTATTCAGAGGAAAAAGAAGGAAGTTGATGGAGTGCTTGTGATGGGTTGATGGAGAAGGGGAAAGAAAAAGATTCTCAAAAAAAAAAAAAAAAAACAAGAAGAAGAAGAAGGAGAAGAAAGAGAGGCGGAGATAGAGATAAGGATGGTGTGAAGAAGAAGGGGGTGTATTCAGAGGAAAAAGAAGGGTTAGGTGGGGGTAAGTGGGAAATAATAAAAAAAGTGAGGGAAAATATTATTTTAATAAAAAAGTGTGTATAATAAATAAACTGATATGAGTATTTTGTAAAAGTGACAGTGTAAAATAAAAAAAGTAGCTTTTTTCTGTATAAAATAGATGATAAATTTACACGAGTTGGTATGGATGCTCATCCATGAAATCCATCCAAGCTTTACTCCATCACTGTACTCTCTGACCCTTTCTCCTAGTGTAGTAGGTATAGTAGGTGTGGTGGTTTCCTTGTGAATTACATGAAAGCAACATGTTGGGTCTGTCAATGTCATGCATAGCATGTGCTTGTGTTGATGTGCAAGTGCAAATGTTTTTCTTGAATTAGTAACCTAATCTATTAAGTTATAAAAGTAGCAGAGATTTTTTTGGTAAAAACTTAAGAAGGTTCATATTTTTTTTATTCTGGTAAAAGTAGCAGTGGTAGATCTCTGTGCTTTACTGTTTTTATTATTATTATTATTTTATGGTTTTTGCTTTGTTTCCTAGGTTCAGATGGTTTATCTTTGTCCACTGTTAAAAGATGTAGTCAAAGCTTGAATGTTGTAATTTAGTCATTTGACTAGTAAAAATTAATCGTTTCTTTTTAATTTTGTGGCTTTTAAGTTAAAAGGTGTTAAAGTTTGTTGAAAAAATTGATGATGTCATTGCAATGGAATAATTTCTTTTTAAATCTAAAGCAAACGAGTGCAGGATTGTGTTTTATCTTAGGGTCTGTTTGGATACTGCTTATTTTGCTGAAAACTGAAAACAATAAAAAAAATAATTTTTTGATTACTGTTCACACCAAAAACACTGTTCATTTGCCTATTGGCACTGTTCATGTCCCATGAACAGTACAATAGGCGCTGGTTAAAAAAAAAAAAAAAAAAAAAAAAGCTGAAATGCAAAACATAGGGGGAGAGATGCAATCCAAACACTCACTTAATATGGGATTTCTAGTTGAATATGAAAATTATTTGTAAGCCAAGTAGTATTAAGGTATTGATTAAAAACTACTAGCGTTGAAAGTCATTGAAGGTACTCCGTTTCTCTATCTGTCATGTTTTCATTTTTCTTCTAAAAATTGTATGTGGAGGTTGTCGTGGGTGCTTGAATTTATAAATAGGACTTGTGGATGTATGGGTTGTCCAATTTGGCACCTAGTTTTAAGTTGTTAACATTTTTCTTAAGCTCTTGATGATAATTGTTTATGTTTCTACTTTGTATTTCTACTTTTCAATAGAGTATCTTAGATTAGCAACCTATATACTATTGTATTGCTGTTTGTATTGTTGTATTTGGTGTCGTGGTGTCATTAGGTAACAAGCCTATAGTTTATATCAATTGGGATTAATTTTTTGATAGTTGAATAAGAAATTTGAGGTTCAATTCTCACATACACCAAAAACTAATTAGTGTCTTAGTCTGATATAAATATCAGTACTTAATTCCTAAAGGGATGGAAAAAGAAGAACCAAAAGAAATGAACGACCTCATTTTTTTATGTAACCTGAACCAAAATGACCAAAGCGTAAGATGGAAGATTTTGGATTTGGGTTTTTGTTAAAATATTGTCGTTAAGTCAAATTTGGTTCAAAACTTCAAAGTGTAGAAATCCTGATTCAGTGCAGAATGTGAACTATTAGAAAAAGCAAAGAAACTCAATCTAAAATAAACAAACAATTTATGTAAGTTATCTAGTCTTAGTTGAATAACCTCAGAGATTGAAGTTATATATATACCACATTTATCTTAAAGCAACAGCCATTTAGATCTTCACTTAGTTATAGAAAAACTTACATTGATTACTGCCAAAAAATAGAGTGCAAAGAAGCTCAAAATCTCTGAGGTTATAACTGTTATGTGTTAGTTTATATGCATAACATGATCGAGGAATATAATACCTAGTATCACAATTGATAAAAATCAATACAAACTGATAAGAATTTCATGTTTTTACAGATATTTAAACTCACAAAAATGGTGTGTTGAACATATTCACATTTTCTTCATCTGAACAAATTCCTCAATATAAAAAGAAAATTATTGGTCATTTCCAGCACCAAAGGATCTACTGTACAAGACGATTCAAGTATGGCTCTAATATTCCCACCCCCCCACAAAAAAAAAAGTATGGCTCTACTTGGGAATTACTGATCAATGTCGACCCCAAGCTCTGAAGTTCAGCATTAGAGAAAGAGGTGTATAGACAGGAACACACATATAGAGAAAGAGATACGTGTATCAGTGTATGTGTCACTTTACTTATAGAATAGTCAGGATCGTAGAACTTTTGGGAGCAAATTAATTTCCGTTGATGCTCTAGTTGAATTCCCAACTAAATCAATAAGCAATTCTTCGAGCTAGGGAGTCACAATGATAAATAATATATTTACCACTGACTTGCTGCTATATACTGTAGCTAGGCACGTCCATTTCAGCTTTTCCACTTTCTGCATTTGAAAATTCTAGCTATTAAGAATAAACCCCAAAGACAACCAATGATATTGGAAATTAAGTTCTTAATATCAGCACAAATATTATTTGTCTTCCTCTTTTTCAACAGCATTATTAAATTTTTTTTTTTTTGACATGTAATTTTTCAACAGCATTATTCACTAGAGGTGCTTAGTGATATTGGATTACTTCTATTTTCAAATAAAGATATCAAATTTTGGTTCCAACTTCCAAGATTGTGTCTAAATCAAAATAAATTGACATTTAAAGTCACAAATATCAATAATTTATAACAATATCATGAACAACTTAAGTTCATTAAATAACTTGAATACCAAGAAAATGTACAGTATGATTTCTTTTACCTCTACAACTCTTTTAACTTTGATGTGTGCTCTTCATGGAATGTGTACCAAAGAGGGAGCCTGATGGCTGCAAGTTTTTTGAGACTCATGATTAGGAGTTATAAAGGAATAATATTCATTAATCATCCTACCTGTTAATCCAAATTAAACTAGACCAGCACTCAAGCAATCAAATAGTTGCTGATAAAGAAAAAGTACCAACCTTTACACAGGCTAAAGAAGCAAATGTTCACCAAGACACTTATCAAGGGGAAAACAATGGTGCTGGATAATCTGTTTCCGGAAAAAAAAAAATAGCATTACATATACATCAAAGACTAGTCACTCTCAACACATGAGCAAACACTGCAATATTTGACAATACACAACTTTATTTCTCTAAAAGAATCATGCATATACAACCTTTTCTTAGAAATTGTACATTCAATCTAACATAATTCCTTTTTGCTAGAGAAAAAAGAACCTATTTTTAAATGAAGGCCATATCTCATCTATGCCTTTTCCAGTCTAAAGTCTGTTATGCACCATGTGCCAATTATGTTCAAGAACATGAGAATATGCATTAATATATTAAAGTGTTGATGCATTCAGCATTTTTGAAATTTCATGACAAATTTCGCACATAAAAATAACATAGAAACCTTAATGAATTTCATATAGAATTATGATCTTTCTCCCCCTAGTTTTTACCTAATATATTTGTACCTTGTAAAGTCAAGGAATATTTATTTTCATGTTACAGATAACAGCCTTTTTTTTATCACATCAGTTACAAGAGATATATTGTATTTTATGCTCATTTAAATGTAGAAGTAGGGTGAAGACTGGACTTTACTTATGACCTAGGAAGCATGGACACTTCATTTAAAGTACCTTGCCCGTGTTGTATTGGTGTCATACCAGTGTCATACTGGTGTTGTACTAGCTATTTTATATTATAATTTTTCAAAAATTGTTCATATCACCGTGTCGTACCCATACCTGTGTCCATGTCTGTGTTTCCTAGCTTATGAAAATAATTGTAATAACACCTGATGCAATTTTTTTTTGTAAATTGTATAGAACAAGCTCAAAACTTTAACTGCAAAGAGAAAAACTATCTAAGGAGTAATATTATTTTTTAAACAAAATAATAATTCGGATATAAGGTTTTACTTGATTCTGCAAGAGGTTAAGAACAGCTGAACATGCAAAATCATTAAGAAGCTCTGTATCACATTGAACAATGCTTGCATAGATCCATCATTGGCTGGAATAAATGGTGAAAATCCCTTCAGTGAACATTCTAGGAATGATTGTGCGGATTCAAGGCACAATCAAACCTGAGAGTGAAACCACAATTCTTGCATCTTCCAACTAGAAACTAGTGCCTAAATTGTGCAGCTGTACCACTGTGCCCTAGTAATTCTGATTAAGAATTTTTGACATTTAATAAGATGTGTATTGTGAATGGCATAAAATAAAATAATTTAAAAGGAAATTTAACTGAAAAATCATAGTCCAAATAATATGGAATTGCTTGAACTGATCAAGTAAATGTATTCGTATTTTGAATTGGGAGGGAGCATTTACATGCAAAATTAACATTATATATACATGAGATTTTCTTTTTACAAAGTATTTACCACTTATGATTTGTTGTGAAAGTGTTGTGAAAATGTTGTGAACGTAGCATTTCTCTTTTTTTATTGGTAAGTATGAACCTATTGAGTTTGGCCATGACTTCACCCTCCATTCCATTATTATTGGAGGAGGAAGTACCAATTGAGCTACTGCTCATAGATCATAAGTGACCTCTTCTCCATAGTAATTTTATTTATAAGAAAGTTAAAGCCATGTATATTGTTTTTACAAGATATACAAGCATAACAGTGCAGTGGCAGCAATGGAAGGTGATAAATTTTCTAAGAGACAAGCAACTGTGGTGAATCTTAACCACACTTTCTTTTCACTGAAAAGGTTCCAATTTTCTATTATATATGTTCTTATATTTAATCCCTCAACTGTTTGTAGATTAGACACTGAATTTGGAGTTGGATTACTGCTCACAAGAGCTTAAACTGTGAATTTTAATAATTAGTAGACTAATTGGAGATAGGAACTTAGGATTGCCAGTTCGATACCATGACGTGTTCTGATGTTATGATAAAGTAGAGTGAATTTAATTATTTAACTATTAGTTAAAGTTGATGGGAGATAGAATAGAAATAGATCACTGTTTAGATATCATGCTAAATTATCACTTGTTGCAAAATTTTAAACTCAAAATTTTAAAAATATTATCAACAATTAGTGTAACTAATTGGAGATAGCAACTTAGGATAACCTGTATCATACCATGACATGTGCTGATATCCTGATTAAAAACGGTGGACTTAATCAACTATTACCACACTAGAGAACTTGGAGCACTTATAATGATATTGTGGTAATCTATCATTTATTGCAAAAGATTAAATTGTTAATTGTAATAATCTTTTAACTATTAGTAGACTAATTGGGGATAGGAACTTTGGATCACCTGTACAATACCATGATGAACTATTGCTTATCCGCTTATTGAGACTGAAATGTGTATATTTAATCGTTTAACTATTATTTTAAGACAGGTGTCTTACAAGGTTGTGTACCACGAGAATGGCAATGTGAAGCTTGAGTGTCCAACCATAGGCAAGCAATTTGCAGCAGAGGAGATATCTGCACCAGTCTTAAGGAAGCTTGTGGAGGAAATGCATCCAAGTTTCTGAATGATGAGGTGAGCATAGCAGTGATCACAGTGCCTGAGTACTTCAATGATTCGCAGAGGATGGCGACCAAAGATGCAGGCTGCATTGCAGGGTTAGATGTTCTGCAAATTATTAATGAACCTACTGCTGCTTCGCTTGCTTATGGGTTTGAGAAGAAAAATAATGAGACCATTCTGGTTTTTCACGATGGAGGTGGTACCTTTGATGTTTCAGGTATCAGGTATGCCAACTGCTTTGTTACATCTCTTTTAGGAATTTTATGTTATTGGTAAGTTAAAAGTGCACCAGTTGAAAAACTTACCCACGGCCCATTTTTATGGGAGGAGTGTCATTGGAGGCAGAGTTCATCAAATCTTTTTGGCTTCTCTCTTGCTAATCCACTGCACATGTTTATTTCTACTTGTTGGAACAAGACAAATGAGCAGAGCTTTCACTTATATTCTTTGTTTTCTGATTTATTAGTGTTACTAAATTTCAGTTTTTCATTCTATAATATAATTTTCAACAGAGGATAAATTGGCAAAAACAGAATCTTCAGAATCAAAACACAGAAAAACGAATTTTGGAAATGAAACACACACTAATACTTCATAGTTATTCTATTTCTGAACATGCATAGAGGGAAACCACAGACTAGCATTTGTCAAAAGGCATACCTGTCTAATAAATTTCAACACAATTCTTCAAAGTTGACCCTTGTCAGAGTGGTGTCAATGTGTTTTGGGCCATTTGCAGTGGCGGTAATGAAAGATAAACTGGAAAAACAAAAGTATATTCTCAGTAAATATGAAAAAGAGAGATCCACTTATAGACAGAAGTAATAGAATTAGCCACATTGGTCTGAGTCAAAGATGACAGCTCCATTTTCACTTTCTCAGCACTCTCCGTGAGATGTAGAGCTTGCTTGTCTTTCGAGGACAGGTTGAAACTGCCTTGAGTGATGCAAAGCTTTCCTTCAAAGATATAGATGAAGTAATCCTCATTGGTGGTTCAACTTGCATCCCAGCTGTTCAGGAACTGGTGAGGAAGATGACTGGAAAAATCTCATTGTGATGGTAAATCCTAATGAAGTTGTTGCTCTTGGAGCTGCAGTTCAGGTTCGTCCTTTTCTCCTATCGAAACCATGACCTCACCCTCCATTCCATTATTATTGGAGGAGGAAGTACCAATTTAACTATAGCTCATTGGTAATAAGCAACCTCTTCTCCACAGTATTTTTATTTATAAGAATGTTAAAGCCATGTATATTTTTTGTAAAGGACATACAAGCATAACTATTTGCTCATAACCAATGCTTACTTTTTAATGGGTGACTTGTTCATAGCTGCAGATACAGAGATTCATTCTAATGTCTACAAAATAAGGACATCAACTACCAAAGAAAAGACTTACATCTGTACCCAGTTCCATCTAGAACGAAGTCATCAAAATATCAGAACAGAGGATCCTAGGGAACAGAGTGATCATTTTTGGGAACAAAACTCCTATGTATGAGGAATTGCTTTCATCAACTGCTACAGATATCAACAAACCAATGCTGAAGTTGTGGTTCTGTCATCATTACTGATTCAAGTGTTTGCAATAAATACTTGAGCCACAATCCTATAACTGAGCCTTTTATTAAGAGATGTAGAAAGAGAAGCACCCAAAGATGTGAATCCAAAAATGCAACTAAAGAAGGAAGCATACCTTGGCATCGAATTCGATCAAGATTTTCTTGCCTACTTTGACGGTGGACACAACTTGGAGTTGGAACAATCATTGACAAAAGTGTGGGCCATTGAAAGCCCTAAATCTTCTTCTACATTGTTGAAAGACCTGGGATCTATCTCTTCCAATTCCCTTATTAGAGCCCTTGAGTTTCCCAAAAAAAAAAAAAAAAAAAAAACACAAAACAAACAGAAAACTTGGTTTGTTTCATTTTCATTGGTTTTTCAAACAGAGAGTGAATAAAAAATAATAATAAAAAGAAGGTACCTGGACTTGCGCGTTGCAGTTGGACGGGTTGGACGAGAGCTCCGTTTCCAGAGACGGAATCGGAATCTGATTCGAAGCCATCCGAAGTGGGACAGGTGGTGTTTTTGGGGACGTCTGGCATAGAGTGGTCGATGGTTTCTTCTTGGCCGATGTCTAGAATCTGCTCCATTATTGAAAGCCCATTGATCCATATCAGTGCCACAACTAGAAGTGGGTAAAAGAGGGACTGAGGAAGACCCACAACTATGCGTAGCACTTGGACTCGGCAACTGAAAAACATTAGATTTTTGGGAACAACAGATGCACTCTACACGGACCCCCCACCTTCTTGGATGGTTTTTAACCCAATCCTCCATTTCACACGTCACCTCAACGTAATTTTGTTTAGATGGGTTTGACTTATTCAACTGGTCCTGCAATTTCTTATTAGATAAAGAAAATATCCACAGATGGTCGGAGAACTCATCTATAGGAGTTGAAAGAAGGCTCTCTTTTTCATGACCATTGATGGAAAGGTCAACAGGACAGCGAGATGACCATGGATATTTCACCGATCCAAACGCAAAACAAACATCAAAAATATTTGGAAATGTGCGACCAACCCAAAATGATATGACATTTTCATCACTCTCATGGTTTAAGTTCAGCCACTTTGGAATCTCAGTTCCTGGTAGTCTAATTAGAAAATAATCATCCTCAGGTTTAGAGCCCATGTCAGGCAAAACCGGGCAATAACTACGAACCTCATCCAATATTTCGGTTGATGATGTTTGTGGATCCATTAATATCCTACTTCTTGTTCCCTTGCAAGATTTATTTGGAAAAATCCCCAAAAATTCTCCAATCTGCATTCAATTAACAAATTCAACAAACTGAGTCAGGGAAGAAATTAACAAAAATTGTTTCTTTAAAACTTAACAAAAAGAGAGAAACCTGATTCAATAATCTGCTTGAGGATTGTGGATTCAACGAACAGCTATTGCTTACATTCACAATCTGTAAAGATTGTGGAAGCCTTGGAATTTCCCGAAGCTGCTTGCAATCTCCTATATCAAGTAACACTAATGTAGTAAATCTACTGAGGCTTTCCGGGATGCTAACAATATTAGTTGCACATAGATCTAGACGTTTCAATACGGGGAAGTACTCGGGTTTCATCAAAAAATCTAATTCAATTATATTTTTATTGCCCCTGAAACTCACGAAATCCAACGTCAAAAACCCATAACTGGAAAAGTCATCCAAATAATCGCATGTCTGTCTTAATTTGGCAGTGGGAATATATAGTCCAATAAGAAGTTGCAATTTATAGATGTCATCTGGAAGATACCTAAGGTTTTTGCAATCCTTTACGTCTAAGAAACGAAGCGCAGTGAGATACTTGATTGATGAAGGCAACTCTCGAATACCAGTCCCATGTAAATTTAAATCCCTTAAACATTTCATTTCTGGATCAATATTAGGAAACTTCTCAAGCCTTAAGCAGTCTATAAGAAGAAACTCCTCAAGAGATTTTAACCTTAGGTTGTTTGGAAGAATTTGAAGTTTTCCACAACCTTGAAGTTTCCATATCTGAAGCTTATCAAGAAATCCAACAGACTCATGAACCTTGACTAAATTTTGACAATAGGAAAGATCCATTTTTTCTAGGCTTGGGGCACACAACTCAGGTAATTCTGTAATGAACTCACACCTGTTGAAATCGATATATTTTAAATATTTTAACTGGATTCCCTGTAGAAGAAAAAAAAAACCAAAATTTATTTTTGACCAACATTTCAAATAAATTTTAAAGAAATTATAATTTATAAATACTAATACTCGTACCAATTTGAATGTTGTCTCCAATCTAATAAGACTACTTGGCATCTCAAGTGCAACAAGTTGTTGAGGATAATATTTGGATGGCAAGGAAAATGGAAATTCAGGCCATTGAAGCAAAGTTAACCCGTTAGGGAGATATGTGAGTTCTTCACAAATGCGTACATTACGAACCATAAGAACTTTGAGATATTTCATCTTTTCAAAAGCTTTAGCCTCTATTGGCATTGTTATCAGCTGAGGTGAGTAGCACATAATGCCCCGAATTTTACTTGATCCCTAGTTGAACAAAGCATTAGTTACACTAAATAATAGAACTATACAAATTTTAAAAAATTAAACAAACGTATACAAATTAAATTAAATTTTCTTCCACATTAAAAAGAAAAAAAAATCAATGGAAAAAAAAAAGAGATACAAAAGTGCTTATACCATATTTGTAGTCAGTATTTCATAAGCATCCTCAAAACACCATACCCTACTACGTTTTCTAAGCTCTTCTGATTCTTGTTGAACAATTTCTCTCCCCATTTGTTGAAGCAAGTCATGCATCCACAAATTTCCAGATTGACCAACAGTTATGAGACACTTATCAATAAGTTTTCCAATTCCATAACCCGGATAAAATTTGCAAGCTTCTAATATACTCACTACGTAACTCCTATTGAATCCCTTAAAGAAACATGCAATATCTAGAAAAATATCTTTTTCAGTCTTTCCAAGTCCGTCATAACTTATTTTGAGCTTTTCTTGAATTTTTTCGTGAGGGATGTTTTTATACTTTTCTAACGCACTTTTCCATTCATATACACTTTTTCCACACAAATCAGAACCTATTATTTTAAGAGCTAATGGAAGGCCATTTGCATAATGTATGATTTGCTTTGCAACTTTTGAATAATCTTTCTCAGGTTCAATTTTTTGAAAGGCATATAGATTGAAGAGCTCATGAGATTCAGATTGATTCAATTCCTTAAGCTCAAATATTTGATGATCTTTTCCAAGAGTGGTTAGCACTTGTTTGTCTCTTGTTGTTATAATGACTCTACTTCCTAAAGCAAACCAATTACATTCTCCAAGCAAATTTACCATCATTTCTGACTCATCCACATTGTCAAGAATCAAAAGAAGTCTTGTACGACAAAGCCTTTCCTTTATCATAATAATTCCTTTGGGTACACTGTCTACCTTTACATATGTGCCCTGTGAGATGTTAGAAAGAAGCATCTCTTGTAGTTTGATTATGTCATCATTTGTTCCAGACTTTTCTCTGACATCCTCTAGAAAGCAACTCAATTCAAAACAATTAGCGATTCTGTTATAAATAGCCTTTGCAATTGTAGTCTTACCTACTCCTCCAAGACCATGAATCCCTACCATGCGAATATCATTTGACTTCATATCTAGAAGCAATTCTATAGCATTCGCACGAGAATCTATTCCAACTGGGTGTTTGGTAACAAATAACTGAGTGCGATTCAATTTAGTACCTAATATCTCTTTAATAATTCTCTGGATAAATTGAGTTTCAGATTCAGTATAGCTGTCACACACAAAGCATAAGAAACATATAATAAGTTAGACAATTTGAAAATATACATTGATGGGTTGTTCATGTGCGAAGAGCTCAAAAGTTCAAAAGTTTTGTGGGTTGGAATAGTAAGTTCATCTAATCAATAGTGCTTAGGGGCAAGGGTCTTGTACTGGATTTGTAACTTTTCTTCATATAGTGAATTGTCTTATTTGGGTTGTGTTGCTCTTGTAATCTTTTTTTTTTCAATTGGAGATGTTCTATATCAATTTTTTTCACTTCCTCACCATAATATTGTGTTATTTGTCTGTTGCTTTTATTCCATGCTTTATGATTTGTGACTCTTGTTGATTAAATATAAGATACAAATTCTACTGAAACCTAATTTAAGATATATGTGTGTGAAGCTTTCTCATAGAGACTTGTACTTCGGCCCTTGCCTCCCACATTGTGGTATTTGTCTATTGTTTTTATTGCATGCTTTATGATTTGTGAATCTTGTTTATTAAATACAAGATAGAAATTCTACTGAAGCCTAATTTAAGATATATGTGTGTGAAGCTTCCTCCTGAAGACTTGTACTTCAGCCCTTGCCCCCAACACCTCAAAAGCACTTATATTTGTAGAGTGACCACTGCACCAAGGGTGGTGGTTGATCTGTGATTTATTGATTTGTGACTTAACAGTTTCATTGATTAAATCATGAAAATTGGATTGGTATAATTGGGAATTAATTTACAAATGTGTTGCATTTTAACTTTGGTAATTAATTCATCTCTAAGACTACTTTACAATTGGATTTCATGAGTGAGTTAATTTTTTTTTTTTTTTGTGAGCTACAATAGACTCTAAATTAAAAGAGTTTTTTTTTTTTGAGAAATAATTATCTATTAAAAGAGTTAAATAATCATTTTAGTGAGCATGCAATGAAGTTTCTTTGTATGTCATTATTGAATAGATTATCAAATAAAAAAAATTAATTTATGGTTTTACTGATCATACAATGAAGTTGACTGTTCTTAACTTAGCATTACATCTTCAAGAGATCAATGATTTTTTTTATAATCGATGATATTTGTTTGTTGAGAGAAAAATTACTTACAAGATTTTACATATCATGAAAAACTATTATTATAAACAAAAGTTTATCATTATGGGCAAAATGTAGTTTAACGCTCAAACTTTAAAATTAAAAAAAAAAAAAAAAAAAAAACCTTAACAAAAAAAAAAAAAAAAATTTCAATACTTGTACAAATAGATGGTAGGGGCTAAAAATTCAATAGCTTATCAACTTGTTTTTAGAGTGGTTTGTGACCGTACTTAATTATCTAAGATTTATTGTAAATACAAAATGAGGAATTTTGGTCATAAATATTATAGTGAAGATTAACCTCACAACAAAATGAAAAAAAAAAAAAAAAAAAATATCTGACACTCTTTGATATGTATATTGAAAGAGAAATTGCTATTAGATTTTAAACAAAATTAATTATAGATTATTTTTTAGAGTAAAAAAGAAGATCGAATTTCAATTTGTCATTTTGATAGATCATATATAATTGAGTTGAAATATATTAAAAACAGTTTTTTTTTTTGTTCTTATATTTTTTCGACTAAAGTTTATATTTTATTAATACTGAATAAATACTAGTATATTTTTTTTACATATTAATGTAGTTTTGAGCTTTTGTATATTCTTATGTGAATTTTTTTATAATTCATGATTGGGGTTTGCCAAAGATGAAATCCTAATTCCCTTGTAACCTTTTTCTAATTCATGATTGGGCCTACTGAAGATGATTTAAAGTTTATAACTCATTAAAGCACACAAGAATTAATAGTCATAATTGGTAAAATTATATGGCGTTAATTTTTTTTTTTTTAATTTCTGTTAAATGTATTATTAGTAACGTAATGTGTTATACTATGTAGTGTATGCTAGAGTGGATGCGGAAGGGAAAGCATAGAATAGGAACGCTGAGAACACGATGGTTATGTGGTTCAACCTTGACGGCCTACATCCACGGAGGAATCCCTTAAGGGCTACATCTTTATTATGTAAGAGTGTAGTATAATAACCTCAACTAAACCCTAGACTAATAGTACAAGCAGGAATGGGCTTGGACCTATTACATTGGGCTAATATGTCTAATATATATCTCTAACACCCTCCCTCAAACTCAATGCGGAAGCTCGATGAAGGCTTGAGGTTGGATAAGCATGAGAATATCATTTGGAGATGCCTTGAAAAATGCATTTGAAGAAACCACAATAAAGAATATGCCAATTGACCAATTTTGGAGCTTCAAATGAAGAAACGGGGTTCAAAATCGGAATCTACGCGAAAAACTGAGCAAGATAGGCCCTTTTGGAAATTTTGACTTTTGGTCAAAGTCAACGCAAAAGTCAAAGTCAACGGTCAGTGCTTATGGTCAGATCCGGGTGGTTCGGGTCGGGTCGGTCCGGGACAACGGTCAGCTAGGTGACGTGGTGCTGACGAGGCGACACTGCTGACGTGGCTGATGACGTGTCTAGGGCTGACGTGGATGTGCTTGCGTGGCTGCTGACGTGGAATAATGATGTCATCATGTGATGCCAGATGACATCAGCAGCAGTTGTCGCGCGTGGCTGGAGCGTGCTATTTCACCGGCGCGTGGAGAAGAAGCCAGAGGCTAGGGAGGCGCGTGTTAGCTCAGATTATGGCCGTAATCTCAGGTTATGTAGATCGGTGGACGAGGAGGCCGTTAGGGCGGCGCGTGTGCCAAGAAGACGATCTGGAAGTCAGGAATCTGAGGCGGCGCGTGGTGATTTTTCGGAGACAACTGCGGCGCGTGGAGGCGCGTGTCAGGTATTTGGGTGACCGGAGTTCTGGATTTTGGTCGCAGGAGGTCTTGGAACACGTCTGTGGTGTTGGTTTGATTAGGCGAAGCATGGATTTGCACAAATCTGATAAGTTAAGTCACGGCTTGCTTGGTTGTTGGATTTTGACACAGCATAGAACCATGGTGGCTGCGAGATGTTGTGGAGTCTGGATCCAGCAGACAAACATGTGTGACTTCAGATGGTGGTATGCATGTGAGAATCTTCTTTGCTGTGTAGAGATGTTTGTTTAATGCCAAGAACGAAGTTTGGCTCTGATACCATGTTAAATGTATTATTAGCAACGTAATGTGTTATACTATGTTGTGTATGCTAGAGTGGATGCGGAAGGGAAAGCATAGAATAGGAACGCTGAGAACACGAGGGTTATGTGGTTTAGCCTTGTCGGCCTACATCTAGGGTTACATCTTTATTGTGTAAAAGTGTAGTACAATAACTTTTGTTACAATGAACCCTAACATGAGTATATATAGGCAACTAAACCCTAGACTACTAGTACAAGCAGGAATGAGATTGGACCTATTACATTAGACTAATATGTCTAATATATATCTCTAACAATTTCTACCATCGACTTTTATAACTTAACTACCTTAGTAGTAGACGATTCTATGAAAAATAGTTTTTTTTTTTTTTTTTTGAGATTCCTATAACAAAACTATTAAACTCTATAACTTATAGAAAACTATTAAATAACTTATAGAAGAGCAGTGAATAGTTACATACCCCTCCCTGTAATGCAACCCAGACAGGTCAGTTGCTCTAGTCAAAGCTGTCCTCCACCTTTGAACCTTCTCCATGCTATCCTTTAAATTTTCTTCATGTTGAGTTAGCGCTACTCCAAACTTTCCCTTTTGTTTACGTATTTCTGATGGATCTACTTTGTAAAATATAGGTAGAACTAACTGTCCGTTATTCCTACACTCAAGAATCTTTACTAGCTCATCTAAGCACCAACTAGAAGATGCATAATTTTCAGATAACACAACAATCGAAATCATTGACAATTCAATAGCTTTAAGAAGTTTCGTTGAAATTTCTTCTCCTCTCTGAAAGTCATTATCGATAAAAGTGTTAAAACCCTTATCACATAAAGCTTGATATAAATGACCTGTAAAATTATAGCGAGTATCTTCACCTCTGAAACTTAAGAAAACATCGTAGATGAATTGGGGAGTGGAAGAAGAAGAGGCTCCATCATTGATTTGGAGAGCCATAGGAATCTATGATAAAAAAGTTGAGAAAATATAGAGAGAAGAAAGATACAATGAAATGTGAAACAAAATGAATTCAATTACAAAACAATATGTGATCCGTAGGTTATATATGAGTTGTGATGGTCCCACACGTTTTTAGTTTTCTATTAAAAAGTGTGAATGCACAATTTGACCAATTCACCCATATTTCTTACTTTTCTTCTTCTTCTTCTTCTTCTTCTTCTTCTTTTATTTTATTTTTTAATGAAGTTTCGTACTTTTTCTCACAACCACCAATTTTGACTAAAGCTTGTATTATAGAAACTTTCTTAGTTTGTAGTTGTAATACCCGGACAAAATAATAATAATAATAATAATAAAATAAAATAAAATAAAAGGAGGGGTATTTAAGTAAATTTGTTTATGGGGGTCAACTTTTATAATTAATATTACTAAGGGGTTTTTTTTAGAAAATAAGGTGAAAACCCTAGTTTACATAGTCTAATTTTAAGTCAGCGTATATTGACAGATGTTTTGAGAAAGGAGACTACCCAAAATACTGAAGTAGAGAAGATTTGACTGTACAATTGAGGTAAGAGTCTAAAAATATCTTCTTGTCAAATCTAAACTTTATTTAAAATTAGAGTATATTTTATGTTGGTATTTTTGGCCAATAGCGGAATTATCAAAAAAATTTCTATGGGTTTTACGATGTAAGCGTAAACAGAGAAGGATTGGAATTAGGCGATAAAATCCCTTTTTCACTGCACGTCTTCTCTTTAATATCTTAAATTTTGGTGCTTTGTTGGGCATGGAGTTGCTTTGGGCGCATATTACTCTTTTGTGAATATTTATTAAAAGAAACAGTGGACTATTGGTTAGACCACCTTAGTCCAATAGCCTTTTAGACTTTAGAGTCCATGGAGATAAGAGACAAAGGCTTTTTGGTTAGAGATTTTACTCAGCTTTACCAAGCATTTAGACCTTGTGAATGCTTTGACTTTTTAGCCTAAATAATTGTGTGAGGAGAGTCTTATATTACACAGTGCTTGGGAATTTTTGCGTGAAACAAATAGAGTTAGTACAAATGATAGCATGTGGAATATATAGCCATAGAGAAATCGTAGGAGAGTTAATAGTGAGAAATTATTGGGTACTTTAGAAGTTTCTCTTCTGGTTAAGCAACTTGCAAGTTATTCTTATTATTTGATTATTGAGTAAATTGTGCTTATAAATTGTAGGTGAGATCTAAGGATTTTAGAGAGTGTTAGGGAGAAGTTCTTTGTAGTGAGCTAGCTGAGGTAAGTAACCTTATCCTAATTGGTTTTATTTTGCGTAGTTTAACTACTGAAAATTGTTTACAGTTGTACAATTTTATTTCTATTGTATTACTGATTTCAAGTAAAGAATTATTACAAATACATCTGATCACTGAATATATGATGTATTTTATTTAATTGTTCTTAGCTATACTGATTCAAAGTAAAGAATAAAGAATTTTCACAATTATATATGAGAATTGAATATTAGATTTATTTTAATTATTATTATTATTATTTTTTTTTGCTATATTGATTTAAAGTAAAGTAAATAGAAATATCACATATATATTTGAGATTGAATATATGATTATATATATGTAACACCCTGCCCCAATTTTATAATTAAACTATGTGTTTAAGTGGTTAATTACTATTTTAATCCACTTTCTTTTTATAATTAATATAAGAGTATTTAATTATCATATTATTTTATAATATCTTTGAATAAGAATTGTAAAAATTATAAATAATTTAATAGCTAATTGTGTTATAGATATATACTAAGTATGTACAAAACTATATTAAGTGGTTACGTTATGAGATATATATATATATATATATATATATAGTTGTTGGACTATATTAAGTGGTTAAGTTATGATATATATATATATATATATATAGTTGTAGGTGTTTTAATTAAGCATGATGCATGAGATAGTATAGTAGAATTTCCACCACATGCAACCAATGGAAACTCAACACATGCAAGGCCAAAGTTTCATGCATGATGACAAACTCCAAAGACCAAGACTTGGCCATGCAATCACCAAGTTCCACCTCATTGCTTTTTTGACTTTTCTCAAGCAACTATAACTTCCAAGAAGCTTTTTACCTCTCCATTTCATACGGTTCCAAGCAAAAATCTGAATTTCTCGTTCACTTTACTCTCTTTTCTCTTAAGGAAAGAGCTAGGAAGCTCTCTTGAGTCTCCTCTCAAGTCCACGGTCCACACCTTAAAAGAAAGACAAGACTTATCTCATCTCTCATTCACACTTTCTCAAAGAAGCTAGAACAATCAAGAAACTCCCTCCCTCTCATGCCACGGCTCCAACACCAAAATAAAGAAAACTCTCTCAAGCTCTCTACCTCTCATACTTTTGGGTCCAGCCAGTAGAAAAGGGAGATTCTTCCATGCTAAAGTGATTCTATTTCTTCTTGGAACCAGAAATTTTGGTAAGGGTCTAGCTACTCTCACCTTAGAATCCATAATTTCTTCATGGAATTTTTGTAATGGTATTTGTGGTTTGTGAAATTAGGGAATCATGAACTTGTAAGTTTATATATATATATATATATATATGCTGTTTTAAGAAGCTTTGAAATTGTGTTGGTGATTTGTTGAAGGTAGCTTAGGGTTTTTACTGATTAAGGATTGTGTATGATTAAGGAAGTGAGAAAAAGTTAGGATGAGTGCTATGGATGTTACTGCTGGGATTTTTGGTTGTATGTAATTTTGCTCTAAATGGTTAAATGACTGTATATAAATGTTTTCTAACATGTCTAATGAGTGCATAAAAATTCCCATATGAAAATACCATCCTTTGATAATTGTTTGTGAATTTACAAGAAAATGTTGCAAAGCTGTCACTGTGACAGATTCTGTGTTTATGCATGATAAATTATGTATTAAATTGTATATAGTGAATTTGGAAGCTAGGGTTATTTTCTATGAAATTTAAGACATATACAGTTGTTATGGAATTGGTCTCACAGTATTTGGATGAGTAAAAAAATAATGATTTAATTTTGAAGTTGCAAGAAATTCTGTCAGGACAGATTTGAGTATGCTGGATTTTATGATTTTTAGTAAATTATTCTTTTATGATTTGACTATGAAATTTTTATGGTATATACTGAACATACAGAGGAGTTTCTCTGTAAAATTGTATGCAGTTTGGATGTGATTTGATGGTCCATTTGTATTTTATAATTGAAGTATATGCTGCTGGAATAAAACAGTGAACAGTAAGGGGCATTCCTAACTTTGAGGATTTGATTCTAAAGTTAGGGTGAATGATTTGAGTTATAATTTATTATGCTCATAATATGATATGTCTGGATCATAGAGTAATTTTGTATAACTCGGTTCAAGGTTTAATACTCAATGGCGGAGTTCTAAACCATTCGACGGTTGTATTTATGAAGCTGTTTTGTTGAACATGCTGTATGTTTCCTTAAGGGTGTATATGGTTACATGACAATGCTTAAAACGGTGTATATTTATGCATGCATTATTGTCCTAAACTCAAAGCACATTTTGAAATGAAGTTGGCTCTTATGAGAGTAATGTGAGAATGTTGGTTTTTATGATTTAGTACATCATGTTGTATGATGAATATATTTTGTGTTTGTGGGAACCTATTTGGGGTGTGATTAGGATTTCATTGATTATGAGAGATAGGCTTTGAGATGAATGTGTAAGATATGATAAGGAGTAATGGATAGTAATAAGCTTTGATTTTTGGTTTAGGTGTTACCAGCCGCCAGGTCTAAGCTCCTTCGACTTTAGGCTCTCGGTTCCTCTGTTTTTAGGTAAGGGATAAGTTATGTGAGCATTTGGTAAGTCATGAGATTATTTTAAAGTATGTTATGCATTAAAATGTTTTTGATTAGAGATATGGCATGAAAGCATTATCAGACAAAGATATGTTCGTGGGCTTCCGAAATCCTATGTATATGATTTAAGCATATTAATGCTATTACTAATTCCACGAACATAATGATTAAAGAAAACAATAGAAATGCTATTATTGTAAAATGTAATGCAAACTATGAGTTTCAATATGATGAATAAGTATGAAATGTTTTCGAGTTATGTCCTCTGATGATCTGAACTCTGCTAGTAGGGGTTAATTACTAGCTTTCCATGGGACTGGCTCTGCTGTACCCGCCCCTTGTTGGTTACGGCCAACTTGTGGGGGAAGCCAACCTACCCCCATGGTTGGAAGATATGTATTATGATGTGATCCCAGGAATACCTGGCATTGTGGGGAATGCTGGATGCCTAACACCGTGGTGCTAGAAGCCTCCCAAATAAGTACAGACTTATCAGCTATGGACTAACCAATAAGTTATTTATGAACAGCTATATAATGTTATTAATCATGAGAGAATTATTTTGCTAAATGCATTGTGAAAAGTTAAAAGCTCTCATGAAAAGAAGAAGTTTCTGATGAAAGAAAAGCTGTTCATTAAAGATGAAAGTTTTTGAAGTTTTGTTGTGCTATAAAGATAAAACTTCTGATGAAAGTACAAGTTATGTTTAAAAGTTATCAGATACTTGTTCTTTATGAAATGTAAAATTTTATGATTATGAAAGTTATAATATTTTTCAGGAAAATGTTTATAAAGAAAGATTTTCTTATTGGGTCAAGATGTTTCTAGTTTAATACAAAGTTGCCGATTATCTGATTTAAGTTAAAATGATTATTTTGTAATGAGAATATACATATGGTGACTTGTAGGAAATGAAATAAACTTAATCCGAAAGGTTTTGGTAATATTAACCTAATAAGAAAAATGAGAATAATTATTTTCTATGAAGAGCGTATAAGCTATTATTATGAATAGTATAAAATACTATGCATGGGAAAAATGTTCTCCTATTCGAATATTCATAGAATGAAATGATTTGATTTACATGCATCCTTATTAAATTCTCATATATCTTACCTTTACTGAGCTGTGTAGCTCACCCCTTCCACTCTTTCAGTCAACAGGTTTTATTTTGGAGCAGAGGGAGCCTTAGTCAAGTTTTGGAAGGAGCTGGTTTTAATTTTATATGTATAGATCCTAAATTAGTATTTGATGTTTAGTTAAGTGGTATTGTGTATTTTAGGATCTAATGAAAGTTGTACCTTAAGGTATTAAGAGATGTATTATGTGAAAGTATGGAATTTGAAAAAAAAATTGGTGGATTACATTATTCTTTGAGTACAACGTAGATGCTCTGAATGTATAAAGAAAAGTTATATCATTTAATTAAAGAAACAAGAATGAAAATAAAGAGGGAAGCTTTTGTAAAAGCTTTTCTGAAAGTTTTGTAAAAGTTAAGTTGGTTCTTGTTAATATCAGGTTTAGGCTTGATATTAGCATGCCGGTCATGGTCACAAATCCAAGTATCGGGTTTGAGGCGTGACAATATATATATATATATATATATGTATGTATGTATGTATTTAAATAAGATATATTTTTATGGACAATTTGACTATGAATTGATTCTAATACCCAAACCAATGAGGGTTATTCATTGGTACTCTGATACCCAAACCACTGGTACTCTAATACTTAGCCAATGGGGGTTATTCATTGGTATTCTGATACCCAAACCAATGGGTGTTATTCATTGGTACTCTGATACCCAAACCATTGGTACTTTAATACACAGCCAATAGGGGTTATTCATTGGTATTCTGATACCTAAACCAATGGGGGTTATTCATTGGTACTCTGATACCCGAACCAATGGGGGTTATTCATTGGTATTCTGATACCCGAACCAATAGGGGTTATTCATTGGTACTCTGATACCCAGCCAATGAGGATTATTCATTGGTACTCTGATGCCCAGTCACGGGGATATAGCGTGACCATAGTCATAAGATTGTTAAGAATATAAATTACATTAAATATTTAACTATTTCGAGTCATTAAAACTGCTTATGTATTTTTGGAACCTATTGTAAATTATAGCTTTTGATATATGGAAAACTAACTACTTTCTAAACCATCTATGATATAATTGTAAGATTAAAGAATGTGATCTATTTGCAACATACTATTTTAAGATTATGAAACTTCTTAGCTATTTTTGAAAACCCATAGCATATCATAACTTTTGAAGATTCATATTACATCTTATTACTTTACAAATCTATTTCTGGATAGAACTTATTCGGATTTTGGTTACTTATTGAGTTGTCAACTCACCCCCCCCCCCTTTTCTCCTTTCAGATTTTGATCAGGAAGAGTAGCATATGTTTGGGCTTCCGCTGGGATGTGCGCATGAGTGAAGTTTAGGAAATCAATGGGATAAGACTTGAACTTTTATGTTTAAGACTACCATTTATGTTGTCCTTTGGATTTAAAGGATTTAGTTTATTTTTATTTGATGTTGGAAGATTATTATTTGGAGATCTTTTGAGAATTGCTTTATTGAGGATATTTTAAAATTTATTGATGAAATTTTCTTCGGGATAATTCTTTATTTGTTAAAAGGGCCTTACACACTTGTAGGGTGTAAACTTTATAAGTGTGTGGCTGTTGTCACGTGTCTAGCTCTTACTTGGGTTCGGGGCGTGGCAATATTTATGGTATCAGAGCTCTAGGTTGGATCCTTAGGCATTGATTTATGAAACTAAATGGTGAGAGGGGTAGAAATTAGGCATTTGGGGATACGTTGTATGATATATATACTAGATGAGTTTTTGATCTTTTTATTTTTTTTATTTATAAATTAGAAGTTTGATAACATGTTAGTTTGTCATGTGCATAATGAACAGAGGTTATGATGCCACCTCGCAGCAAATATACTGGGTACGCTCCCAACAACTCTGGCAATGGTAGGAATCAGCAAGATGGGAACCAAGACTTTAGGCGCGACCAAGGCCAGCCACCAGAGATGATCTAGATGATGCAGACCTTGGTTGGAGTGGTCCAACAACAGGTAACTACTGGAGATAACCTGGCTAGGATGATGGAGCAACGCTGAGGTCATCATGGTGGGATGATTGAATTCAAGAGGTTGTCTCCTCCAACTTTTGAGGGGACTACTGAGCCTATGGAAGCAGAAAAATGGATCATTGAGATGGAGAAAGTATTCAGAGTTCTTGAGTGCTCTGAGGGTGAGAGAGTGGTTTATGCAGCCTATATGTTGCGTGGAGATGCTTATGACTGGTGGCGGTTGGAAGAAGACAAACGTGGCCAAGAGACTGAGCCTTGGACTTGGGAGCTATTTAAGTCTGTATTCTATGATAAATATTTTCCTAAGAGCATCCATTTTTAGAAGGAAAAAGAGTTTATCAAGCTAACACAAGGTAACATGACAGTTGCTCAGTATGAAGCAGAATTTTCCAAGTTAGCCAAATTTCCTCTGACAATGGTGGTGGATGAAGAAACTAAGGCTCGAAGGTTTGAAGATGGATTAAGGTTCCGAATTAAGCACGGAGTTGTGTCCTTTGAGTTGACTACCTTTAGGGCGGTGGTGAGTAAGGCTTTACTAGTAAAGATGGGGCTTAATGAGGCTCAAGCAGATAGAGATAATAACCAAAAGAAGAGGCCTAGGTAAGGAGAGCAAAGCTCTAGCTTTCAAGCCAAGAAACAAGGAACACAACGTGTTGATACCAAGGCACTGCCAAAGTGCTCTCAATGTGGTAGGCCTGATGCAGATAAGGATTGCCACTGGAATACTGGAGCATGTTTCTCATGCGGACAAAGGGGTCACAGGATTGCTGAGTGTCCCCAACGAAAGGAGGTTTAGACCATTCCAAGACCAACAACAGGACAAAATCAAGGAGAAAGCCAAAGGCCCAAGATCCAAGGAAGGGTTTATGCACTCACTCAACAGGATGCTAATACTTCTAATGCTGTGGTAACAGGTATTATCCCGGTTTCCACAACTTATGCTTATGCATTGTTTGATCATGATGCCACTCACTCCTTCATATCTTCTAATTTTGCAAAGAAACATAATTTTAAATTTGAGCCTATGGAGTTTGAATTATGTGTGGATAGGCCAATTGGGGGTGTGGTAGTTATTGATAGTGTTTGCAAGTCTTGTGTTGTCAAAATAGTAGATAGAGAGTTACTAGCAGATCTAACCTTGTTGGAGATGTGGGATTTTGACATAATCTTTGGGATGGATTGGTTGGCTGCCTATTATGCCATAGTTGATTGTCACAGGAAGAAGGTAATTTTCCAAGTACCTGGTGAGATTGAGTTTTGTTTTGTGGGAAGTGGGGCATATACTTCTCCACGGGTGATTTCAGCTTTACAAGCTAGACGTATGATGAAGAAAGGGTGTAAAGGATATCTGGCCACTGTGAGAGGCACACAACAAGGTGAATCGAAGCTGGAAGACATTCCTGTAGTGAGAAAGTTTCCAGATGTGTTTCCAGAAGACTTGTCAGGGTTACCACTAGATAGGGAGATAGAGTTTTCTATTGACCTATTACCAGGTTCTAGCCCAATTTCTAAAGCCCCATACCGAATGGCACCTGCTGAGTTAAGGGAATTAAAAGCACAGTTGCAAGAGCTGCTTGACAAAGGCTTCATCTGGCCTAGTGTTTCCCCTTGGGGGCCACCTGTGTTGTTTGTAAAGAAAAAGGATGGAAGCATGCGACTTTGCATTGATTATAGGGAGCTAAATAGGGTGACAGTGCGAAATAAATACCCTTTACCAAGGATAGAGGATTTGTTTGATCAACTCCAAGGAGCACAGGTTTTCTCTAAGATTGATCTTCAATCCGGTTACCATCAATTGAAGATTAAGATTGCTGATGTGCCCAAGATAGCCTTCCGTACAAGATATGGTCATTATGAATTTTTGGTGGTGCCTTTTGGCTTATCCAATGCACCGGCAACCTTTATGGACTTGACGAATAGGGTGTTTAAACCCTTCTTAGATAAATTTGTCATGGTTTTTATTGATGATATCTTGATATATTCCAAGAGCGTGGAGGAGCATGAGAATCACTTGAAGCTTGTACTACAACTATTACAGGAGAAGAAGTTGTATGCAAAGCTTAAAAAATGTGAATTTTGGCTAGACAATGTTGCATTCATTGGGCAAGTTGTATCTAAAGATGGGATTACTGTTGACCCTAAGAAAGTGGAAGCAGTAGTAGAATGGAATAGACCGAACAGTGTGACAGAGGTTCGTAGCTTTTTGGGACTAGCTGGTTATTACAGGAGGTTTGTTGAAGGATTTTCTCACTTAGCCATGCCTTTGACTCACTTGACCCAAAAGGGAGCTAAGTTTGAGTGGACCGGAAAGTGTGAAGAAAGTTTCCAGGAATTGAAGAAAAGGTTGGTGTTAGCACCCATTCTCACCATACCTTTAGGTAGTGGAGGTTTCACCATTTATAGTGATGCCTCTAGGAAAGGCTTGGGGTGTGTTCTTATGCAGCATGGGAAGGTTGTGGCTTATGCCTCTAGAAAGTTGAAGCCTTATGAGCAAAATTATCCCACACATGACTTGGAGTTAGCTGCGGTGGTTTTTGCTCTAAAAATTTGGAGGCACTATTTGTATGAAGAACAGTGTGAGATATTCATTGACCACAAGAGCCTCAAGTACCTCTTTACTCAAAAAGAGTTGAATATGAGACAAAGAAGATGGTTGGAGCTATTAAAGGACTATGACCTGACTATTAGTTACCATCCTGGAAAAGCCAATGTAGTAGCTGATGCCATAAGTAGGAAGTCCGCAGGAAATTTGGCAGCATTGTTGACTACACAAAAACACATCTTGGAAGATTTGAGGAAAATGAGGATAGAGGTACGGTTTCATGAAGCAGAGGCACATTTGGCAAACCTTAGAGTTCAGCCTACCTTGATTGAAAGGATAAAGATTGCACAAAGTAATGATCCACAGTTGCAGAAGATAAGAGATTTGATAAATCTAGGCTCTCAATTTGAGTTTTGCATTCATGAGGATGGGTCCTTGAGGTTTGGTAATTGGCTTTGTGTACCAAATGATCCAGACCTTAAGGCAAAAATTCTAAAGGAGGCTCATAACACGAGTTACATGATACACCCAGGAGGCACTAAGATGTATCGGGATTTAAGGGCAACTTTTTGGTGGAACAACATAAAGAGGGAGATTGCTCAATATGTTGCTCAATGTCTAGTGTGTCAACAAGTCAAGATGGAGCATCAAAGACCAGCTGGATTTTTGCAACCTCTTCCCATTCCAGAACGGAAGTGGGAGGACATTACTATGGACTTTGTGATGGGGTTGCCTAGAACCCCTACTGGTAAAGATGCAATTTGGGTGATTGTGGATCGGTTGACAAGATTTGCACACTTTTTGGCCATTAGGGTGGATTTCTCACTCGAAAGGTTAGCTAGATTATATATCAATGAAATAGTGAGATTGCATGGTGCACCTGTATCCATTGTGTCTAATAGAGACTGAAGATTTGTGTCTCAATTTTGGGAGAGCGTGCATAAGGCAATGGGTACTAACTTGAAGTTTAGCACAACCTTTTAGCCTCAAATAGATGGACTTTCAGAAAGAACTATACAAACATTGGAAGATATGCTGAGAGGTTGTGTAATTGATTTCAAAGGTTCATGGGATGAACATCTACCTTTGGTGGAGTTTGCATATAATAATAGCTACCAAGCAAGTATTAAAGCAGCACCATATGAGGCTTTGCTTGGTAGGAAGTGTAGGTCTCCTATATGTTGGGATGATGTTGGAGAAAGAAGATTGTTAGGTCCTGAGATTGTACAACAAATAGTAGATAAAATTCAAGTGATTAAAGAGCGGCTCCAAATAGCTTAAAGTAGGCAAAAGAGTTATGCAGATGTTAGAAGAAGGAAATTAGAGTTCTAAATGGGTGATCATGTGTTCTTGAGGATTTCACCTACTAAGGGAGTTATGAGATTTGGTTTTTGAGGTAAGTTGAGCCCTCGTTTTGTGGGACCTTTTGAAGTCTTGGAGTGGATGGGTAAAGTTGCTTATAGGCTCACCTTACCACCTTCTTTATCAGGGGCACATAATGTTTTCCATGTCTCAATGTTAAGGAAATATGTTCTAGACCCCAATCATGTAGTGGATTATGAGCCTTTAAAAATAAGAGATGATTTAACTTATGAAGAGCAACCAGTTAAAATTGTGGACAAGAAGGAGCAAGAGTTGAAGCGTCGTACCATACATTATGTCAAGGTTCAATGGAGGAACTAGTCTGTGAGAGAGGCTACATGGGAGTTAGAAGATGAAATGAGGGAGAAATACCCATATCTTTCTGAGGACTTAGGTATGTCAAGTTTAGAGGACTAAACTTCTTTTAAGAGGGGAAGAATGTAATACCCGAACAAAAATAATAAAATAAAATAAAATAAAAGGGGGGGTATTTAAGTAAATTTGTTTATGGGGTCAACTTTTATAATTAATATTACTAAGGAGTTTTTTTAGAAAATAAGGTGAAAACCCTAGTTTACATAGTCTAATTTTAAGTCAGCGTATATTGACAGATATTTTGAGAGAGGAGACTACCCAAAATACTGAAGTAGAGAAGATTTGACTGTACAATTGAGGTAAGAGTCTAAAAATCTCCTCTTGTCAAATCTAAACTGTATTTAGAATTAGAGTATATTTTATGTTGGTGTTTTTGGCCAATAGCGGAATTATCAAAAAAATTTCTATGGGTTTTACTATGTAAGCGTAAACAGAGAAGGGTTGGAATTGGGCGATAAAATCCCTTTTTCATTGCACGTCTTCTCTGTAATATCTTAAATTTTGGTGCTTTGTTGGGCATGGAGTTGCTTTGGGCGCATATTACTCTTTTGTGAATATTTATTAAAAGAAACAGTGGACAATTGGTTAGACCACCTTTAGTCCAATAGCCTTTTAGACTTTAGAGTCTATGGAGATAAGAGACAAAGGCTTTTTGGTTAGAGATTTTACTCAGCTTTACAGAGCATTTAGACCTTGTGAATGCTTTGACTTTTTAGCCTAAATAATCGTGTGAGGAGAGTCTTATATTACACAGTGCTTGGGAATTTTTGCGTGAAACAAATAGAGTTAGTACAAATGATAGCATGTGGAATATATAGCCATAGAGAAACCGTAGGAGAGTTAATAGTGAGAAATTATTGGGTACTTTAGAAGTTTCTCTTCTGGTCAAGCAGCTTGCAAGTTATTCTTATTATTTGATTATGGAGTAAATTGTGCTTATAAATTGTTAGGTGAGATCTAAGGATTTTAGAGAAAGTGTTAGGGAGAAGTTCTTTGTGGTGAGCTAGCTGAGGTAAGTAACCTTATCCTAATTGATTTTATTTTGCGTAGTTTAACTACTGAAAATTGTTTACAGTTGTACAATTTTATTTCTATTGTATTATTGATTTCAAGTAAAGAATTATCACAAATATATCTGATCACTGAATATATGATGTATTTTATTTAATTGTTCTTAGCTATACTGATTCAAAGTAAAGAATAAAGAATTTTCACAATTATATATGAGAATTGAATATTAGATTTATTTTAATTAATTGTTTTTTTTTTTTGGCTATATTGATTTAAAGTAAAGTATATAGAAATATCACAAATATATTTGAGATTGAATATATGATTATATATATATATATATATATATATATGTATTTGAATAAGATATATTTTTATGGACAATTTGACTATGAATTGATTCTAATACCCAAACCAATGGGAGTTATTTATTGGTACTTTGATACCCAGCCAATGAGGGTTATTCATTGGTATTCTGATACCCGAGCCAATAGGGGTTATTCATTGGTACTCTGATACCCAGCCAATGAGGATTATTCATTGGTACTTTGATGCCCAGTCACGGGGATATAGCGTGACCATAATCATAAGATTGTTAAGAATATGAATTACATTGAATATTTAACTATTTCGAGTAATTAAAACTGCTTATGTATTTTTGGAACCTATTGTAAGTTTCGATATATGGAAAACTAACTACTTTCTAAACCATCTATGATATAATTGTAAGATTAAATTATGTGATCTATTTGCAACGTTCTATTTTAAGATTATGAAACTTCTTAGCTGTTTTTGAAAACCCATAGCATATCATAACTTTTGAAGATTCATATTACATCTTATTACTTTACAAATCTATTGCTGGATAGAACTTATTCGGATTTCGGTTACTTATTGAGTTGTCAACTTACCGCCCTCTTTCTCCTTTCAGATTTTGATAAGGAAGAGTAGTATATGTTTGGGCTTCCGCTGGGATGTGTGCATGAGTGAAGTTTAGGAAATCAATGACATAAGACTTGAACTTTTATGTTTAAGAATACCATTTGTGTTGTCCTTTGGATTTAAAGGATTTAGTTTATTTTTATTTGATGTTGGAAGATTATTATTTGGAGATCTTTTGAGAATTGCTTTATTGAGGATATTTTAAAACTTATTGATGAAATTTTCTTGGGGATAATTCTTTATTTGTTAAAAGGGCCTTACACACTTGTAGGGTGTAAACTTTATAAGTGTGTGGTTGTTGTCACGTGCCTAACTCTTACTTGGGTTCGGGGCATGACAGTAGTACTACATCTACAACATTTTTACAATGCTTTTACAAAAAATCATAGGTGGTATGTTGTTATTGGTTCTAATTTGAACTTAGTGCTAAAATTATAATTTTCGAGCAATAACAACTCATAACAACCTGTTACTTAAGATTTATTGTGAAAATATTGTAGACATAATATTTCTCTTTTTAACACAATCCTTCATACCGTTCCACCTGTAATTACTTTTTCAAGAATACTTTTCTTTCCAAGAAATTGTATTAATGCAATCCTTCTATGCTTGTTTACTACTCTCTCTTCTTCTCTTCCCTTCCCTTACTTTTTCCTCCCTTCTATCCCTTTCTTTCATCTCCCATACTTTTACCAGATTATACTTTGAATATCATGTTTATTGTAAGATATATGATATAATACAAATGGTTGAGACAACAATCAATTTAGTTCCTCTTGTTTATTGCATTTCTCTTAATAGAATAAAGGGACATTACTTTCTTGCAATAAATCTCATTCAGTATTGATCTTTGCAACTAGTAATGTCAACTATCTTGAATTTAATGACAAAACAATATGTGATCCATGGGTTATATATGAGTTGTGACGGTCCCACACGTTTTTAGTTTTCCATTAAAAAGTGTGAATGCACAATTTGATCAATTCACCCATATTTCATATTTTTCTTCTTCTTCTTCTTCTTCTTTTTTTTTTTTTTTTTTAAATGAAGTTTCGTAGTTTTCTCACAACCACCAATTTTGACTAAAGGTTGTATTATAGAAACTTTCTTAGTTTGTAGTACTACATCTACAACATTTTCACATACTTTTACAAAAAATCATAGGTGGTATGTTGTTATTGGTTCTAATTTGAACTTAGTGCTAAAATTATTATTTTTTTACCAATAACAACTCATAACAACTTGTTACTTAAAGATTTATTTTGAAAATATTGTAGACATAATATTTCAGACATAATATTTCTCTTTTTAACACAATCCTTCATACCATTCCACCTATAATTACTTTTTCAAGAAGACTTTTCTTTCCAAGAAATTGTGTTAATGCAATCCTTCTATGCTTGTTTACTACTCTATCTTCTTCTCTTCCCTTCCCTTACTTTTTCCTCCCTTCTATCCCTTTCTTTCATCTCCCTTACTTTTACCAAATTATACTTTAAATATCATGTTTATTACAAATGTTTGAGACAACAATCAATTTAGTTCCTCTTGTTTATTGCATTTCTCTTAATAGAATAAAGGGACATTACTTCTTGCAATAAATCTGATTCAGTATTGATCTTTGTAGCCAGTAATGTCAAATATCCTGAAAACCGTTTTCTTGCCATATGTGAACTTACACCTAATAAAAGGATTTCCTCTGCCAATCCTTCATGGTTTTACACTTCAAGATGCTGAAATTGTCTGCATAGATTCAACGATTATAGTTTACAGCGATCTAGTCTCCACAAAACAATATTTATATGTTGTTATGTAAATGAAATACACTTCGATGCTATGCTTACAAATTTAGAATTGTAAATGTAGTGTTTTCAAGTGTTAAATAAGTTTTGTCATCAATATTGGGCCAAAATGGGCAAATCCCCTTTTCGTGCAAAAAGAGTAGCATTCTACCCCCTTTCCCAAACTAATTAGGAAAATGCCCCTCTTTTGTAACTTGATAATACGAAAGTCGAGATTCATTGAAGAACTCGATTATATTATAGTTGAGTTAGCTTCAGCTTTGTGCCACGCTGGCAAAGCAGACGTGGCCTTTTCCAATTAAAAAATGGTCATTTATAAACGCATAACTTGGTAACTAGAAAATCGAGTTTGCTTTACATTTTCAAACCCAATGTCTCACAACACCTGTTCACTCTCCCTTGCTCTCGCCATCACTCTACCTCTACACTCTCCCTTGCTCTCTGCGATCACGCTTCCTCACTCTCACCCTTTTCGATCAATCGCCATTGCCAGTACCCTGGTGCTCTGCCGTACCCGCCGCAGTTGATTACAGGTACGTTGCTCTGCCGTTGATTACTGTTTTGTGCTGCATTTGTTTTGTGGGAAATGGATGATTATCAGAGGGGGATCTCGCATTACCAAAATCTTCAATTTTTTTCATTTGTTTTATGGGTATGACTCAAGTTCAGATTTTGCCGAGGGAAGAAAAGATGATAATAAGTGCTAGTTAAATTTTTTACTATTTGAAAATGGTTTGTTAGAAAAAGTTTTGTTTCATATCGCCAAAACAAATGGCTACTGTGGAAGGAGCAAAATAGCTGTATTTTTGAAGATACAAACTGATTAAAGACTCGGTTGGAATCATTGTTGATTAGAACTTTGTTTGATTGGTCTCGTGCTTAGGGTTCTTACATATAGCAACCCCCTTCTAGATTTCACATAATCACTTAGCTTTGTGCATAATTCTTTTAGGTTATGGTGTGCTTATCATCAAGAACATGAAGTAACCTGTTCTATTAATAAATTACAATTATTTATCATAAGACAAATGAACATGAAGTAACCTGTTCTATTAATAAAATTTATTTATTAATTGTTAGGAAATTTAGACCCCAGTTGATAGAATTAACAAGTTTTAAATCCAAGTTGTTAATTAGATTTATTATGAATAAAACTTGTTAAAACAAACAAACATCAATATCATGTCAAAATCATGCAGCGGAAAAAATAAATAAGACAAGATATGATGACCCAGGAAAACCAATGAAACCAACCAGTTTCACAGTAAAAAACCTGGGGGGAAACCTTCCTGAAAAGCAATCCACTATAGTAAAGAGAAGTTTCAGATCTAGTACAAAACCTTTGTCCCTAGACTCTACAATCCTCGTAGATGAACTCACAGCAGAAACCTTCTACCGCTTCAGAACCTCTGAACTCTTCAATATATGAACGCCGCCCTTTGATGATGCACAAATCCCAATACGTGACTAACCAATTGCACGGATCCCAGTACGTGACTTAAATCACCAACTTGAGGAAGATGTTGGCTGCAAAGTTCTACTTCATCAACAATGAAGATCAAGAAGCACTTGGTTACAAAACCCTAAGGCGTAAAGATGCGGTAGCTTCTTTCAGAGAGAATAAGGCATCGGTCATGTTTTGCATATGTTCTCCTTATATTCTCTTATGTGACGGCCTCTAAAATAAGCCTTATATAGGTCTAGGGTTGTGAGAAAAGAAACCCTACTCAAATACATAAGCCTGTCCCAAAAATAGAGATCTGAATTTCCGTAACCTCGACAGATAGCAGCTATCGAGAAGGTGTCGAGATTCAATGAATCTTGACAGATAGCAGCTGTCGAGGAGATGTCGAGGGGACAGAAACTTTCTCGATCGATCGACCAACTATCGAGAAGCTATTGAGATTGCGATAAGCATCAGTTGAAGATCTCGATAGATAGCCAGGTGTCGAGGAGGTGCTGAGAAGCTATCGAGTTTTAAATTTTAGCACTTTCTCACTTGATTCTCGGATAGACTTGCGTGACTTTAACACTTGAAATTGAAACAAGGTTTCTTGAAGTATTAAACACATCCTAGATCTACCGAAATACAAGTAAAGTGCATTTTGTCAAAGGATTAGCCAACTACATAAAATAGTGACATATGTTCTTAACAAGTGAACCACATATGTCCTAACAATCTCCCCTTTAGCAATCCATGACAAAACCACAACAAACAAATGAACATATAGGAGAAGTCATAAATCACTCAACTCATATTCACTTGTTGAATACAATAAAATCTATCCTAACACAAACCCTTGAAAAACTTTGCAAGAAAAGAGTTTATGGCAAGTAGACTTTGACAACCTGTATTTCTGAAACACTTTAAAAAAAATTCATCAAGGCATCTTTGCGTAAAACAGAAATAATAGATTGCATACAGGTATAAGAAACATGTGTATAAAGATAGAAAAGAAACAACACATGTAAAGGTACGTGAAGAAGACATACATCATCATACAATGTATGTAAACAAGGTCACAAGACCCAAGGTACAAGAAGAAGGAAGTAAACACTCCTCCTAACAAGATGAAACACATCTCCCTCTTACAAAGGAATGTATTTCTCCCCCTAACTTGTAGAATCTTAAACAGAAACCACAAATTCTCCACAATTTCTCCCCCTTTTTGTCATGATTGAGAAAGGGTATAAGAAGCTAAAAAGCTTCACCCGAGAAACATAAAGATGATCAAAGATGATCAAGGGGGCACAAAGAATCCATATAAATGCATGAATGTAATGAAACAAGATGCTATGGGTGACAAAATAAAAGAAGGATGCAAAACATGTGAAAAAACAAATCTCTCAACAAGAAAAATGTTAAGCACATAGATCCCAAAACACACACACACACACACACTAAACAAGTCTAACCAATTTTATATTTCAAAAATAAGTCAAGACAGTTTAGTGATCATACATTAGCACATGTAAACACTTGTGATGACCAAATCACATTGTACCTGCACATGTATCAATAGTAGCAAGGACTATTGCGTGTTGTGTGTGAAAAACATCGCAAGATTGCATATGTGTATACATGTTATGACGATCTGAGATATGAGAAAATAACTTTAACTCACACATAATCATAACTGTTTGATGGGGACTATCATCTTCGAGGTACATCTTATAACTCCCACATCTCCTAGAAAACACGCTTGCAATCATATTTAAAGCATTTTTAATCTTTTTGCTTTTTATTTTTCATTGCATATTTTCTTTTAAGCATATCATGCATGGGCATAAAAAGAGAGAAACGAAATGCCCAAGATGTTAAGCATTTGACATCGCATTTTTGCTATGCCGAAGCATACAAATGTCTTTGACACTGCACTTTTGCTATGCCGAAGCATACATGTGTCATATTATGATTGGCGGGCAACAGCGGTGAGATGTTTATTTATGCCTTTCTTTTAGGATTTTCTAGTCCTACCCGTCAAAAAGAGTGATATGAGTGTTAAGTTTTAAGAGATAACTTAATCTTACTCATCACAAACAAGAGCCACAAAGCTCACTTGCTTAGTTGTGCATAGAGATGCTCATCTAAGCTATAAAAGATACAAAGTTTAGAAAACTTTGTTTCAATGGCCATCCAAGGTACACAAGTACCAATGTACACAAACACACTGTTTTTGTATTTTTCTTATTTTTCTCTTTTTATTTTTATTTTGAAAAACAAAAAAAATAAAGACTAAACAACCAAACAAACAGACAAATAGCATGGAAGCAGAAAGAAAGATGAATATGCATGAAGGCATGATAGAAAAAATGTAGATGCATGAAAGCATGATTCCAAAAGCAGATAAGAAATCAAGCAAAGAGAGTCCTACTTTAGATAGACAGAATTAAAGCATAGGACAAACAAAAAAGACAATTAGGTCTTAAGCTCCTTTCTCACCCACACAGCACGAGTCTTTGGCCGTGAAGATGAAAAGACACATGTCCTAGTATGTCTACTAAAGGACATAGAAGAATTAGAATTCTCCTGAAATTGAGTTAAAAAGCTCAAGACTTTTAATAACTCTCCAAACAAAGGTGTAGGTCCTTGAGAGGAAACCTATGCCCGTTTGGACAATTGCTTATGAGGATACAACTTAAAGCAATTAGGACGAATGTGTCCAGAAACACCACAATGGTGACAAACATGAGGCTTAACAAAGGATTTAGAATTAGCCAAATCAGTTTCAGATTTCATACCTTTATTACCTTTCTCAAATTGAGGCACATAGACAGTTCTTGATCCAGAAGCCGTGGAAGAGGAGGGCCTGGAGGAAACAGCATATCCTAAGCCAGTCTTATCAGAGCTAGGCTTTTGAGCACTCAATACCTCATCAAGCTTTGCACTAGACATCATCTCTATTTGAGTCCTAGCTTGACTAAGCTCAACCTCAAGATTCTTAACCTTCTCTTCTAATGAGGTGTTCTCCATAACAAGAGTCTCAACTAACCTTGTAGTCTCATCTAGCTTGACTAACAGATCAGATTTTTCAATTTTTACCTCATTAAGCTCTTTTCTACAAAGCTGAGAAGTCTTTTCAAATTTTATGAATTCAGTGCATAGCTTTTCATAGGCTTCCTGAAGGGTCAATTTCTTAGGTACTTCATCAGAAGAATCCTTATTGTCACTAGCACTCTCCACAATCACCTTATCGGTTGTGGCAGCAAAGGCCATAACGTGACGACATTCATCCACAAACTCATCAGAAGAGTCATCCTCAGTGTCACTCCAAGTAGCAACCAACCCTTTATCTTTTAACTCATTGGTCTTTTCCTTTATGAGGTAGTTTGGACACTCTATCCTCATATGACCAAAACCTTTGCACTCATGACATTGAATGAGGGGTTTCTCATTCTTGCCCTTCCATGAGGATTTAGGTTTCCTAGGAAGTTTGCCCTTATCCTTTTTCCTAAATTGAAGAAGTCTGACAATCTCATCAGTTATGAAGGGTAGATCCTCATCCTCATCATCATCTTCATCTTCAGAGTCCTCAATCTCTTCCTCTATACCCTTAAGAGCCAAGTTTTTGCTCTTTCCACCTTTTCCCATTGAGCCCAATCCCATCTCATAGGTTTGAAGGTTCCCTACAAACTCAGTCAAAGGAATTTGATCAATGTCCTTTGCTTCTTCAATGGCAGTGATATTGGCATGGAATCTTTCAGGTAAGGACCTAAGGATTTTCCTAACAATTTTGGATTCTGCTATAAATTCTCCAAGGTTGAAAGCAGAATTCACAATATCCTTGAGTTTAGCATAAAACTCATCAAAGGTCTCATCCTCCTCCATCCTTATTTCTTCAAAACTACTAGTGAGTTGTTGAAGCTTCACAGTCTTTATTGCCTTGGTACCTTCATAAGTGGTCTTAAGAATGGTCCATGCTTCCTTGGCAACTTCTGTGGATGATATCTTCTTAAATTCCTCATTGGTCACCCCACAAAACAGAGCATTCAAAGCCCTACTGTTGAAATTTGCCGCTATGATTATTGCATCATCCTAATCCATCGACGCTTCCTTTGGCTTAATCCAGCCAACTTCAACAGCTTGCCATACCTGTTCACCTAGGGCCTGCAAGAAAACTTTCATACGAACTTTCCAGTACGCATAATTAGTTCCATCAAATAAAGGAGGTATAAATAAAGATTGTCCTCTATCCATGACAACAGGGGTCAATGGATCACACTCAAGAAATTAATCCAATCAGAGTGAACCCGCTCTGATACCACTTGTTGGGAAATTTAGATCCTAGTTGATAGAATTAACAAGTTTTAAACCCAAGTTGTTAATTAGATTTATTATGAATAAAACTTGTTAAAACAAACAAACATCAATATCATGTCAAAATCATGCAGCGGAAAAAATAAATAAGACAAGATATGATGACCTAGGAAAACCAATGAAACCAACTAGTTTCACAGTAAAAAACCTGGGGGGAAACCTTCCCGAAAAGCAATCCACTATAGAAAAGAGAAGTTTCAGATCTAGTACAAAACCTTTGTCCCTAGACTCTGCAATCCCCGTAGATGAACTCACAGCAGAAACCTTCTACCGCTTCAGAACCTCTGAACTCTTCAATATATGAACGCCACCCTTTGATGATGCACGAATCCTAATACGTGACTAACCAATTGCGCGGATCCCAGTACGCGACTTAAATCACCAACTTGAGGAAGATGTTGGCTGCAAAGTTCTTCACTTCATCAAAAATGAAGATTAAGAAGCACTTGGTTACAAAACCTTAAGGCGTAAAGACGCAGTAGCTTCTTTCAGAGAGAATAAGGCATCGGTCACCTTTTGCATATGTTCTCCTTATATTCTCTTATGTGACGGCCTCTAAAATAAGCCTTATATAGGTCTAGGGTTGTGAGAAAAGAAACCCTACTTAAATACATAAGCTTGGCCCAAAAATAGAGATCTGAATTTCCGTAACCTCGATAGATAGTAGCTATCGAGGAGGTGTCGAGCAGGCGTCGAGATTTAATGAATCTTGACAGATAGCAGCTATCGAGGAGGTGTCAAGGGGACAGAAACTTTTCGATCGATCGAACAGTTGTCGAGAAGCTATCGAGATTGCGATAAGCATCAGCTGAAGATCTCGACAGATAGCCAGGTGTCGAGGAGGTGTTGAAAAGCTATCGAGCTTTAAATTTCAGCACTTTCTCGCTTGATTCTCGGACAAACTTGCATGGCTTTAACACTTGAACTTGAAACAAGGTTTCTTGAAGTATTAAACACATCCTAAATCTACCCAAATACAAGTAAAGTGCGTTTTGTCAAATGATTAGCCAACTACATAAAATAGTGACATATGTTCTTAACAAGTGAACCACATATGTCCTAACATTAATATATGAAAGTATAGTTTATATAAATATTTTCCATTTCTGCGATAGGTGTGGACATTGAACTTCATGTTGATATCGTTTCCTGATTTCATTTATTGTAGAATTTCTATTTGCTGCAAACAATATGAGTGTATGCACTGACATTGAAAATAGAGAATATATTGCTGCTTTCACTAAAGTTCAAGCCATAACATGAATTTCATGATTTCCATTTTGTGAAGTTTCTTATATTAATCTATGCACTGACATTGAAAATAGAGACTAAATGCACATCAAAGTTTGTAACTTTTGTTTTATAATTATTAATCTTCAATTGTTTATATTAATCTTCAATGTTTTTCATTTGTTTTATGATTATCAGAGGGGGATTAATCTATCTTTGTCTTTCACTCTCTCTAAGAATGTGTGAGTTATAATATGTTGACTGTTACTTCAATCTATCTTTGTTTTTTTCATTTGTTTTATGTTGACTATGAATCATATACTTTTTATCTTTTTGTTAAATGCTGGTTCTCAAATCTTCCATCATTCATTTGAATCCTGAACCAAATGATAAAATCTCTTTTAAAATAGTAAGACAATTTGGTGATAAGATGTCTCAATGACTTTACTTTTGTTTGGTACCTTTTTTGTTAGTTTCTGTTAATGTTAATTGGATTGCTTTTGTATTACTTCATCAGTGTGCTCTCCCACAAATTAAGATTAATCTTTCAAGTATACTTTCTTTATTGCTAAAACCAAACAATTTTCACGCTTTCTTTAGTGTTTTGGAATTCTGTACCATCTTGTTTTATGTTCCTTTTATGGAGAGAGAGAGAGAGAGAGAGAGAGAGAGAGAGGAATAGAAGGATATTTTGAATGCCAAGAGTTGTCCATGTAGAGTCTTAAATTTCAATTAATAGGGTTGTTGTATTATTGGATGTTATTGAATGTGCCTAGACCTCCAAAGCTTTCTGTTCTCATAGTATTTGTAATTTGTAGTTTGTACTAGAAACTTAGGGTATACATCCTGTATACTTCATTGGTTTTTGTTGTACTTGGTTTTTATTTGAAGAAATTTAAGCCTTATGGTCTAATGTAGAATCTTGACTATTGCTTATAGCTAATACTGGACTTGGGTATAGCTTGGAGTCTAATAGAGTCATACTCATATAAATGGATCTAGAACTAACTCCTAAAATTTGAAAACAGCTCACCAAGTAGGAAATTGAGTAGAATTAACTCCTAAAATGTTGAAAATATACCTAATAAGCAGGGAAATGGGCTGGCTAAGTCATGGTATGCTTACATATCTAGTGAGTAGAAATGTAGAATAATTAGTATAGGTTTCTAGATATTAAGTTGAGAACTTGAGACCAAATGACCTGTAGTTGTAGGGATCTTAGTGGTCCATTGTAAACGAGCAATTGCATAGGACATAAAACGGGGAGCTGTCAAGGATGACCTTATAGAGAGTGTTACTTTGTTGAAAAGGCCAAGTTTGATTGAACAGGTCTGAGAATAGAATACCTAAACATTGAATTGTTGCAATTTATATTTACTATGTCACTGCATTGGTCATAAGCCATAGAGTTGAATTTAAATGTCCTTGGGGGAAGATCACATATTGTGTGTTGTATGGTTAAATTTAATTGGAAACCTAATATGCAACTCCTAATAATTGTAATTGATATTTTCCCTGTTAAAATCACTCTCAAAGACATCATAAACCAAAAAGAACTATCACATTTAAATATTGCGTAGATGTTGAACATCTAGGTATCAATCAAGTTTCTAGCACATTAATTAGTCATTTGTTTGTTTTTTTTACTTCAATTACAAATAATAGGAAAAAAAAGTGTTTTTATGTAAAATTATGGCAAGTTCTTATTTATTTAAGCTTTAATTTGATTGCTTTTGGGTTGCATGTTAAGTGGGAGTAAGAAGTGATGTTGACAATCTTGTTGGGATCATAATATGTCTTACTGTATCCATGCTTTTATTTTATATTAATTGTGGTTTATCAGATAATTGCTAACAATCTATTTGTTGCCATGTCAAATATGCAGGCACTAGATAGAGTGTTGCCTGGACCTGACGATCAGACCCAGTTGACCTGGTAGCCGGATCATCGGTCAACTTTGCTTTGGAGGCACGCCGCCAACGAGGTATGTAGTTGTATTATTAATACATGTCCGTTTTATAATTTCCTCGTGTGCACTACCTAACACAATGCTCGTCCGTGTGTAAGAGATGCCTGGCGTCATAAAGGTTCGACGCCGTAAATGTGTATTGCCACAGGGTAGGCTAGACCCACGTATCATGCAATATGTGGATGCAGCAGGTTTGACTGGGTTATTCAAGGTTCCTGATATGGAGGTTGACCATGCCTTGATCATGGCCTTGGTCGAGCGGTGGGGTTCGGAGACGCATACGTTCCACTTACCCCATGGAGAAATGGGTATCACCTTGTAAGATATAGAGGTGATGCTGGAGATTCCGGTGGATGGGTTGCCTGTAATTGGGAGCACAGACCAGTAATGGAACGTGGTGTGCCGAGACTTGTTGGGCCATGAACCTCCACCCATGATACTGAACTCAAACAAGTCTACCCTTGCTAGGGCGAGGATAAAATACAAGTGGCTTGATGCACAGTTTGCCGCTCCCCCAGCTGCGCACACCGGTGATGAAGTCGTACAACAATATGCCTATTACCACTTGCTTACACAGATGGGGGCCTTGTTGTTCATGGACAATTCGGCAGATTAGGTCTCACTGTTGCCTCTATAGTTCTTCAACCCAATCAGCAATGTGAGACGGTACAAGTACGGTACAAGTCTACAGGCAATTTTGTAGTGCATCGAAGAAGGATGCAATGCAAATTGGAGGAGCACTCTTGTTGGTGTAGCTATGGGCCTATTCAAGGTTTCCATGAATATGCCCTATTACGAGGCCGCCTCTACCGCTAGTGCACTCAGGGCCCCTTGCCATTAGGTACGTTTATTGAGTTCTCGTTATTCAAGCTAAGTGTCTCTTAGGAATAATTATTTATGTGTAATAGTATATTAGATTTTATTTTTCTCTTTGATATAATTAAAAATATGTCAAACTAACAAACAAAAGAAACTTATCAATGCTTAGTATATGGACGTGAAATATAAAGCAAAGTTTGTTAATTGTAAAGTTCAGGAATGAGGATTTATCGAAACCCCATGTTTGCTAGGTGGAGCGGGCCAAAGTGCACTGCAGAGCATGCCACACACGTCCTTACTGCATACCGGACGTCGCTGGCTACATTATGGGTAGAGCAAGTATTCGGTTAATTTACGTCCTCAATTTGAGGTTTTTATTTTCGTTTCCCTCAATTGCATGATCACGTTTTTGTTTTTATTTTTGTTTGAATTCTTGGATTGTTGTAGGAATGAGTTGATTTAAGAATATTGGTTCCTTTCTAGGTTGGTTATGCTTTTATTGAAGCCTTCTGGTTTATTTAGGATCTATGCTTGGTATTGATGCTTCATTAGATTAATTTGAATCATGGTGCTGATTGTCATCAAGTTTTGTATTGGTGAATGCTGCCTTTAAATTCTACTCTTGCACCCTAAATTACCTATTAACAATAGACCAAAAAATAAATGGGAAGGGGGGGGGGGGGGGGAAGGAATTGATTGAAGTTAGAGAATTGAATATGGTGATTTAAGGCTCTTATCTTCGATTAAGGAGTTGTATTGATGTAGTATACTACTGTAGTGTTATGTTAAGAAGCTTAATACTTAAGATTAATATTAACTAGTTGCTAACCTGTGCTATGCACAGGAAAGCCATTAAATATGAGTTAGAAGATTATTCTAATCACGCACACAATCTTCTCTTTTTCTTCCCCAATTTTCATACATTGCCAACTTTGTCTCAGGCTTGAACTCAATATAATTTCATTTAGTTTTGTGTTGCTTAGGATTAAATATGTTTTGTTTCCAATGTTGGGGCTCCTTTGTTACTGTTAATGTGTATTTCTCAGTTCTAACAGTTACATTGTTGTATTTCTTATATATCTCTCTAACTTTATCCATAACATGTACCACAAACTATAAGATACATGAGAAAGAAATATAATTCATTGACCAAACATCCATTCAGCAAAAAAGAAAGACCAAACAAACACCTAATTAACCATGGCAGAAGCTAGTAAGGCATTTACGATAGAATGTGACTTGTGAATCATCTAAGAAAACCTAAGACTTTACAAATGTAGTCCTAGTACAATACAATGGGCATTAATATTTGCTACCAACTACTAATTAATTATTACAGTATGTCAATGAGTATTTCAACACTAACTACAATAGCAACACTTGATTGATGCAGCCATAATGCTGCACTACCTCATCCTTCTTCACAATTTAGAACATGCAAATTATGAGTGGAACACACTATGAAGGTCAGAATTAAAAGCCTACAAATATATTAAAAACAATGAGACCTATTAGTGGTAATTTGAATTCTAATAGAATAACCTACTACCAATTTCACGAAATTGAATCCTGGAAGACATTTTCTAAACCTACAAATAAGTTTATAAAAAAATAAAAATAAAATAGGGAGCACAAAAAAAAAAAAAAAAAAGGGAAAAGAAAAAAAACAAAAACAAAACCAATTTTGAAATTAGAAGGAAAAGTTTCATATACCTAGCATATGTTCATGTTGTCTTTCCCACATTGGCTCCTGCGTTTACACATCCTTGAACTCACTCTAAGTTGAAACCCCTAAGCGTTCCTAACCAAAAATAATATATTTTTTTACAAAATATTCAGTAAAATTGTTAACAAAATTGGAGTACAACCACCGATCCAAAAGAAGGTTCAAGTTTTGTACTCTTCTTGGCAGTAAAATACATAATTACATGGTTAGATTCAGTATAAGAGATGTTGTCACAACAAATTTCATACCAAAAGCTCATTCTTGCATCATGTTTCAACTCATTCAAAGTTCAGTGCTAACTTAAACCAATTACAACAAAACTTGAATCACACCATAAAACCATAATAGAACCAACCAAAAAAAAAACTAAAAACCCTAGTATCTGATGGTGTCGCTTAGCTTTGAATGTTATGCATATGAACATGGGGCTGAAAATGGAATGTGGATCTCGGTCAACCTAGATCTTTTACTATTTTTTGCAGATCAATGCTAGTCATTGTTTTACTTGCTTGTTGACTTCATTTTGCTAATATTTTGAACACAATGTTGCTGTTATTTTACTTTCTGCCCAATAGTCCCTGAAGATTTTGTGTACGAATAGAAGCAAGAAATTCCATGCTTTCCATATTACATATCACAAACATAATCTTAAATTAGTATGATGTCTCACTATCACAAACATAATCCACTTATGCAGATTGTATGGGAGTCGTACATGCATACGTTGGGCTCCCTGCTTGGTATTGCACCACCGGGCAGCATATTTGGAGGGCCGAGGTGCCATTGATCTACTTTTGGATAGTGGAGGGGCATCATCCCGAGCGGGTCTTCTGTCAATTTGGGAAGAAGCAAGCAGTTCCACTTGTCGTGGATACATCGACTGCCCTTCACAAAATATCCCTCCAGGGTAAATAGGAGAAAGGCTGGGCGGCAGAACATGCTATCCATATTAAGCAATGGACCAACTGAGGGCATGAAGTTCGCGCTACCCCTCTCCTGGACGGTGATGATACGTACCTCGTTGAGTACATGAAATGGTACAATCACAGCATAAGGTGGTACATAACACCAAAGTCTGCGTACTGGGAACTCATGGTGAGGCAACAATTCCTTCCCCTTTGTTGAAACCATTGTTCGATTAAATATCTTCAGCAGGTTTATCATGCATGTAAAACTCCACAATAATTATTGTCCTTACATCTCTATGAGTTTATCTTTCATTATATTTTAAAGTAAAAAAATATTGTGATTTAAGTTCTTCATAAATAAGTGAATTTGTCTTGATCCAATTTGTTTGCGTGATGAATGGTTAATTGGTAATGACAAGAAAGACCACACCTTTGTTCATATAATTACATTCAATTTTTAAAAAGGGTGGGTTGGGTTTTATTCTTTTATTTTTATTTTTATTTTATTTTTTGTTTTTGGTTGGCTTGTAATTTCAAATGGACAGTGCAACTCTTTTTAGTAGTGATAATTAGACATTTCATGATAGTTCACAGTCACACTAGATAGCCTTACCTCCAGGACTGAAAGCTAATTACATATTTTATAATAGATATTATTTGTATAGTGCATAACTGTTTTATGGTTGTTCTCAATTTACGGACTAAAATTTCTCAAGAAACACTGTAAAATTTCAGTGAACTTGGAGGTTTTTGTTTTGGTATTTTCATAATTTTTTGGTGCTGTAGAATTTGTCAAAAATAAATATAGTTTTGAATGTTCTTTTTGATGTTGTTTTGGTATAAAAGCATAAGAAACTTTTCACTACTAGGCCTAATTGTTTTATTATGCACAATTGAGTGAAAGTTGTCATTTATACTCTTTTATTTGTAAAATAATGAAAATCTTATTTTTCCCTCACCTTTGCTTTGGAGCCAAACTCAAAGGTGCTACTTTTATGTTCTAAATTTAAGATCATATGCTCCTGTTAATATAGTTTACAAAGCATTACCTTAGTTGGATAGGTAGGTTGTTTTGTATCTTGATATACTTGGTCCTTGGACCTAGTACAATAGTTCAATTGTTTTTAGTCTGCCTTGGATTAAACCCATTGCAATAGTATGTTTTCCATGAACCTGTTAATTGCAAAAGGAGTAACTGAAAAATATTTTTTAAGACTTGATAATTTGTGCAAATGCTTTGGAAAACATCAGAGAAAGCTGGTTGATTGTCCACTCTAGTGCACTATTACCTCATATATTTCTCCCTAACTTGCCAAGCATGGCCCAATATTTTTAATCAATTGCCACAAGTGTAAGTTTCTTCATAGGGTACTCTTCATCTGTAGCATTGCCTCATGCCTTAAATTAACGACATACTCTTGACTAAAGGACCCAAAATAGGACACAGACATAATGGGCCTTTCCATTCCTTTCTTTCCCCCCTCCCCCCCTGCCTTGATATGATTTTAAACCTCTTATTTATCGCATTTCCTCTCTATTGAGGAAAAATTTTGCTTCCCTGTCTCAGATTTTAGGGATTAGGAAGTGAACATGCATATAGAGTATGGAAAATGATGAAAAAAGAAGCAAAGATCATGGACACTGTTGTTTGTCCAATCTTCTTACTTGAGTGCTTTTTACACATGATGCAGATTGGTTGAGGGAGAATAAAATATTTTAATATTTTATGTTGTTTTCTCTTTCCTAGTGGAAATAGGATTTAATGATGATGTAGATTGTTACCGTGTAAAAGTCTCTTGCTTCTGTAAGTGTCTAGGAGAGGTGATCAATCTTTCCTCCAATTTTGGAAAGGTCAATACTTGGCTCAAACCCACAACACATGGCTTGGACAGAGGCCACGTTTATTTATTTATTTATTTATTTATTTATTTATAAGTAGAGATTTATATTTAGACCACGACAGAGGGCATGTTCCATTGGAACAAGGTCCAACTATAATTGGATTGCATTATCTATAACATGATAGTAACACCTAATCTTTTAGGTTTATATTGGTGGGCATACATAATTTGATTTTTCCAACTTGATGGCCAAAGGAAATGATGATGCACACTGAGCAAGCAAAAATAAGAATTTAAATAAATAAAAATAAAAAAACTGAAGACTTCATTTCACTACCTGAGGGTGCTTGGAATCACCACCAAGCTATAGAGAAACATCTCTTAATAGAAATACTATTCAAAATTCACTACTCAAACCTATTCCTAGAGCCTCTTTTTAAAAAGCTTTAAGACTTCATTGAGTCAAAATTGCATTCCATAAAATCCTCAACAACATGAAAGTCTAATTTCAAATTTTCAAATATGACATCAGGTATCTCAAATAAGTAACATTTGAGTCCAATTTCAATTTACTACTTTTTTCTTTTGATTTTGGAACAGATTTATCCATGTTTTGCATCATACCTGCGTTCCTGCTTTTATGACGCCCTTGTTTTGCAGGTTCAGACGATGCTTAGGTCTCTACAGAGGTACGACGAAGGTTCTGACATGCACAATGACCTTAAGTTGACACTAGAATATGTTGATGATCTGGGCTGACTTAAATTGGCAGATGCGCTCGCAGAAGCATCCGACATTGGTACACAAGCCCCGGGTCGCGGCAGGCAAAGTGGTGGGTCTCGAGGGGGTGGACGTCATGGAAGTGGTCGAGCTGGTCGTGGCCGTACAATCGAGCCAGATCCCATCTACGAGGAAGGGGATGACTCGGGTGCAGAAGAGTCATGGCTTGGCACTGATTGGGTACTGTTTGACGACGGCGACAAGACACCGCGATGCACGTCTAATGCTGGTGCTGGGCCATCCCACATCGCCGGTCATGAGGACACTGTTCTAGCCCAGACTACATCCCGTGGTGCTAGCACGGACTATGAGGACCCTCCCCGTATGTCGCCCCTAATTTTCAGTGGATCTGCCCATGATGGAGGATGCATATTTGTCCCCACACCAAGCATGCCCACCCCACCTCTAGTGCATGTGGAGCCCACCATGGCAACTTCATCTCCAACCCCCCACGAAGAGGCTATACAGATTGAGCAGATACCGACTAAGGACATTGAGCCGGTGGAGGGTTTGCAGAGATCACGACACCCTTCTGTGCATGATCCCGATTGCAGGATCGGTGATGGTATGTACTTCGTCTACACTTCCCATCTTCTTGAGCTACTTATACTGTGCATTTGATTGAATATGTTAATTTAATTATGCTGTTGTGTTTGATGAAACAGGTCAGATTAGACCTGTGAGGGCATATGGGCGGAAACGAAAAGATCATTAAATGCCTTAGTGTGTGCTTATACTTCCTGTTGATAGGTGACTGGATATTTCCATTTCACTTTTCTTTTAAAATTGTATCTTTTTTTTTAAAGCTCATATATGGTGGAAAAGATGCTACCCGTAAAAAATATTTGCAATTTTTTCACAATTTATAAGAGTGAGCAGTTATAATTGGTACAATATCACTTTCTTTTGATTCCATACTAATACTATTTTTTTGTACCCACTAAAATACAAGAGAGAGAAAGCATATTCATTACTTCATGGGATTTGGGAGAATGTATGTTTATCATAATGCCATTATTGATCCTCTCTCTCTCTTTCTCAAAAAATTTAAGAGAGGATGTTTTATATTTAATATGGTCAAAATTGTCTCTCTAGGACCTTGGAAAGAACACTATGTTCGTCATTATATTCATGTACTCTCACACTCTCTCATGATGTAGGAAGAATATATGAACATTGAAGTTTGCCATTGCTTAATAAAAGCTAACAAACACACACACACACACAAAACTCACATTCTCTCATTCACTGTCTAGACAAGAAGGTGGTTACAGAAAAATGTAAGGTGGTGGGCTATATAGGCTTTAGCACACTGCCTAAACCCACGTAAGTTTATTGATATTTGAAGCCTTTGTAGGGTGCTTTTTGTTTGGCAGATATACCCAAAAAAAAAAAGAAGAAATTTTGGTGGTATCCCCCAAAAGCTGGTGATCAAAGCTGAATATGTTCACAGAATGAATGAATGGGTTTGTTTGAGAGCTTGTGAATTTCTATGCAAGGCATGGCTAAAAACGAGTTGGCTTGTCATGCTAAAGATGCTCCCTTCCTTTGTGTTAATAATGCCACCTTCTGTAGGTGACTTAGCCTTCCAACCCATCCCTTATGTTTTTAGGTTTTCATGAGGGTTGCATCTATCATATATGGTTTCAAAGGTAAAATAATAGTGCTCATGAAAGTCAGAATCCATATGCATGTCTTATAGTTGAATGGATTTGACAGTGGTGTTTTTTATATAAATAACTTCATGACAATAATGGCTACGGTAATGGGTTTATGAGGTTTAAGGCATAAGAAGGTCCACTTAAAGTAAAATAAAGCATGATAGCACCATTGCTTATCCATGTCATTTGAATTAAAACTAAGTTCGTATGATATGAGCTTGTTAAAATTGCAATTTCTCTAGAATAGAAAATTGTAGCTTTCTAATTTTGTAGTTTTTCTTCATGTTAGTTTTCCCTCCTGTGTTTTCAATGGCTTCTCATTGCGACAGCAATAATTAACATTGTTCCATACCACACTCTTACTTTGAACTGCTGTGACCTCACTTTAGTTAGGGGGAAAAGATGTCTCATTAGTGCCCAATGTGCATTCAGGCTTAATTGTGTTGTGTGGCATGTGATGCATTTAACAATGCACTCTAACTTACCTTGTAAGAGTAACATGGAGGGTGAGGTTGTGGGTTCAAGACCCACAGGCGGTGTATGTAACTTCAAATCAGAAAAATAATGTGTTCAAACTTTCTCTTGTAATTTCATTGTTGATTGTTGCTCTTCATTGCTGGCTCCTGAAGCAAATAACAATTTTATTTTGACAATCTGTCATCTGCATGTTTTGTGAGTTACTGTACAATTAATCCTATATTATTGTTTACTATTTCTGTTTATCACGGCTACCCAGACTCTTAAATTGAAGCAAGTAATATTTTTCTTTAGAAATCTGTGAATGACATGTTTCGTGAGTTATGGTACAATATAGATGAGACGAACTTCATACTGATTGAATAAGTTTTGAACTAGTTTCATCTTGAAATAGTTATGCACTGTGTGGGTCACTTAGTAGGCTTAGATGCAAAATATTGACTACAGTAATGGAGTCCCTATCTCTGAGTAATCAAATGAAGAAGCATTTAGCTGTTGACTTTTTTAATTCTTCTGAATCCCTGAACTTTCTTCTATTAAAAATTTTACATTATCACTTTTCCCATGTCAAGCTCATATTACTCATTCCATTCTACAGTTTGTGCTATTAGATGTGGAAAGTCCCATAGTAGTTCATTGAATAATAAAATCAGAAAATTATACTTGTGATGATAGATCACTTCCTTTTCCACAATGTACAAATCTCCAAAATGTTCTTCTCCATCTGGAGATTGAGGGACACCTTTGTTTGGTTGTAGTCTTCCTGCCACATGATTTGCACTATATTTATATGTCACTCATAGAGATTTATTCTTTGCCTACCCATCAATGTTTGATTCCTATTAATTTGTGTTAATGTGACTTCTGCTTCTTCATACTTGTTAATATGACAGTTAGTCTTTGTCCATATATCCTTCCTATTTGTCAATAGAAATAAGAATAGAGATTTAAGGACGAGGAACTAGTTTTTGTATTTTTTCCCTCAATTCATCCATTACGTATATATAGGAGAAGCATATACAAATATCACAAGGAATATTCTGATAGCAACAGCTGGTAGAGACAACTCATCAATGGGATCTTCTAGAATAGGGACACCTTATATGGGATCTTCTAAGAGACTCTAACACTGTTTCGCATGATGCATGAGTCATGAATGGTTGAGCTATATACAAGATGAGGTTTACCTACCAAGCACTTAGGAATGGTCAACCTTTTGTTTTTTTAACTCCTTGTTTATTTCCCATATTAATCCTAGATTTTGGAGTGGAGAGTCTTTGCTTGTCTTTTCTTCTTTGATATTGTCCATTAATTTATTTTAGTATTTAACTATCTATACGTTGGTGATTTATATACCACAAAGTGCTCAAATGTCTTAGCTGCTTCCCTCCCCCAAAACCTCACAGGTGGGTGGACCCACAATATCTCATGCAAATTCATTTGTGCTAATAATTTCAGGTAATTGGGATCAATGGGCAATTTCCAGGACCAATTCTCAATGTTAGCACAAATTGGAATGTTGTTGTCAATGTCAAAAATGGCCTTGACGAGCCATTTCTTCTCACATGTTATATATATTTTTTACAGCAAGAATAAGAAAAATAGCAAGTAGTGATTTTATTAGTGTTAATGTTGTCTAGTTTAATGCAGGAATGGCATAGAACATAGGAAGAACTCTTGGCAAGATGGTGTTTTAGGTACAAATTGTCCCATTCCTGCTGGTTGGAATTGGACATATCAGTTTCAGGTCAAAGATCAGATAGGGAGTTTCTTTTACTTCCCGTCCCTTAGCTTCCAGAGGGCTGCGGGTGGATATGGGGGAATCATCATAAACAACAGAGAAGTGATTCCAGTACCCTTCGGGATGCCAGATGGACAGCTTTGTAATCCACTTGTATGTTATTCTAAGGGTCATAAGGTCAGTGTAAATTTTGTTTTGCTCACTGACTCGGGTGACTGGTGAATACTAGTTACTTTTTTAGATTTCCTAGCTATTGACCAATGCTTATTGGGAAACAGGAACTAAGGCAGGATGTTGAAAAAGGAATCAACCTTCGAGTTCCTGATGGTATCCTCATTAATGGATTGGGTCCCTATCACTTTGATGGGGCAGTTGCTCCAGATGGTATTACTTACCTGAAAATAAATGTTGAACCAGGTGAATTTTCTGCAATGTATATGTTATACTTAGTTTGCTGTCTCTTCTCTTTAAACACCATTAACTTGCTCAAATGAACTAATATTTATAACAAATATTCTGTTGTTTTCCATTGAAAATGTGTTTTAAAGTTGTAACTAAAAAGTAATTCTTTATAAAACACAAACAATTTGTTAAGCTACATTGAAGACCCTAATTTCAGTGGTCCGCAATTTCTGCATCCCCCACCACCTTCCTAATCTTAGCCACCATATCTCCTACTTGTCCAACCTTCATAAAACCCAAACCACCTTACCTAAATCACCTCCCAAGTTAAATATTCGATACTTGGAATTTGTGCATTGGTAGTAGCGTATAAAATACAATTTCTGTAAATCTTGAATTATTAAACCCATGAAAATTATGAATCTTCTCCTGCTAGTTAATTTTAAGCTAGTATTAATTATTTTTTTTTTTTTTTGGTTAATAAGGAGCTAATACCAATAATTTTAGCTAAGGTTAATTGAGTAAAGAGGTTTAATAGGCCCTTCCAGCCATCTTGAGAAGTTTTTCAATAACTGCAGCTAAAAAAGCCAGTGCCAAATGAAGATGGTTGTGTCTATTGCTCTACTGAATATGTCTTGAAATCTTTAGGAAAAGCACAACATAAGAGCCTTGAAACACACACTGAAAACCCACAAGAGCACTGCCTAGAATATAAAGGCTTGAGAACATGGCAATTTCTCTAGAATATAAAATTACAGCTTTCTAATTTTGTAGTTTTTCTTCATGTTAGTTTTCCCTCTTGTGTTGCCTCTCATTTCTTCTCTAGCAAATACCTTGACTATTTTGCAAAAGAAACTACCAGCACAATCCTTGATTTTACATATTTGTGGTCAATCTGGACTTATAGAAACAGGGTGGTTAATGAAGGAACAGATCCTAATCCTATGGATGTGATACTAACAGCACAAGCTTTCTCTTACAGGTACAAAGAGGCTTTCAATGACCAATCTTTGTACAACAGGAACTCAAGAAGACCAAAACCAATGCAGCCACCTGTAGCAGGACCATGGCAGATCATTTTGAAATTTGCAAGAGCAAGATGTGGTGAAACAAATTTGAGAAGCCTCTTCTTGGTTTCTTCTTGTATATGCTTTTATTTGTACAAATTTGGCTGTACACAGCTAGTAAATTTGTAAAAAGTTTTTGTTGCACATGGAGAAATAGGAATACAATAGATTAGACCAACACAATTGTAATTGCAATTGTAAGAATTGGACAAATTATGAACTCAATTATTCCATAGTAGTCTTCCTAATTATGAGCTTACTTAAGTTGTACTGGAAATTTATCGTTACGATAATTCATTTGTTGTGTACAAGGTTAGGCTGATTATTTTTCCATTTACGCATCTCAATGTTCGATGATTACAATTATAATAATTATATCAAAAAATTATAATATTTTGGATGGCTTAATCAGGAGAAATGTTATAGTCCAAGCCGCAGGTTTGGTTGCATCAGTACTGGGTGACTGGGTTGCTCACCCCTGAGCATGGGCTGATCTTTTAGACATTTGCACTACCCCAAAGCTTCCAGGGCCTCATACTGTGCAAACATGCATTATATCTTTTTCTTTTTTTCTCTTTGGATAAAAGAAAACCTCCACCATCTAAATTCACAAGTGCTTCAATTTAGACCAAAGTAGTGCGGAAACAAAAATAATAAGGTTAACTAGAAAATGTGATAAATGAAACAATTAGCAAGTTTGTTATCAAGCATCGATAGCCACACTGCTAGTCAAACAACTGGAAAATGATGACATTTCTAGTTAAACCACAAGGATTTGAAACTAGTTACTTGGCATATATACACATCTTATTGAATACCACAACAAGAAGTCATACTTTTGCATTCATTTACCCGTACGCTGTCTCGTTGGTTCGTCAACTTCATTGTCCCCCACAACATGGGCCACCACCTCATTCAACATGTTCGCACTCAAGGTTGCAATCCTCCTTGCGTGGTCACGCTCCTTAATGGCAACTTCCAACTGATACCTCAACAAGGTGTTCCTAATGTCTCCACTTGGATAGTTGGTTCCTTCACTTCAAGACGTGCTTGGTGGACTTGAGGTGGACATTTTTGGACTTGCCCACGATGCGAACGCACCACCCTGCACGTCCATACCATTACGATGCAAATACTCCATGTATGCAGCTTCTGCTTCCCTTCGATCTTTATATGATTTGTGATTGGCATTTGGGAACTTATGAACTTGTCTACTGGCATATAGCCAACTGTCGTATATGCCTGGAACACGACCGTTAAACACAACATAGGTACGTCCCATCCCGCTCTACAAACATGCAATGGTGGAAAGTCCTAGCACTAGAATGGTGATGTATCTTACTAGCGGAGTAGGCCTAGGTTTTTATAGACAAAATGGGAAGAGAAACTCGATTTTTGAGAAGTCAAGTTATTGAGTAACTCGATTCTTAAATTGCCGAGTTTTTGAATCACCATCATATCAATAGATTTCTGTACATGTAACTCGGCCACTTAGAAGTCGAGTTTTTAAGTAACTCGACCATATGGATATCGAGTTATGATTGACTACCCACAACCACATATCAGAGCCCATGCACGTGTCTGCCTCTTTTAGTTCTGAACAGCTTCACTGTGTGGGTTCTGAAAAAGAAAGCTTGAGAGTGAACAAGTTCATCTGCTGTGTTGGCATTTTCCTCCTCACGATTGCATCCTTACCAAGCATGCTACAGCTGTGGTCCCCTTATTTTTTGTTGTGGCACATCTCCCTTGATAGGTATATCTTGACTTTTGGAAAAACTGTGATTACACTTGGATTGACACTTTAGTATAAATGTGATTACCTTCTTACTATGATTCTGACACTATGTGTGTATGTGTATATATATATATATATATATATGTATGTATGTATGTATGTATGTATAGATATATCTATATATAAACAAACCTACCTACCCATATATGATCATATATATATGTGTGTGTATGTGTGTGTGTGTTTATATATAATGTGTGTGGGCACACATTAAGTCATCCATTTTTGGAAACATTTTGTTGGGAATTGAAAAAACTGTCAATATTTTTTCAATTCCCGATAGTGACATTGTATACATATATAGTAATGTATGTATAGATACCTATGAACATATATATAAACAAACATACATGCGAATTCCTATAATGATGATATATGCTTTCATCCGTAGATATCAACAATGATGTAACAAGCAATCATGGGTTTAAATTGTTTGGCTCTTTCAGTTCTGAAAAGCTTCAGTGTGTGGGTTCTGAAAAAGAAAGCTTGAGAGGTGAACAAGTTCATCTGTTAAGAATACTTAGGATATCATTATAGTGCATCTGTAAAAGTTTTATTGTACGTTCACGTGCATAAATATTAATTACACCATGGCTTAACATAACCCCCTATCTTCTGCATGATAACCACAATTAATTATCCTTATCCAGGTCTGCCATGGGTTGTCATTGCTTCTACGTTTACTACAATGGGGAGTAGTATTTCCATGACTTGCATAGGCTGTCCTATAGAGGCGAGTCAGTGAAGCAGAAGTTCATTAAGTTGAAATGTGAAACACACTTGAGAAAAATGCACCGAAAGATAATGGAAGCTCTAGGGTTGGACAGGGAGTCACATAAGATATCCATCGTGTATCGTGCCCCCAACTACTTGTGAATACTCAGGTTGTCTACAACTCAAATCCGTTGGGTTGCGATGCTGACGTGGACATGATGTGGACAGTGATTAAGCAGACCCCCTAGTTCATAGCATTCGACTTGTATGTAACTGTTGAGGCTGTTGGGTTCTATGCTGGTGCAAGTTCGCAGCATGGCAATGGGGTGGAAGAGCCACACTCATCATCGCTTAACGTGCATCCTTCCTTTGCCAATGCCATGCCTTTGCCTTACAATACACAACCATGCAGTGCGGTTAATGATTTGGACAACACCAAAGAAGCTGCAGTCTTAGGCGCTACCCAGACACATGACGTGGGAGGGTCTAGTCACACATATGAACATGTCCAAGCCTATATGGATGGGGGAAATGATATTGATGCCAACCGAGATGTGTACAAAAAGTTCATTGATACTGATGGACTGGTGGATGAAGCGGAGGTCTTAGATGGACCACAGATCGAAAACAACGAGGAGGATTGCCCTACTATAGTTCCTATCCCAGAATGGTTCACATCAAACACATGGGACAATATTAATGACCCATCACCTGCATTGGGTACAGGACAACTTACAAGTTGGCATAAAGGTGCCCAGCCGATGAATATTGATGAGTCATATGCGAAGTTGCCACAGTTTCTAGTGGCATTGTCCGATGTAGATCCGGACACTGTAACCACGTTAAAGTGCGACCCCCGTGTCCCAGGGACTTGTATATTCAACTCTGCATTTTGGGCTTTTGGTCTGTGTATTAGAGGGTTCAAGCATTGCAAGCCGTTGATAAGCATAAATGCAACACACCTCTATGGCAAGTACAAAGGAAAGCTGTTGATAGCAATGGCAACAGATGGTAACAACGAGGTTTATCCACTTGCATTTGCCGTTGTTGAAAGCGAGAGCACAGAGATATGGGGATGGTTCTCGGCATGCCTGCTGACCTATGTTACGGACCATACCAATTTGTGTATAATCTCTGGCAGGCATTGTGGGATACAATCATGCTTCGATGACACCACTAGGGGCTACTTCCTACCGCTCTTAACCCATCACCAGTATTGCCTCCGCCATTTAGTAAGCAATGTTAACACTAACTTCAATAGTGTGGCATTGAAGAACTTGGTATGAAAGGCAGCAACTGCGAATCAAGTTAGAAAGTTTGAAAACACCATGGATTGCATCAAGAATGTCAACCTGGATGCATATAACTATCTTAAGGAGGTAAATCAAGAAAAGTGGACACTTGTACATGACCAGGGGCACTGATATGGGGCAATGACAACCAACTTGTTAGAGTGCTTTAATGGGGTACTTAAGGGCGCACGTAGCTTGCCCATAGCTGCAATGGTGAAGTTCACATTTTACAAGGTGAACTTGTACTTTGACGATCGTCTAAAAAAAACCCTAGCGTAGTTGGAAGAGGGGCAAGTGTGGTGCAAATATGCCTATGACAAGTTCGAGGCAAATCAAGAGAAGGCGAAGCTCCATATGGTTAGAAGGATGAGCGCATAACAACACTTATATACAGTGGAGACACAGTCTTCACTGTTGAACACTGGCAAGGGAGCTCACACCCATAGGGTTTCCCTCATGGACATGACATGCACGTGCGTGAAATGGGAAGCATGCGTGAAATGGGAAGCAAACAAGATCCCCTGTTCACACTTGATAGTAATTTTTGCCAAACACAACCATGATGCCATAGTGTATATGGATGGTTTCTACCATGTGGAAGAACGGTATCACAGCTATGAGCCGATATTCCAACCATTGAAAGATAGGTTAGAATGGTCGGAGCCAGAAGAAAGGAGAACCATGATGCCAAACCTGCGGTTGATTCGAGACAAAGGTTGGCCGAAGTCCATGAGAATCTGCAATGAGATGGATGACGAGGATAGGGAGTTGCCAACCTCGTTGTGGATTGAGAATGGACCAAAGTCGAAGTGTAGGTTATGTCGCCAAGAGGGTTATAACCGTCATAGATGTCCAACTTGAAACATGGCATCAACAAGCCGCAGTGCTACGTAGCAGGTAACAATTACAAGTCATAGTAACAAGGGGGTATCATAAGTTATTCTTCTTTAGTGTTGTCAATTAGTCTTGTTACAAGAGGTCTAAATAGTACGAATTGAAATGTTTAGGTATGCAGGATGTTAGAGGTCTAAACTACGATGATATATGTAATTGGTTAATAATGGACGAACCCCTACATTTTTAGATGTTACATTATATGAGTTATATTTAAGATTCCTGGAGTAATTTTTAGATTGGAACCATGATAGTAATACCAATGTATCAAATTTAGCTACATTTTGGGCAATCTTGTGATTACTTGTTCAAGTAGTTGCAGTTATTCTTAACTCCTAGCTATTATCATTCCAAGTCTTTTGTCCTAGTTTTGGTGTTCTTTCAATCTTATTGTTTGTGGTGTACATATTCTAGTATTCATGGGGTCTCTATTTCCCTAACTATATATGTTTTGCTTTAGATTGCTAATTTTGGCTAAGGTGTAACTTTAGAAGCTCGTCATTTAAGCAGGCAAGCTTCAAGGTTCTTCTATATTTGTCAATTCAATTTATTAATTAATGTGGGTTGTATACTAGTTTTTTGTGCTGGTTACTCCTCAAAAAGGAGGCAACCCTGCAGCAAAGGGAGGTTTGTAGTTCCAATATTGTTGCCATGTCCTGTGTGGCAAAGGTGCTAGACTTGAGATGTACCATGGATGAAGTTGTTAGAATGATTGAAGAAATCTGGCAATCATACTTAGAGAACCGGCCATCTTCTGAAGAGAACAAATCCAAGGACTCAAATGTGCAAACTCCATGATTGCCTAAAACCATTGTTGGCGTATGCTTTCCAAGTTTGAAGTTACAATTGTGAAGAATTCATCTAATGCAGAATTGAACATTTTATTTTTGTACATCAATGGATTTAAATGTATAAAGGCTCTTTACTTACAAATAAGCTTGTATGGATGATTTTCTTATTCGTGTATTGGAAACGAGGGAATGATTTGTTGATGGATTGGAATTGTATGGACGATTTGATTATGGAAGTGGTTGGAAGTAGATGGATGAGTCGTTGTTTATAGTATGGTTGTGAACAAGTCCACTTTTATGATGAATAAACAGGCCAAGCACAAATGGGTGTGAACAGTGCTACATGAGTTCTTACTCCATGCAGGAAATGTATTCCCAAATAACTCGATCTTCAATTTATCGAGTTATGTGCAAGACAAGCTGGCCACAAATTGGACTCATTTGAGTTACACTGCACATAACTCAATTTAATAATAATCGGATTATGTGGAAGACCATTTTGGACACTTGGGTTCCTCTTGGACTACATATGGATCAGTCCAAATATCTGGGCTGGGTGTGGAACCACAGTGCACATAACTTGACTTGTGTATTATCGAGTAACACTACACATAACTCGATTTGTGTAGTATCGAGATATGTGCAAGCCTAAGGACACAACATGGATTCCTTTGAGTTACACTGCACAAAACTCGATTCAGTAATAATCGAGTTATGTGGAAGACCAAGGACCATTCTGGACACTCTATATATATATATATATATATATATACTCAACCTAAGAAAATCTGTGAACTTGGTTCCATGTTACATGTAGTCATAAAAACTTTCATTTTGTAATGCGTAGGTTACTATTTAGTAGGCTTATTTTTTTTCTTTTCTTTTTTTGTGGGGTGGGGAGCTGTAACTAAAGAGTATATTGGAACAATAGGAATAGAAGAAGAAAACAGTGCAGGCAAATAGGAGGACTTAATTCTATGTGACATGTAGTCATGTAAATCTGCCCTTTTGTAATGCGCGTAGGTTATGGCTGTAGCCACGGATTTTTCGAGTTTTTGATATAGTGGAACAAAATATCCCATCAGTTTTTATTTTATTTTCTTAATTACATCTTTCTAGCACTATCTATATGGTTTTTGTCTACTTTTTTTTTTCAACCAACAAGTATCTTCCCTGAACAATTATTAAAGTATTATTATAAAAGAAAGACTAAATCCATTTTTCCTGTAATGGTACTGACTGCACAATGAGAATCGAGCTTGATTGATTGCATGTGTTATTTACAAAGCCTGCATTTATGTTATGGAGATTCTTTTTACAGCAGATTCCAAAAAAATTTATAAGCAAATATGGAGTTGATCTGTCAGATATGGCCTTTCTTACGATTCCAAATGGTACAAAATGGAAAGTCAAGTTGACAAAACATGATGAGGAGGTTTGGTTTCAAGATGGTTGGTGCAAATTTGCAAGCTGTCATACTCTAACCCTGGGGCACTTGCTAGTTTTCAGATATGAAGGAAATTCACACTTTTATGTACTCATATTTAATGCCACTGCAACAGAAATAGACTATCCTTTAGATGACCAACTCCAAGTTCGTAGGATGGAAGATAATGAGAGTGATGATAACTCTCTTGAAATCATGGATGGCTTTATGCCAAGCCGAAAAACAAGGGAGAAACCACCATTACCATGCCCTCTACCTCATAAGAGGGCAAAAAACAATCCAATAAGTTCTCATATGCAAGCAGGGGATACACATTTCAGACTTAAACTCACTAAATCTAAACGGTCAATGTTAGAGAAATAAAAAATGAATGCAAGGGTATATCTTTTACTAGGCAAGAATCTAAAGGTTTGAATCTTACACTTTTGTAAGGAACTGGTTGATTTTGTAAGCCCGTTTACTATTAATTTCATGTGCATGACTTCATATTTTCATGTCATTTCAGGATTAGCTCATGGGGTTGGAGGAGATTGAGTAGGATGCAAAAGCAGCTCGTTAGTTAAACCTGAATCTAATTGCAATCTAGATGATGTGTCTTTCTCACATGACCAATGTCCTAAGAAAGATGGTGGTGTAGCCATGTCTACCAATTGGAGAAGGCTAAAAGCCAAGGCTCTTGTGAAGAACCAAGAATATAAGGCTCTTGAGATTAAGCAAGAATTGATGAATACTAATGGAAAAGCTGAAAATCTTGTGAGAGCCAATGCTTTTAAATTAGAAAATCCCCTTTTCACTGTTGTCATTCATCCATCATACATTAATGGTAAGGATCGTATAGTAAGCTTTTAGCTGAACATATTGTTGGGTTTTAGAAATGCAACTCCCATTAACTTTGATTTTTCATAGATCAATTACAAAGCATGTAGTAGAGAGTTGTTGCTAGACATAACTTGGTAATGATTTGCTTCTTTGTGTTTTTAGGGGAATTGAAGTTTCATTTATAGTTAATAGTATCATCTGGATATCAAATAGTATCATCTTAGGTGGTAGAAGGAAATCACATAAGAATGTAAAGTCATTATGAACAACATGATCAAATCACTGGCATCCATATAACTGCCCTTCAACCATCAGCATAACAAATAATAGTATTGCCTCAAAACTGCTTTTCATTCAAATGGGTTCAACTATTTTTGAAATATCTCTTATTATTTTTTGTACAGAGTTTACCCCATGGCATTATCAACTACTTATCGACAAAAGGCTTTACCAAGGACTACACTAAAGGAAGTATACTCACTATGAAGCTCCAGGTTGTGGACCGATTATGGCCTGTGAAGTTATACATTTATAAAGGAAAATACTCATCATGTGTCGTATCTGCTGGTTGGTCTGCATTTGCGAGGGAAAATACTTTGCGAGTAGGAGATGTTTGCGTATTTGAGCTGATTATGAGGGACGATATTGTGTTAAAATTCCACATTTTCAAATGCCTCTGTAAGATTGAATTTATTCAATCATTTTGTTGGCTTTATTCCGTGCAAAATTTGTTTGTAATTCAGCATTTAGAAACCCTGTATTTAGGTGGGAATCATGTAAGGGTAGTGTGTGAGAGAGTGTGAAGAAAAACTAAAGAGTGTGCACTCAAGAAGGGCCTTGCGACTGGATCTCACAACTGGCGAGTCGCCAAAGAAGGCACACGTGTGAAGCATACAGAGGAGCTGAAGAGTCATGCTAGCTAGATCACTACAGGACAAAACTTCTAGTCTAGCCATTCTGTTAGCTTGCGACACAAACTCGCGACTCGTTCCAGTCGCGAGGTCAAGTCGCCAGACAGCTTTGTTTGTAACAAACCTGACCTTTCGCATTCCAAACACACACCAGTATAAATACCCTTATACCCACATATTGTAGATAGCTTCCTGAGAGAATTTTGAGAGAGAAACCCTAGAGAAAAACAAGACTCATCCACAATCTTCATTTTTTTATTCTCCAAATTCCTATACTCTCACCCTCTCCATTGATACATCCTTGAGAGGTACATTAGCCAAATCCTTATCTCACCATAACCATATCTGTGAGAAAGTTATTTGGAGTTTAGAAAGCAGTTAGGAAGGGACCAATTGATATTGGTTGATGCAATGGGATAATTGCGCATCCAATAAGCTAGAGAAGACAAAGGTTCGGCGTAACCTCGTTGGATCAAGAAGTTTGGAGGGCTTAGGTGCATTGGATAGATTAGGCTTGGAGAGTCTTTTGCTATTCATGTATCCCAACTTTATTCTCTAGTGGATTATTGACCGCTTGGAGGGCGGCGGAGAGGTTTTACACCAAGGACTTCAGTTTCCTCTTCGATAACACATCGTTGTGTTGTGTTTGTGTTTGTATCTCTCTTCCCTTAATCTTTGTCTTTCAATTGCTGCTGTAGTTGTGATTAATTATGGTTTAGATTGTTTTATCAATTCTGTTTTAGCTTATTTTCATATTCCACACATACATTGTTTGATAATAAGCTTGAATTGGTAATTTGTACTTTGGGGGTCTAAACGTTCATAGGTGTTTTTCACACATATTGAACATTCAATTGGTGTCAAAGTGCGTACACTTGTGTGGTTTCAATACCTAAGTGTGATCCTTGACCCCTTGTGTTATTTGCCATGGATAGTGCTTTGTATGCCTCTATGCATGTTTTGGATGTTGATGAATGTAACATGTCATGTGTTTGTGAAAATGCCCCTATGAGTGATAATTCTCATGATTGTGATGCTATGTTACATGAATCTTTGGATGTTGTTGATATTCCTAACATCAAACTCTTGAAGAAAAATGCTAAGAAGTTTAATAAGGATCTGAGCAAGTTATTTTGTGAAAATGATAATTTGATTGCTAAGCTCAATGAATCCAACAAATTGGTTGAAAAATATAAGAAACTTGCTGAAACTTCTCTTGAAAAGCTGAAAGAGTTTTAATGTTTGAATATAGACTTAGATGCTAAACTTGTTTTGTCTAACAAACTTGTTGATGAGCTAAAATGTGAAAATAAATCTCTTAAGATGCATGCCAAGTGTTTGATTGCTGAACCTATTTCTAAAAAGAATTAAAATATTTGTTGCAATCATGTTGTGGTATCCGATTTTGTGCCTATTGTGTGTTCTACCTCAAAGGACAAATCGGTGTACATTCCTCCACATAAAAGAAATCAAAAGGTGGAGAGAAAGGCTATTAAGTCAAAGCCTCCATTTAGGTCTCAAACTAAGGTTTTGGATGGATCTAAGTTTGTTCCAACTTACCACCATTGTAGTGTGATTGGTCATATAAGACCTCAATGTCATAAGTTGAAGAGAGAACAAAATCATATGACTAGATCCCTTTCTAAAAAGCCGAGTGGACCTAAACACATTGTTTGTCACCATTGTGGTGGTTTTGGTCATCTAAGACCTCATTGCTCTAAGTTTCATGCTCTTAAAAGAATCAAAAGAAAAGAGAAACTTGAGCTTCTTGGAAGTTGTACTATGAAAGCTAAACCGGATTTGAGTGAAAATAGCATGTTGTTAAAGAAAGTGTTTAATGCTCTTAACTCCTTGACTATCTGCATCTCTGGTTTTCATTCTTCCAACCCTCATCTCACTTCTCTTGAGACACTCATTCCAAACAATAGTTCCGTTTGGATGAGGAAGGGTTCCCATGGTTGAGCTTATACTCTTTTGGTCCTTGATCTAATTCTTTCGATCTTTGTAGGACTCTTCATGCATTGAATGTCATATCTTCATGCATTTTGTGCATCTTGCATTTCTTTATATGCATTATTTTTGTTTTAATCTTACTTATATGTTTTAGTTTTGTGTGAGTAAAAAATCCAAAACCACATAAAAAGTGAAAATTTTAAAAAGTTTGATCATATATGTTTGAGCACATATCACATGTGCGTTTGGCCTAGTACCTTCGTACTTATGGTGTAGTGCATTTATGAGCTTAGCTTGTTATGTTTGCACATATAACTTTGTGGGAAAAATCTTGACGTGTGATTGTTGTAAATCGATCTTCATGCTTGTCGTGAATGATTAGTCAATAGTCAAGTTGGTTTTGATACTTGCATAGACTTATGCCTATATATCCTCCCACTCTTTTATTTATATATTTTTTCTTTGCTTAAAGATCTCAACAAATGTAAATCTCAAAATGAAAAGAGATAATGAGCTGCAAAAGCCGTCGCACATACTAGTATTTGACTAGGAAAAAAGGAAAGCGGTTTTTTTTTTTTAAATGTATGATGCCCAAAAAGCCAAAGGCTTGTTCATCAAATTGAAATATCAAAAATTTCAAGTATCGATCTCAAAATGAGATGTATTGATTCAAAATGATCAAATGTAATGATGTACATGGAGCCAAATGAAAAGCTTCAAAATAATGTTATCAAATTTTGTGGGAGGTCATATATGTTCATTTCTATAATTGAGATAGACCACTTGACTTAGTACTAGTTGTGTATGACTTGATTGAATTGATCATTGAACCTTCACTCTAGACTAAGGACTATTACACATTTGATACACACACACAACACACAATCCTAATGTTCAATGAATGCCTTATTCATTTGTTCGATTGTACTTGTTTAAATATGATGTGTGTGTGCTCAACTATATATGGATCAAACCAAAAAGATTTTTGATCATTTTATATGTATTTGGAAGTGATTTTTATCACTCTTTGTGTTCATGTTTAATGCTTACTTTGTTTTTCATTGTTTAAACATGTTATGTGTTGAAAAACAGGTGTCAGAATTTTTGGCTACTCATTTTGGCTACTCTCACAAGTAGCGAGTTTTGGCTACTCGTTTTGGTGACTTGCCCAGTCGTGAGATCCAATCATGAATTTACACAGAATGGTTTCACAACTCACTCGCGACTCGCCAGTCGCGAAACGCCCAGAAACAGCTTTTTAAAGGGCTTTTCGTGAGAAACCTGCTTTTAAACCTCTCCCATCCTCTCTAAAACCCCTATTTTAATATTTTTACATCAAAACCCAATCAATTTGAATGGTTTTTCATTTCATTAACATCTCTAAGGTAATTTTAAAATCTTTTCATTGTTTTGGATTCTTAGATTATGTTTTAGAGAGTTTTGTGCTCTTGGTTGGGATTTTCATCATAGGGGTTGGGAAAACTTATTTTTTTGTCAAATTTTTGTATGTGATTGGTTTATTTTGATGATTTACTTTGGATGTTAGCCCCTTGTGGCAAAAAGAACATGTATTAAGGGTGGATTTCATGATGTTCATGCATTGTTTCACATTGTTGTTCATAGTGTGCACGCTAGGTGTTTGATAAAATGCCTCTTAGGCATTTTCTCACTTGTTTGGACTCCGATGAGTACCAATATTTGGGGTTTCTCATGTTTCCTCATTTGGAACATGTTTGGTTCTTTAGCTGTGTATTTTACACCCTTGCTCAACATGTGCATTTTCCATGCTTTGGTCATGCTTTTGCACATAGCCACCTCTTGCACACACCTTTGCTACCCTTGTCATGCATTGATCTATACCTTGTTTCTTCATCCTAGCATGCCATTTTTACATTATGGTTTGTAGCATTTTGTTTTATCTTAGGTTTGAGCTTCATTTTCTCATTCATCTTGCATCCCTCATGCATCATTATCATTGTTTGTACCTTCATCTCTTGCCCTCGTTTCTCCTTGACCCTTTGTCTATTCATGACAAAAAGGGGGAGAGTATACTCTAGGTAGTATATTGGAGAGTTTTTGTCATTTCTATATGACTCTTGTACACATTCTTAGGGGGAGAAATTCTATTTCTCGTGCACATTTGTAGGGGGAGAGATATTCCATAGGGGAGATGCATATACCAAGGGCGAAAAGACATTGTGTTAATAAGAAAACTTTGTTTTGAGTGTTTTTCTTTATGACTATTTTGGTGTATGATCAAGTTGCTCACATGTGTCACATCATGTTTACTTGATCGCAATTTACTTGTTACATTATACTTGTCCTTTTATTACTTGCTTTACCTTGAGGGTCTAATGTGTTTTGTGCAAGTGTTTTAGGTTACAGGTATATATGTTCCAAGTTCATCACAATTCCTATGATTCATGATATGGGGAGTGATATGATAGGGGGAGAAAGAGCTTTGTGCTATATTAACTATGTTTTTGCTTTGCTCATATTTCATGTTTATATTGTGTATTTAAACTATGTTGTCTTTGTATCCATGCTTATGTAGCTTAGTACTTGTTGTTAATGTTATGTATTTCTATAAGTACATCACTCTTGTGCCCTTGTTGGATTTTATATCCTTGATACAATTACCTTGTGTTGTTGTATTGGTCGAGTGTTGGACATGCAAATGATATTTTGCATTGAGCTTATTAGCTTGCATGTTCGGATGTTCATTCCTTGTGTGAATGATCATTGTGGTCACTATTTATAGTGATTGTTCATTTTTTGTCAAGCCATGCTTTATTGCTTTAATCTATTTTGCTTGATCGCATTGTGCTTGCTCTATATGCATTTCAAGTTTTTCTACTTACAATGATCGTACTGTGTTGTTGTTTTTAGGATATACTTGTCCATATGGTTCAAGAGCTTCACAGATTCTAGAGTTAGGTGTGAGTGAGTTTTTTTGAACTGTTCCCAACTCACATGTTAAATCTAGAGTTTGTTTTAGGGTTTTGTCGTGGAATAGCCAAAAGGGGAGATTGTAAGGTTAAATTTATTCAATCTTTTTGTTGGTTTTATTCCTTACCAAATTTTCTTGTAATTCAACATTTAGAAACCCTGCATTTAGGTGGGAATCATGTAAGGGTAGTGTGTGAGCAAGTGTGAAGAAAAGCTCAAGAGTGTGCACTCAAGAAGGGCCTCGCGATTGGATCTCATGACTGACGAGTCGCCAAAGGAGGCACACATGCGAAGCATGCAGAGGAGCTGAAGAGTCACGCCAGTTGGAGCATTACAGGACAAAACTTCCAGTCTAGCCATTTTGTTAGCTCGTGACTCAAACTCGCGACTCGTTCCAGTCGCGAGGTCAAGTCGCCAGATGGCTCTGTTTGTAACAAACCTGACCTTTCGCATTCCAAACACACACCAGTATAAATACCCATATACCCACGTATTGTAGAGAGCTTCCTAAGAGAATTTTGAGAGAGAAACCCTAGAGAAAAACAAGACTAACTCATCCACAATCTTCATCTTTTGATTCTCCAAATTCCTCTACTCTCACCCTCTCCATTGATACATCCTTGAGAGGTACATTAGCCAAATCCTTATCTCACCATAACCATATCTGTGAGAAGGTTATTTGGGGCTTGGGAAGCAGTTAAGAAGGGACCAATTGATATTGGTTGATGCAATGGGATAATTGCGGGATCCAATAAGCTAGAGAAGACAAAGGTTCGGTGTAACCTTGTTGGAGCAAGAAGCTTGGAGGGCTTAGGTGCACTAGGTAGATTAGACTTGGAAGGTCTTCTGCTATTCATGTATCCCAACTTTATTCTCTAATGGATTATTAACCGCTTGGAGGGCGGCGAAGAGGTTTTACACCAAGAACTTTGGTTTCCTCTTCGATAACATATCGTTGTGTTGTCTTTGTGTTTGCATCTCTCTTCCCTTAATCTTTGCCTTTCAATTACTGCTGTGGTTGTGATTAATTATGGTTTAGATTTTTTTATCAATTCTGTTTTAGCTTATTTTCATATTCCACACATACATTGTTTGATAATAAGCTTGAATTGATAATTTGTAATTTAGGAGTCTAAACGTTCATAGTTGTTTTTCACACATATTGAATATTCAACCTCGATTAAGTGGTTACTAACTTTGCATTGTAAATAAAATCTTGGATATGTATCATCTTGGATATGTATCAACTACTCTATTCAGACCTTTTTATCGCTTTTTGTTTTTGGATTGGATTGAATCAAGGTTGATGTTTTGTTATATCTACAGCCCTGGCCTATTAGGGACTTCTATCAATAGGATTTGTATATTTGGTCCAACAATCTTGATCCTTACTAAATCAATAATATTTGTCCCTAAGTGGTACGCAAAGCATCTGAAGAGCGATGTGGTTGTTCCCAGGGACAGAACCAGGATTCAAACTTAGGGGGGCCAAAATTATTCGTTTGAAAATTTTCAAAAATTGGTATGTCAACACTAAAGGTTGGCAATGTTGCATCATTAGTAATATTTTCATTTTTTCTCTAAAAAATATTAAACATTGCAGTTGACTTTCCCATAATCTATGAATTAAATAAATATGATATTAATTATATGGATTTATAATCAATAGTTTTGTAGTTCAACTAAAACTTCCTAGTGTGTCCAATAAAAGTTCAAATCCACACTCATTTTTGTTGTAACTATCTTAAAAAATGAGTGGTTATAAACTTCAAGGTTCTTTGGTTGGATTGGGGTTAGACTTATTCTTTAATCTTTTCACATTAAATTTTAAAGAAATTCAATTTAGCTATTATTTTCACATTATTACACCACTTAAAAATATTATCATTATATATGTTGACAACTAAAGTTTATAGTTTGCCTTTTTTTAATATTAATAATAGCAACGTTTTTCATTAATTTAGCAAGAGCCATAAATGATATTTAAATAATCTTTTTTTTTAAAGAAGATATTTTAATAATTTAGGTGTGTCCTGAAGTAGCCACAGGCCCACAACACATTAATCTATATTACTAATAACTTTGTTCTAACTAAAAAGGACTATAGGTATGGTGCACCTCTTTTATTGGATTGTCAGTAATCTGATGATATCGTGGCTACTTATGATCATTCTCACTAATAGTTTTTGAAATAAAAGCTTCCACCTTTATCACTTAAAAATTAAGAAAGGTAGAGTAGCTACCCAACCTCACAAGTCAGACTACAACATAAAGAGATAGAGAGAGGAGGGATATCAAAGAGAAGAAAAGATCATATCAAAGATTTGTTTTGTCAATATTTGAGATTTGTTGAGTTGTTAATATTTATTGTTTTATATTTAGACTGGATTTGTGATTTGTTTGTTGGTATTTTTGATTTGTCTAAAGGTTTTTCTTGTTATTTGAATTTGTGAATGGTTTTGTTGATTTGTCTAAAGGTTCTTTTGTTATCTAGTTTTGTGAATTGTCCAAAGGATTGTCTCAAGGTTTTTGTTTTTCTTGGGCAAATGGAATGCAGTAATGGTCAGGTAAGCTTTTTGTTTTGATTTTACGGGTCAATTTGAAAAGTATTTAGGGGGAGGGGGGCCAAAATATTCATTTCAAGGACAAAATTATAAAGTTTTGTGTAATATACATGCTAGTATGTGATTTTTCAAAATCTGGGGGGGGGGGGGGGGCACGCGTAGGTCCGTCACTGGTAGTTCCTCAAGAGCGATGTCACAGTTCCCCGGGAGTGATGTTACAATTTCTCCACTTGGTTTCTTTGTGGAACTCCGATATGATACTATCTAATATTCCTACGTGATTTCTCGGGAATGATGTCGTGGTGTAGTACCATTGTCATATTGAGTTACACTGCAAATAACTCGATTATAATATAATCGATTTATGTGCAACACCATTGTTTGTGTTACACTACGCATAACTCGATTTAGGAATAATCGAGTTATGTGGAGGACCCTTCTGGGCACTTGGATTCCTCTTGGACTGCATCTGGATTAGTCCAAATATCTGGGCTGGGTGTGGAAGCACAGTGCACATAACTCGACTTGTGTATTATCGAGTTAAACTACAAATAACTCGATTCTAATATAATCCAGTTATGTGCAAGTCAAGCTGGACATAAATTGGATTCTTTTGAGTTAACACTGCACATAACTCGATTCAGTAACAATTGAGTTATGTGGAGGACCCTTCTGGACACTTGGATTCCTCTTAGACAGCATCTGGATCAGTCCAAATATCTGGGCTGGGTGTGGAAGCATAGTGCACATAACTTGACTTATGTATTATCGAGTTAAACTGCAAATAACTCGATTATGATATCATCGAGTTATGTGCAAGTCAAGGTGGACATAAATTGGATTGCTTTGAGTTAACACTGCACATAACTTGATTCAGTAATAATCGAGTTATGTGGAGGACCCTTCTGGACACTTAGATTCCTCTTGGACTGTATCTGGATCAATCCAAATATATGGGCTGGGTACCACACTGCACATAACTCAACTTGTGTATTATCGAGTTAAACTGCAAATAACTCGATTTTGATATCATCGAGTTATGTGCAAGTCAAGCTAGACACAAATTGGATTGTTTTGAGTTAACATTGCACATAACTCAATTTGGTAATAATCGAGTTATATGGAGGACCCTTCTGGACACTTGGATTCCTCTTGGACTGCATCTAGATCAGTCTAAATATCTAGGCTGGGTTTAGGACCACACTGCACATAACTTGATTTGGGTATTATTGAGTATCTTAATAACTCGATTAATAAGAAATCGAGATATGTGATTACCCACCATTATAAACTCTCCCCCAGTTTTGCAACAGTCCGAAATTACATCTTCGATTGCTCTCATTGCATCCGGCTAGATTCGACAATTTCCCGCGCAAATTCTTCGAAGATTTTACATAGTAAGAATCTTTTAACCGTTATTGTCTTTAAAATTACACATTGGTGGTGCATTATTCTCCAATATTTGATTGATGCTTTAAACTTCATCATCTATGTAGATTGTGATGAAATTGGGTGTTTGGCTAGTCAAATGCTTTGTTGTTAGTAAGGTTACTTGCTTATCTCATAGGTTGTCTTCGACTAGTCTCCTTCCACAAAATGAACTTGCCAGTGGCTCCATATGTGTGTGGTAGTCCTAATGTTGTTTGTATGTCTGAACTATACATTGTGCAATTTAATGTTTTTTGTACAATTTGGTGAAACTTACTACATGTAGCAAGGAATTTCGAAAATGTGTCAGGTCCTACATACACTTGTATATTTCCTGTATAATATTATTGTTGTTAGAATGTTTGCTATCGGTGCGTGACATTATTGATCATTTTGACAAAATTCTATATGTTAACAAATTGCATGTTGGCTCTTCGAGTTCAACTAAAGTTTTTATACTCTAGGTCTCTATCTTCAAATTATTGACTCGGACCAAAATGCATTACAATTATTTCACCAACTAAACAACCTGTGAATAAGAATATTGTTTTTTCATTGTATTGTTATAAACTGCTCTAGACAGTACATTGTATGGATGATTTTCTATACATGGTAGTGCATTATTCCTCCAATTTTTGTTCTCTGCTTCAAACTTCATTGTCTATGTAGATTGTGATGAAATGATCTGTTTGGCTATGACAATATCAATGGGTCAGGTAGTATGAATGTTGTGTTTATCTCTTCGTAATGTGGTTTTTGGTTCTGTTTTTTTGTGAGCTGGTCGTGTTTTCACTGCTGACCATCAGTTAGTTATGTCTCCAAAGAGGGCTAAGAGGGGAAAATCCAAAGCTGCATCCAAACCTAAAGTGGTGTTTGATCAATTAAGGTTCCTCACACCCGAAAATGAGCAAACCTTTGAAACCTTGATTAAGCGTAGGCGTATTTGGGGAGAAAGGAAAATTAATCTACATGAACTACATCCTTCTGTCCATGAGAATCTACAGTCTAGGCATTGGCTGTCCCTGTGCACAAACATACAACCCCCTCCAGCGGACTTGATTAGAGAATTCTATTCAAATCTCTCGGTGCATGAGGATCTCGGTGGTCACAAAATGGCGTCGTGGATACGTGGTGTATTGTTTACAATAACTAGGGACGACGTATCTGAAACTCTTGATGTACCTATCATTCGTACACCTACTTATCCATACTTAAGGTCTCCTCGTATTGATGATGTTATGGATGTTCTTTGTGGATGATCAGTCACTCGGGGTTCTGATCGAAGTATTAGCTCAAATGGGTTAACTGAGCTTAATTATATCTTCTTTAGGATAGCTTGTCACAACATTTTCCCTATCTCTCATATCCATACAATCCCTATAGACAAGTGTTTCTTTCTTTATGCCCTCGTCACCGATAGTTCCATTTGTTTTCCTTCACCATTGTGGAGGTGCGTAGGAGCAAGTATAAGAGGCGTGGTCTGTTCTTTCCAGTTCTCATCCATAGGGTCCTCAAATATTTACGATTAGAGAACTTTTCTTCCCAAGAGTTGGTCCACATCCAAGCCCCCATAGGAGCCAAATTTCTGAAACAGCGAAGTGCCCAAAAGAAGTTTGTCGACCCCAGTGTTGGTTCATCCAAGAGACCATGAGTACGGTCTACTACTGGAGATGTTCTAGATGAGGACATGCATGGGGATCCCACAACTGCTGTTGCCGAGGATGGTGATAATGAGGTAGATGTTGACACTGTTGCTGTAACGCATACAGGCTCCTCCTCCCTCTCTTTGTGCTATGATGGAGACCGTTATGACAACTCAGGCAGCCCATAGGCAGCTTCTACATGGTCTTCTTGCCGAGGTTGTAGCTTTGCGAGCGGACTTAGCTGACTATAGACGTCCTGTTCCACCTTCTCCACCATCTGACTCTTGATGATTGCCATTGGCCATTGTACCCAAGTGGGGGACGAATTTTTTGTAGTTGTTGTAGCATATTTAGAGAATTGTATGACAGTTCTATGAAGTGGTTTTCTCTTGCAGTTGTATATTTTGTTATTTTAGTGGCAATTTGAAGAACATGGTATCTGTGTAAAGTAATTTGATATATTAATATGATGGTTAGTTTCATGCCCATCGTTACTATTATTAGTATTATTGAAATGGTTCTAACTATAAGAATTTTTTATGTTATTATGTGATTCTATATAATATCAAGTAGATCCAAAAATGTAAATAAGATTTATTTCATAATTCTATACAGTGCTCACATGTTATTAGATTAGAGTAATTATTAATACAAATTGAAGGTTTGTGAAAGCACAATTGGTTTACAGGGTTTGATATTGCTAATGAACCACCTAGGAGATTTTCCTTGGAGTAATGGCTCAAGCTATATTTTGACTTCAGGCAACTGTTTTTATTGGAGGTTTTGCTTTTCAGTCATGTATTTTCCACTGATTGGATATTTTTATCGCACTTAAATTAGCAGTTATATTATTCTGAATTTGGTCCTCGTCTGGACTATACCTCATGCATCATATTTTCATTACAAAATTTATTGATGAAACCTTGTAGATTTATTTATGAAACCTTGTAGTGCAGACTCATCGAAAAAGAAAAAAGCGACACTTGGCATGACCTCATGCACTCCCGCATTAGGTCTAACGGTTTTTTTTTAAAATCAAATATTGAGTGTATTGATTTCGCGCTACTGCAATAGAGTATACGAATGTTAATCTTATAGAATATTAATCTTCATCGTGTTGTTAAATTGCTCCATGCATCGCACGGGTTAGCAACCAATAATAGTCATAATAACTACAATAGCAATAATAACTACAACGGGCGCCAAGTCATTCCAAAAAAAAAAAAAAATTTAGAGTAACTGGATACGCCAGCTACTTTTGCGCCAAGTCTAGTTCTATCAAACTACTTCACGTGAATATGTACACAAACTTTCTCACAGTATCCTCATCAGCCCGTTACTGTTGCCCCGATTCGAGTCATATCAAACCGAATCACGTGAAAACTACATGTACTATTTAAAAACTATCCCACGTTTATAGAGTAGTAAATTAATAATTATAAAAAAAAAAATGTAAATTTAATTTCACATAGAATTATATAAATGATAAATATAATTTATGATACAACAGAAATTTGTTTACAAGGATGATAGATAACAACCACTTCATGTGACGTTTCAATTGGGTAACTATTAACACGATACATCAAATATATAATAATACCCTCTAAAAAAAAGTGGCATAAATTACATTTACAAAAATAGTGTAAATTACATGGAAAAACTTATTTACATAATACCCTCTAAAAAGAATTAGTGTAAATTACAGTAGAAAGAAAGTAGCATAAATTACCACGTCAAGCAGCTTAATTCCTTTAAAACCCAACCCCAAATTGACCAATCATGCACACATTCGCTCCAGCCTGCAATGCCTCCATAAATTCCTTGGTCCCATACCTCGCAATTGCACATAAATTGTTCACCAAATCTAGAACCTAAAAACCAGAAAAAGTGTTAGCAATCTAAAATTACATTAAATTTTACATTATTGGACCAAAATAGAGAAGAATAATATATAAGTACCTCCACACATAAGTAGAGAGTTGTTGAATCAAATCATGCACAATGACCTACACACGTAAATGCAAAACCAAGCAATCTTAATTCTCATCCAAGTAGCTTAATTCCCTTAATAAAATACCTTAAATTCCCAAAAAAAAAAAAAAAAAAAAACCCTAAAAAATGTAGTTTACCAATATTATTTTTCAAGCAGCCATTTCAAGCACAAATCCTCCTATTTAAATTCTCGAAGTCAACCACGATAATAAGCCACCGTGAAAGGATAGAACCTAAAAAGTTGTTGGAGTCTCTAATAGTAAATGTCTTTAATCTAAAGAAAAATAAAGGAGGATGTAGTGCTAAATTAAATGCCTTCAATATGAAGAAGAGTGAGATAGAAACTGACACTGTACATGAGTTTATGGGTCTTAAAGTGTAGGAATTTTAATTTGCGTATTTATCCACATTACTTGAAAACTTGTAGGTGGGTATGATGAGGGTATTTTGGGCAATGTATTAGTGAGAGTTACAATTGCATTGTTACCGGATTGTCCCTTGGTTTTGTCTCTACTTAAACATAGGGGTGTGGGGGCATTTTTGAACTAAAATATGAGGAATCCAAACAGGGGAAGCCCCTTACATAATAGTATAGATAATAGTGAGATGAAGATAATAAACACCGTGATAATAAACACTGTGAAGTGTAATGCTTTGTGAAGGACCAAACACAATTAAACAGATATAACAGTGAGCTCAAGCCATCAACATCAAAGTTCTGAGAGCAAAGTGGTTCTTTTAACCTGTAAATGTTTATGGGACGTGATTGTTTAAGAGCTCAGTTTCAAGGTTCAAGATGGTTTTACCATGTGCAATCTCTTCTAACCAACAGTTACGGATTATGGGAAGAGCGTTTTAACTGGCATCCTTGGAAATGACCAACGATAATAAACCCCCTGATGTTTAATGTTTTGTGAAGGACCAAGCACAATTAAACAGATATAACAGTGAACTCAAGCCACCAACACCAAAGGTATAAAAAATTTCAAAGTCAGTTCCAGTTGGGCTTCACTTCAAACTGGCGAGTCTTTGATTTAGCTGCCATAATTGAACATATATGACCACGATGTTTGATTGAATAGTCGAGTAAATATGTATTCCAAATCTACAGTGTCACATTAATTGGCTACGATTACAAGACATATTTCAGTGTTTCGAGCTATGGGGCTGCGTAATTTGTAAGAGTGATGGTTCTGAGAGCAAAGTGATGCTTTTAACCTCTAAATGTTTAATGACCAAAGATAATAAACACCGTGATGTTTACACACCGTGATGTTTAAACACCTTAAAAATGACCAAAGATAATAAACACTGTGTTCTTCAGGATCTGTTTTGTGAAAGACCAAACACAATTAATAAATTAATATAGCGAAATTTCAGTGTGAAAGATGAAACACAATTAATATAGTGAAGTAGATGACCGAGTTCAAACTTCGAAGGCACATCACCAGCCCGCTGCTGTAGCACCAACTATAGTCATATCAAACTCCTTCAATCGCAACACATGCGCCAACAGACGCGGCTGTTTAGCCAAGTCATGTTCGCAATTCTGCACATGCTGCTCAATAGCTCGACACTATTTCACACCCACACTCACGTGAATACATAATTGTGAAATTGGATGCACAAATGTCTCATTTACATCTAATGTTGCAACTATTGCCCACCTTTGATGTGACATTGGAAACATTTAAAATCCTGTTCGTATAGTGTTTTTCCAGCCTGTATTGACATTACAAGCCCTAATAACTGAAATTGTAATGCTTGGGCCATGAAATGAGGTTATAAATTGCTTATCCATGATCTTCTTTCTACCCCGCTAACTTCATAGATTGATTAAGCTATGAGTTGCAATGCCTCAACATCAAATCGTACAATGCGAAACAAGTTTGGATCTACTTCAACAAATGAATCATCACAAGTTCCAACAGATCAACAACTATAGACATACATAGACCACTGTGGAGGGAAATGGGTTGGAAAGAAGAGAGATTTCATTAATATGCCAATATACACCTACGAGAGTCTTGGAATCGTTGGGCACATCATGGTCAGCAAACCTACAATACTAAGTACAAATACCACCGCAATAAAGTTCATCGTAGCAGAACCACCATAGTCAACCTTATACGAGAAAAGGTGTGAGTTTGAGGTGTATTGTCAATGGCATGGGTTATGAGTTCCTAAGGCACGCTCAGGCGAGTTACCTAGAGATGAACCTGCCAACATACTTGTTTATTTTGAACAAGAGAACAATCAAATGCAAAGGCGACTAGACCGTTTTCACGCAATCCAAAAAGTTAGGAAGCATCTAAAGGGGAAGGCACAACAGCGAGCCATCAAGTCTATTAAAGAAATTACTGCATTAGATGATAAAAGAGATATTTTAGACTTCTCAGATTCAAGCAATGATGATTTCCAAAACTTTCTACCTATGAACATTAGACGATGTTATTAATGTCTACACATTTTGTGCAATATAGAATGTTGTTGTTAATGTCTGACAAATGATGATTATGTACGTTCAACTTTTGCAACTTTAAAGATTAACTGTTCATTAGTTTTGGCTAAGTTTATATGAAATCAGTTTCTCATTTTTTCCCTGTTGTTCTTTGTTGCTACATATGATTCTTGTGCTTTGGTTGGACAATGTCTTTTGCTTTGTAATGTAGGAAAAACCTTAGGAAGTGAAATGCCTCCAGTTAGATATGTTGATGTTTCCAATATTCTGTGTGTGTAACTTGAAATGTTACTCACATAACACTCATCACCCAAATTAGATTTATTGCACATTACTTGTAGGAAAATTTAATAGATTCAATACATACAAACTCATCCAAACCACACAGACCAACCACACATATGATTCAATAATACGAATAATTCATTTATTTAGTGGTATTGAGTCGCTGTATCATATACACGTATCCGCGTATCTTAGTTCTACTAGTGTACTACTTTATATAGAAACATTACATACAAACTCATCCAAACCAAACTAACCACTCACTCACTGAAAGTCTATATGGCTCACACAACACACTGTCACAACTATATTTGGTTTACTTAGAAATAGGGTAAATGCCTAAAAGCCTAATCAGCCTCTAAAATGTTTCATTTAGGTTATTGGTTTGTTGTAGCATTGCTCCAAAACTCCCTAATGTTGCAATTGTGATGATCAGAAGCCATTGATGTAAACCTTGGAAGCATAGTTTTCTTCATGTAATTTTACACTGATGTTGAGAAAATGTAACTACATTTTGTACCCGCAAAGACTCCCTGAAAAGTTTGTAAGGGAATATGGGGATAAAACTCTCCAGTGTTGCTACACTCACTACTCATAATAGTAGCATTTGGCAAGTGAGGTTGGAGATGGCTAACACAGCTTGACGCTGTTAAGCCAAGTCATGTTCGTAGTTCTGCATGTGCTGCTCAACAGCTCAGCACTATTGAACCCTATTCAGTCATATCATCCATGCTCACGTGAATACACAGATATGCAACTTTTTGCAATGCACTATTTTCAAGGATGCAAAGGATCCCTCAAAAGTGTAAGCAAAATTTTGGGGGAGAGCTGTCCGCCATTGCTACACTAATGTTTGCAGTTCTGCATGTGATGCTCAATAGCTAGGCACTATTGAACCCTGATCACAAGTACCCATCCCCACTCACGTGAATACACAGATGTGCAACTCTTTGCAATGCACCATTTTCGAGGAGGCAGTGCATCCCTGAATTGGTTATGCATTAATTTTGGGGATGAGTTGTCCATCGTTGCTACACTGATGTTCGCAGTGCTACATGTGCTGCTCAATAGCTTCGCACTGTTGAACCCTGTCCAGTCATATCACCTACACACACGTCAAAACACAGATATGCATCCTTTTGCAATGCACCGTTTTCAAGAATGCAAAGCATCCCTAAAAAGTTTATGATACATTTAACACAGCTCAGCATTGTCTCGTTAAGTCATGTCAGATGAAGTACAGGAATGCTGAACAGCATTCAATAAGACATGCCAAACTGGTCAGAGAAAAGTCTTAAAACCACATCCATTAGATATAAACCATACCAGTGATCAATGTCCCTAATTAAATATAAGCATAAACATCACTAGTTTAAAATTTAAACAAGTTATCCTAGTCCGAACTCTGATGGTCAACCACGTGAAATATTGAGACACTAAGCACAACAGGTTTCCTAGACACAGACATCTCCTTCTTCTAAATTATTGTCTTTCGAAAATGCAACTCATCCCTTCCCAAATCTCATTGCTGAATATGTTTTGATGGGGGTAATAGCACAAGACATTGAAGCGTAACAAATTGCTTCCCAATAATATACTTGTTAGAAAATTCAGCAGGTACATACTGCACAAGAAGGAGAAACAACTAAGCATTAAAGCATATATGTTTCAAGGCCATATTTAAGGGAACATCATGATCACATTATGTATAAAGGCTCACCATATTATGCGGCCACGAGATACCCATGAAAGAAGGATTTTTAGGCTTGAACTTTTTGGCTGCTTGGATTGCTCTCTCTCTTCCTCTAGACATGCTAGAAAATTTTTTCGTAACAAACTTTTCTCTGACTTCATATTTTGTGGGCAAATCATCTGAGGGAGATATGTTTGTATCATCTTCATCTAAGTCTATTATTTCTACCTAATGATCTTTCAATTTATAGTTCTTGCTGGGTAGATATTGAATCTCAGTGGCAGTCTTATCAAATATAAGAACATGGAAGCTTGAATTTCCTTCATATCTAAAGACTAAAAAATAACCATAATAGATAGAATGGTATTCAATGAAATCCTGCCAACCATTACAAAACCAAATGTTGTTATCAGCTTTCTTTAATCCCACTTGCCAAATACCATCATAGGGAGCAATGAGTATAGCTACGCTGGATAGCTCAACACTGTTGAACCCTAACCACAAGTACTCATCCACACTCACGTGAATACACAAAGCACCCTTGAAAAGTTTATGCATCAATTTTGGGGGTGAGCTGTCCACCATTGCTACAGTGATGTTTGCAGTGCTGCTCAACAGTTTCATGTTGTTAAACCCTTTCCAGTTATATCACTTACATGCACGTCAATACACAGATATGCATCCTTTTGCAATGCATCATTTTCAAGGATGCAGAGCATCCCTGAAAAGTTTATGATACATTTAACACAGCTCGGCACTATCTCATCAAGTCATGTCAGATGAAGCACAGGAATGCTGAATAGTCTTCACGTGAATAAATACGCAACCTCTTTTGCAGTACACATCACCAGCCCGCTGCTGTAGCACAAGCTATAGCCATATAAAACAGCTGCCGCAGTGAACCACATGCACCAACAGACGCCACTGTACAGCCAAGTCATGTTCGCAGTTTTGCATGTGCTCCTCAACACCTCGCCACTGAACAATACATTGTCGAGTCATATCATCTTTATTCACATGAATACTTACCCTTACATATAGTCACATCCACGTGAATACTTGCCCTTGCAAAACCCCTATATAAAGTCTCATTTACATCTACCCTTGCAAAACATCTACACATACGGATTTGAAGTCACATTTTCCAATGTCAATGCACAATTGGATGCTACCTCATTTTTCAGATAACTATAGAAGGGAAAAAGATTCCGACGAGAGGGAATACTATGGTGGACTGCGGCGGGAGTGGGACTTTCACGTGAACGAGTCCAACGCTCTACACGATGGTCTCGTGCGACTCAGAGCGCCTCTTGTCAACCGTAGCTCACTCACGCTGCCACGGCGAAACATGCACATGATATGAGCGTGCAGTGACTAAAATAAAAAAAGAGAACAATCTTATGATACTCCATAGGTCCAGGTATTACATGCTACAACTGGTGGAGGAGCTGGCCGCTGCAACGAACAGGCAACTCACTCTGGCGGAAAGTAACAATGTCCTCAACTACGAGGACTACCTGTCAAAATGAATGCCTATGTGGTGTGTGTCTTATGTCTACGGGTTAAGTTAATAATGTTAGTAGCGTTAGTATTCGATATGCAATGCATGCATATTGGTGGCATCGTGTAAGAATATTTAAGTTTTTTGTGTTATGCCATAGGTGCAGCCGCCGCAACCAACAGGCAACTCACTGCGGTGGAATGTAACAATGTCCTCAACTACGAGGATTACCTGTCTGAGTGAATGCCTATATGGTGTGTGTGTTATGTCTAGGATTAAGTTAATAATGTTAGTAGCGTTAGTGTTCAATATGCAATGCATGCATATTGGTGGCATCGTGTAAGTTATTTTAAGTTTTATGTGTTATGCCGTAGGTGTTTATTGAAAAACATCATGTGTGGGAATATTTAACTTTTATGCGTTATGTGGGAATAATCTAGATTACGAATAATGTGCATGCTTCTCACAATCAATAATAAGGTTGTTGAGGTCCAAAATTGATTGGTCACAGACTAAGGCACAAAGAAGGAAAAAAACGTTGAGGTCATTTCACACAAAAATAAATAAATAAAAGAAAGAAAAAGGGAAAAGCTGGGCTCACACAATAAAATAAAAAAAAGAAGGAAAAGAAAAAAAATAAAAGGGCAAGAGGCCCAGAAGATGGGAATCCAGAGACCCACGAAAAGAACAAAAAAGGGGCCCAACACAGGCAGAACCAGCAAGCCAAAGAAAGCCCAGAAAGAAGAACTGGGCTGGGATCCCGGAAGCCACCAGAGTCAGGAGATCCCTGGACAAGCAAAGTAAGAGCGAAGCAGATTCAAAAGAAGATAAAAAAACAAAAGGCATGCGGATCTCATGATCCAGACATGCAGTGGAGACAAGAGGTACGAAGCCAAAACATAGTAGCCTGGGTCCGACCATTTGGAGAAAGTGACAAGGAAGAGTACACTGAAAAAGGGCTGGAGCACTGAGAAGAAAAAGCCAAAAAAGCTTCAGGCCAGCCAACAGAGAAGTCTGGAAATAGAAAACTAGTTAAGGGACTTTCATTTGGTCGGACCAAAAGCAAGAAACTATGAAAGAAAAGGGAAATGACATGACCCTGAACAACCTGGCACGGCACGAACTCACAGGGGCAAAAGGGAGAAAAACGTGAGTACCCCGAAACCCGAAGCTGTGCTATAAAAGGAGGAAGGGGTCCATGCTACAGGGGATTCGGATTCAGACCAATAGAGAGAGATTCATTTTCGGAATTCTTAGTTGTTTTCTTTTTTTCCTGAAGTCTCATGAAATTGTAAGAAAAGACTCTGTAAACTTAAGAGAAAATAGGGGAAACGTTCCCGGTATCCCAGAGACAGCCACTACATCACACGCTCGGATTTAAAAAATTCAAACTTTGCAAGTCTTTGAAGCTTGAATGGCTATCAAAGTCTGTAACTTTTGAATTTAGTTGGACCTTACACCACGTCTTAGTGAGCACTGTAATCACAACTAAGGGAAATTAATAAAATGCACCTCACTAATTCGAGAATCCCTAACCTTTTCTTGCATTATATTTTACTTATGGTGCATTCCTTTGCTGTTAAAATGTCATTCAATACAGATATTCTTGCTTGTTAGTTATTTGCATTGTAGGAAGACTGCTTTGCGCACCACTCGGTTCTTAAACAGCCCTTTTAGCTGCGGTGAATCGAGCCCAGTCCACCAAGAACATTCTATTCGGCCCAGGATCCTTGGGCCATAGTGCTGAAGAAAAAAAGGCACTATCACATTTTGGCGACTCCGCTGGGGACTGGGTAAAGAAAAGGGAAGAAGCAATCCCTTTGCAAAGCATGCCTCCAAGACAAAGGAATGGTAAAGGTGTTAATGTGCCACCCACGGCCTCTGAGCCCGTGGGAGAAAATGAAATGGCCTCCAGACAAAGAGGCGAGGTGCCCCTAACAGAACAGGAGGCCGTGTCAGAAAAAAGAAACGCGAGGCAGGAGCTAGACCCTATGGCTCAAATGACTGCGATGTTGAAAGACTTGCAACAAGAAGTTCGCCTTCTCAAAGAAGGCAAGACACAAGAAGTCAGGGACAATGCCCCCCATATGGGCAACCAAGATAGAACCCAGCTAGATGGGGGGTCAGCAGTGGGAGGAGGAACTAACCCCCAATACCTAACACTGGCAGATGTCAGCGCCCTCCTAGACCAAGAAAGGGAAAAACTCTCCGGGATCCCCAAGCAATTTTCTCGGGATCCCCTATTCCCACCAGAACTCCTTGGCAAGCCATACCCCAAGGGATATGAGCCACCAAAGTTCCATCCTTTTGATGGAAGAAATGGAAGTGTAGTAGAGCACGTGAGTAGGTTTCCCCACACTATGGGCCCCTACGCAGGAAACCGAGAGCTGTGCCTAAGAGAGTTTGCTAAGTCCTTAGTGGATAGGGCATACACTTGGTACACCACACTGAGACCTGGGTCCATTAAGACCTGGGACGAAATGATGGAAAGATTTTGTGCAAAATATTACCCTGGTGAGGACAAAGTCACTTTCCAAAGCCTTCAAATGGTAAGGCAGAGGCCTGGAGAGGACCCCGTCCAGTTCATCAAAAGATTTGAAGATGTGTCCCTAGACTGTTATGGGGACCATAAAGAAAAAGAACTCGTAGAGACTTGCATCTCTAACATGCTTTTCGATTACAGACTCAACCTCGAAAATTTATGTATCACACAGTTCGCAGACCTATTACAGAGGACTAGAAGAATAGCACAAACTATGAAGGCGAAGAGGATGCCAGCGTCCCAAGCCATGACGGCATCAGTGGGAGAAAAAAGGAAGAGGCCTGATGGAAAAATGTTTGAGGAACCACCGGTGATCCCATGTACTGTAGAAGAGTTAAACCATGTCCTGGACAAATGGATTGAGGATGGAGTGGTTAGGCCATTCACTGTATCCAGGCCACCAACCGAGGAAGAAAGGAAAAATCATTTGTTTTGCAGTATTCATAATTATGTTAAGCATTCCACCAAGGATTGCTGGACTCTCCGCAGGCTCTTTCACAGGAAGCTAAGAGAAGGAACCCTGGAGCTCACCCAGAAGGAGCCAGAAGTACAAAGGAACCCCCTGCCCAACCACAAAGGAAAGGGCGTGGTGGATGTAGTAATCAACGGGAACTCGGCAGAAGCAAAAGAGCCAGAAGGATCCTTCCACCCGAATACAGTCAGAACCCTCCAGAAGAATCCCAAGTTCAGGTCACTATTCAATTAGCTGGGATTTGGACCAAAAGCAAGGAGGGTGGCCACAGAATCTCTCATGACTATAGCAGTAGATTCAGGAATGGAATGTTTCATAGCAGAATCACATGCCAGTCGAGCTTTCTTGGAGACAACCAATGCCATAACCTTCACTAATGAAGACATGGAGGTTGTGCATCAAGACTACCGTAGACCTCTTTATCTAATGGCCACCATAAACGGTGTCCAAATCAGAAGAGCACTAGTGGACACAGGGACGTCACTCAACCTCATAGGCCTGAGTACCTTGGAAGCTGTGGGCCTAGCTGGGAGGAGAATCCTGGGGGCTCCCATGGAGATAACCGGGTTTGGAGGATCAGCAGAATCAACCGAAGGGTATATACAACTGGCCCTAAAAGTGGGGCCAATAGTAGCCTTGACCAGATTTCATGTAATCAACTCAAAAGTGTCCTACCATGTACTTTTGGGACGGCCATGGCTCCATAAACACCGCCTCATACCATCCACCTACCATCAATGTGTTAAGGGGAGATTGAATGGGAGGCCTGTAAGGATCCCTGCCAATCATAATCCTTTCAGCCAAAGAGAAGTAAACTTTGTAAAAACAATGTTCTATGATGAGTTAGAACCTGACGATGAGAGTCCCATGCCAAGGACCCCAGGAACACCTATCTTGGAGAAAGAAGAAGGAGGAGGTACCCATGACTTAAGAGAACTCCTGAGGAGGAAAAGGCAAAAGAAGGAGACCAGTACCTCAGGACCTCGGGAGTGTGTAGTAGTACGGGAACCCGGGGGAAGATTAATTTATCGCTTGTGAAGGTGCGCGGGACCTGAGTGCATCGTGCAGGAAGGTCCCGGACCACCAGAATGTATGATAGCTCAGGAGGAAGTCCCAGAGGAACCAGTCAAAGAGACACAAATCCAGCCTGAGGAAGAATTGCAAGAAGTAAACTTAGGGGCTGAGCTGGGATCCCAGAAGCCAGTTTTCATCAGCAGTCGGTTGGCAACACACGAAAGGGGACCACTGATGGCTTTGCTCAAAGAGTACATAGATGTGTTTGCATGGACCTATGATGAAATGCCTGGTCTGGATCCTGGATTAGTGGTCCATGCCCTCAATGTAGACCTAGGAGTTAAACCAGTAATCCAACCAGCCAGGGTCTTTCACACTGATGTAGAAGCCCAGATAACTCAAGAAGTTAAGAAGCTGCTAGCAGCTGGTTTTATTAAGCCTATTTAGCACCCTAGATGGCTTTCTAACATAGTACCTGTGAAGAAAAAGAACAGCTAGATCCGTTGCTGTGTAGACTTCCGCAACCTAAATAAGGCATGTCCAAAAGATGAGTTCCCTCTGCCTAATATTGACCTCCTTGTGGATTCAGCCGTGGAAAGTTCTATGTTCTCATTCATGGATGGGTATAGTGGGTACAACCAGATTCATATGGCTGCCAAGGACGTTGAAAAGATAGCATTCAGGACACCAATCGAAAATTTCTATTACACTGTGATGCCCTTTGGCCTCAAGAATGCAGGAGCCACATACCAGAGAACCATGACAGCCATCTTCCACGACATGATGCATAAGGAAATGGAAGACTATGTGGATGATATTGGGGTCAAGTCAAAAATTAGGACAGGACACCTTCAGGTACTTGAACAAGTTTTCAAAAGATGCAGAGAATACAAGCTATGCATGAACCCCATGAAATGTGCCTTTGGAGTGTCTGCAGGAAAGTTCCTTGGGTTCCCGATACATCACAGAGGCATAAGTGTGGATCCAGCCAAAGTTGCAGCCATTGCCACCATGAAAAGACCAACAACAGTGAGGGAGCTCAAAAGCTTCCTAGGAAGGGTCTCCTACATCAGGAGATTTGTGCCAGGGCTGGCTATGGCCACAGCAGGCTTATCCAAGCTATTAAAGAAAGGAATCGAGTTCATCTGGGGAGCAGAACAACAGAAAGCCTTCCAAAGGGTCCAACAGATTATGAATCATCTGCCCACTCTCTAGGCACCAGTACGTGGGCGACCCCTGTTATTATACTTAGCATCAAATGCCTAAGCAATAGGAGCCCTGCTGGCACAAGAAGATGATGAGGGGAATGAACAACCTGTCTACTATGTAAGCAGGACACTCAAGGATGCCGAGACCAGGTATCCCAGGATAGAAAAGGCTTGCCTAGTAGTCATTTACGCATCCCAGAGACTGAAGAGGTATTTCTCAGCTCACCAAATCCTTTTAGTGATTAAATCACACCCCATAAAAGCACTCCTGCATCAACCCCTCCTAACAGGAAGAATAGCACAGTGGCTGGTCCTACTTTCTCAATATGACATAGGCTTCAAAACCCCCAAGGCTGTCAAAAGTCAAGCCATAGCTGACCTCCTGGCATAATTCCCAGGGAAGGAGGAAAGCTCACTAAGTGAAGAGATCCCAGGTGAGGTAGCAGTAGCAGAAATCCCAGGAAAGAAATGGACAATGAGGTTCGACGGGTCAGCTACAGCAACCTCAAATGGGGTGGGAATTGTACTGAGCTGTGAAAATGGGGACACCATACCTCTATCTTTCAAGCTTGGTTTCCCCTGCTCCAATAATGCAGCCGAGTATGAGGCGTACTTAACCAGGTTGACTATAGCACTCAGTATTGGGGTGAAACACATGAGAGTACTGGGAGATTCCAATCTTGTAGTCTCCTAGGTGAAAGGTGACTTTGCATTAAGGGAACGAAGTTTGGCAGCCTACAGGACGTGGGCACAGAGGCTGGAGCAGGAATTCCTGACCTTTAGCATAGAGTACACGCAGAGAAGTGAGAACAAGTTTGCAGATGCGCTTGCCACCGTGGGATCCCAAGTACCAATCAAGGGAAAAGACACTCTGGTCAGAATAGGAAGGCAGGAGCATTCCATCTTAAAAATCCTCCAAAAGATATCCCCCGGAGAGTCCAAGCAATGGGATTGGAGGAGCGAAGTGAAAGAAAAAAAATGAAAGAAACAGGATCCGGAAGGAGTGTCAAGGAGCTGAGGGACTATGCTCTAATAGAAGGAGACTATACAGGAGACTGCCCGGATGGATCCTATCCAGGTGTATCAATGAAAAGGAGGGAAAGCTAAGGTTGGAAGAACTACATACCCAAGTCTGCGGGACCTCAGAAAAGATCAGTCTATATAGAAGGATGCAGCGCATGGGATACTACTGGCCAAATATGAACAAAGAGGCAGCGAATATACAGGAAAAATGTCAAGAATGCCAATCCTCGGTGGACAAGGAAGAAAGCTACGCTGTATTTGTTACAGAAGATTGGAGGACTCCCTTCATAGAATACCTGGCTCAAAGGATCCTACCGACTGACAGGGCACTGGCCTACCAGCTCAAGAAACTCGTAGTCAAATACTTCTTGCAAAACGGGGTCCTATTCAAAAAGGGATACAGCGGGGATCCCCTAAGATGCTTGGGGCCAAGGGAAGCCAGGGAAGTAGTCAGGGAAGTCCATTCCGGTGACTGTGGAAGTCACCCAGGAAAAAGGAGGCTCTATAAACAGTTACAACTGTTGGGGTACTACTGGCCAACAATGAAAAAGGACTCCGAGGAGATAGTCAAAACCTGCCACGCATGTCAAGTCCTCGGAGATGCAATCCATACTCATCCAAATATGTTACAAGATATGACAACCCCATGGCCTTTCCACACTTGGGGGCTTGATCTCATAGGGCCTATAAATCCACCATCCAGTGGTTACATATGGATTTTGGCAGCTACTGAGTACTTTACAAAATGGGTAGAGGCCATCCCCTTGAAAAAAGCCACTGGAGCAGTTGTAGTAAACTTCATTCGAGGCCATATCATTACAAGGTTTGGGATCCCCAGGAGGTTGATCAGTGACAATGGAACCCCATTCATAAATAAAGACATGAAGGGGTTAACTGAGGCTTACTACATCAAGCATGGAATGTCTACACCGTACTACCCACAAGGAAATGGCTAGGTAGAGGCCACTAATAGGGTGCTATTGAAGATCCTTAAAAAAATGAAGCAAGAGTATAGAGGAAAATGGAGTGACCACTTGGCAGATGTGTTTTGGGCATGCAGGAGCTTTGTGAAAATAGCCACGGGATTCTCACCATTCTCCCTGGTTTATGGGACAGAAGCCATTAGCCCAGTAGAATTAATTGTTCCCACACCAAGAGTAGTACTTGAAGAAAGTCAGGAGGACACCGAAGACACAAACAATGAAAGGAGATTAGCAGACCTTGAAGGGGCATAGGAAGAAAGAGAGCTAGCCAAGAGAAGAAGCCAGAGGTACCAGCAAAGAATGACTAGAGCATATGCACAAGCAGTACGCCCGAGGGCCTTCACTAAAGGGTAGCTGGTACTAAGGACAGCAGAGCATGTGAGAAGAAACCTACCGGGACCGGGACCCTCCAAATTTGCCCCAAAGTGGGAAGCACCCTACATCATTAGGGAGGCCCATGATAGTGGGTATTACTACCTTACAAAGGAAGATGGGACAATCCTGACAGAGCCCATAAACGGGAAGTGGCTAAAGCAATACTACGCATGAAAAGGGAGAGGTCTCAGTACACTGGAATCCTTTTTACCAAACTCTCCAACTTGCTAAGTGTTTCTTTCTTTTTATATATTATCGTTTAAGTAATTTTGCTCAGGAACTCGTGGTAGAAGCACACTTTATGATCCTTACTATCTTTGTTAGATTTGCTATGTTCCTTGAATGACATTTATGTTTTGAATTCAATGAAATTTCTTCTTATTTCTCAGCTATTCAATCCTAAGTATAACAAAGTCCTAACACAAACAGAATCAGGGGAGGATACCTAGGGAAATCTTTTTTTTTTACGCATGACCTAGGATCTCCTCACAGATAACTACAAACAGTTAAGTTTCAGATACATGGTCTAAGATCTCAGGTATATACTAAGGATACCTAGCCCAGTACTTAATAAAAAAAAATCTGCCAAGTTCATAAACTGGGACAAATAAAATATCACCCAATGTACCTAATTCAGTACTTGTGCAACCAAGAAGAAAGGGAAGGATACCTGGGGGAATCTTTTTGATACATGACCCAGGATCACCCCACAGATAACTCCAAAACAGTTAAGTCTCAAATACATGGCCTAGGATCTCAAGCATGTACTGAAGATACCTAGCCCAGTACTTGATAAAAAAAAAAAAGAACCTGACAAGTTCATGAGCTAGGACAAAAATATATACCGCCCAATGTACCCAGTTCAGTACTTGTGTAATAAAAAAAAAGGGGGGTGGATACCTGGCTGGGACCCGCAGCACAACTTGTGGGGATCATGGACCAGGATTCAATAAAAAAAAAAGGAGAGAAAGGCAAACAAAAAAAAGGGTGAGCCACATGCTATCAAAAGAAGCAATCTTGAAACATAAATACTTAGGAGCCATCCTGACACACAAATATATGGAAGCAGTTTCAAAGCACAAGTGCATATCTAAAAAAAAAAAGGAAGGGGCCAGAAGCAATGTCCAAACAAAGAAATAGAAAAATTATATAAACTCAAATTGTTCATACAACATCCAAACCAGCTAAAAAAAAAGGGAGGGAATCTAAGACATGAGGCTAGCCAACAAAGAACTATCTGAGGAAAAAGCAAGGACAGCCGAAGAAGATAAAACCCTCTGCCTTTTAATCTTCAAGTCTTGTAAGGTCTTGTGAGCATGGGCTAAAGTTTCCTCAGCAATAGCAATCTCAGCATCAATGCTCTTAGAAGCTTGCTTCTGGAATAGCACTTGGGCCAATGATCGCAGATACTCTAGCAAAAATGATAGGTTGAATTTGGCTTCCAGGAGATCCTGAACAACTCCCCTCCATTCCAAGAGTTTTCCCTTAGATAAAGAATCCAGCGAAGAATCCCTCAAGGAGATCAACACGGAACATAGCAGCTCCATCAAAATATTACCCAAGAATACTCCTCCTCTGAAACCAATGGTGAAATCCCCGTGACTTTTAAACAACCCTTCTAGCAAAGGCAGACATTCCACAGGCACAGAGAACCGCAAGAAGCTGCCATAGGAAGGCCTGAAGTGGCAGAAGTGACTGGCAGGGAGGCTGTTGAACTCCAGACGATCAAAGCGAGCCAAAAAGGTAGAGAGCCTTGAGGCAGGATCTAAAGCAACCATCCCTAGAGCCTCCCATATTGTTGCGTTACCACCTGAAGTCCCAGAGGAACCTTCAACCCTTTGAACAGAATGAAAGCCAGCAACCTGAGCAAATCCTACACCCCCCTCAGGAATCACAAGTTCAGTATTCTTAACACCAGTATCAACTCCTGCAAAAAAAAAAAAAAAAAAAAAAAAAGGGGGGGGGGGGCAGACTTAGCTTCTTCTCTTTTTTCTTTAAAAAAAAAAAAAAGACAAAAGAGCAAAAGAAGGTAGAGAAGAAACCAGTATCGGCTTCTTGGGGCAGTTTCCCCCTCTTGCTTCTCTGACTTTTTGGAAGACTCTGAGAAAGAACACATGGCAAGTTGAAGAAAAGGTGAGGAAGTCTCAGCAAAATGGCCGAAAGAGGGCAGGGGTACAGGGGGCTTCGCCATAACGAAAAATACAAGAGAAGAGAAGAAAGAGAAAGGGAATGAAGTAAGGACAATCAACACCCACCTTCAAAATCCTCCGATTCCAAAGAAGAGGCAGCACCAGAGACAGATCTCGCAGTGGCTTGGCTTGAAAAAAAAGGAGGGGGGGAGAAAGAAAGAACTCAGAGGAAAGGAAGAAAGGAAAAAAAAAGGGGGTGCAAAAGAAATAAAATTAAAACGCTATTATAAAATAAAAAAAAAAAGAGAGAAAGGCTTACCTGTTTGCCCAGATGATGATACACCTCCCAAAGTCCTTGTACTTAACCCAGTCTGAGGTAACACAGTCTTGACAGGACTAGGAGTCTCTTCAAATTGAGGACCTGGGGACGCGGGAAGTTTGGGAGCCTCAGGATCCTGGGCAGCCTGGACATCCTGCATTGGTTGCCCAGTCTCCCCAGCTATGTCACCACTGGGAGCCTTCTCTTCCATGCTCTGAGCTGCAGCTGCAGCCACCTCCTCCTCCAAAGTCTCGCCAACCACGGGGGGAGAAACCTCCACCTAAAGAAGGAAAAGAATGAGGAACAAAAAGAAGGAAGGCATGAACAACAGGACAGCACGGATACATAACACTTGTAAAAAAAAAATATGGGCAAGCAGCAGAAGACACAGATAAAGGAAAACGTACCATATCTTCACCAGAGGATTGGCTTCTACCCTTCCTAGGATCTAGCTTACGCTTGGACTGCAGGAAAGACAATCACTCATTAGTTTCAAAAAAAAAAGGGGGAAGGAAACAACAAACTGCAACCTAAAAGAGAAAAGAAGGAAAGAGGCCTTGCCCTTCTCTCTCTCTCAACAGGTTCTCCAGGTCTCTGTTGTTTACTACGGGTACGTCCAGAGGGTCCCAAAGAACCATGAACTGAAGGACTCACAGGAGCCTGGGGAAAAGAAGACTCTACCTTAGTCTTCACCCGGCCCCTTATGGCCAAGGGTTGCTCAACTTCTTTCTCCTCAGCAAGTATCAACTGTTTCTGGATTTTCCCAGTCTTCTTCTTCTTTGTCTTAGGACCAAGATCCTCTACACTCTCTTCAGCTGTGGCTTCCTTCAATTTTTCCTGCTTAATTGTTTTCCCTTTACTCATGCCAATGGGAGTACTAGCACTTATGGCCTCTACTGCCCCCTTCTTAATTGGTACCCCAGCAGAAGTGCCAACAATAAGGTTACACCCAACCTCCCCTGGAAGCATGCCATTCTGCGAAACCAGTTTTGCTGCTTACAGCAGTAGAAACAACACCAGCAGTAGGCAGAGACAGACGCTTGTTGGGTGTTGGAGCAGAAGAAATGCCAGGGTTGGGGACTTTCCCAATCGAGTCAGAACTAGCATAATCAGTAAAAGACTTTTGAACCCTCCTTCAATAGCCAGCATAACCACTGGAGCCAAAAACTCCTCTCTGGAAGTTGGGCACCACAAACTGAGGACTCCTTCGCGACCAATAAGAGAAGGCCTGAAATCTCATGAAGGGATCCAAAGAGGGAAGAGAGGGGACTATGTCATTAAATATTGGGGGAATATCCTGATCGAAGCCAAACTGCCGAAGTACTCAATGCGCCGAGTAATGGGTGTATCGTGGGCCACTCAAGGAAAGCACAGGAAGCCAAGAAGGACTAATACAAGCCAAGTAGGCTAAGTTACCTTCATCACCGCGACGTAAATCAAAAGTATTCCCTGTAGAAGTCAAAAATGGAGATAACACAGAATCACAAACAAAACCGGGGCCAGACTCCCGGGGAGACCACCAATGCAAATGGCCTACTTGGTCAAACAATTCAACTAAGTTAAGGCTGCCACCTTTCAGACTCAGCCAAATGAAAATAATAGAGTGGCTGTCAGTCGAGCTGCCACAAAGCCCTTTAACCACACCAGGGGATCCTTGGAACTTATCTTTTACAAACTTTAAATTCCTACATCTTACTAAAGTAACTGATGAACGATCCCACATAAATACCTGGAGGATGGCGCAATGGAGAAAGGAAGTAATAACATAGCAAGAATCACCTTCGGCTTCATCTCCATGGAGCTGATCCAACTGAGAGTAGACATAACCCAAAAACATAGGGGCTAGGGGATATTGAGCACCCTGAGCCAATCGAATCGCCAAAGGAAAAAGAGTGGATTTGATTCCATACCCGGGGAACTCAATGAACAGAAACTTGCTAAGCCAGAATGCAAGGAACCCGGCACGCCTGACTTCCTTGTCCTTCTCACGCGAAAGATTCATAACCCACTGACCCATCCTGGCCGGTTTCCCACCAGAAGAAGCAGTACGTCCACCGAAGTGAGCAAATAATTTTTCTTCCACCTCGAGATCCTCATCAGAAATTTTAATATCAAAGGGATTTTCATCCCCAAGCACAGGAAGAAGAAAATTGTTAACCACGTCCTCCAAGGTGACAGTCAATTCACCAATAGAAAAAGAGAAAGTGTGCAGAGTAGGACACCAATGGCGCATCAAGTGCCTAAGGCCTTTGGCATCTCTGAAACCCTCAAGATTCCTAGAAATATGCCTTCAGGATACCGGCACACTCCAAGCGGCCCACAAACTCCTCGTCAGAAAGTTCTTTATCCACCCAAATGGGCCAGTCTTGGATCTTTCTGGCAACAAAATCGAAAAAGATAGGAACCACCTCTCGAAGTCCTTGCCTGATTTGGAGATCAAAAATCTCCTTAGGGTCTGGAACTTGTGCAGAACCAACAAAACCCGCTTGGCCAGAAAATACCCAAGTATTAGGGGATGGAGGGGTCTCACCATGGGACACCTAAGGGAAGAATAAGCTGGGAGTATACCAAGGGTCTCGCAAAGGAAAAGCAGGGCGCCCAACGACAGACTCATCTTGCACAGAACTAGAGGAATCCTCACTTTCAAAGGGACTAGAAGTACGCTCTTTTCTTTTTCGAGAAGATGACGAAGCCATTGAAGTAATGGGTATTTTCAAAGAAGAAAATAGGTAGCAGTGAGATTAATCAAAAGAAAAGAAAAAGAGGCTAAGAACAGAAGATTCAGGCAGACAAAGAAAAAGGATAATGTGAAAAGGGCAGAATGAAGAAATAAGAGCAGATAGAGGAGACAATATGTGGAAAGAGACGCCAGTTGCCAGGAATTAAATTTAAGAGGGAGAAGTTAGCAGCAGTTATTAATGGGTGTTATGGGAAACGTAAAAGTAGGTGGTAGGAGTTTTTTTTATTTCAACTCAACTGCCACGTCCCACGAAAAAAGAGGAGATATATATAATAATAAAAAAAGAGGGGGGAAATGAAGGAGCCAGGATACCAAAGAAGTTAGAGACCAGGATCCCGTAGAAAGATCAAAACGGTAGAAAATCCTACAAGAAACTCACGCATGGGCTGCAGGCAACCCATGAGCTCGGGGGACTAAATGTTGAGGTCCAAAATTGATTGGTCACAGACTAAGGCCCAAAGAAGGAAAAAAAACGTTGAGCTTATTTCACACAAAAATAAATAAATAAATAAAAGAAAAAGCGAAAAGCTGGGCTCACACAATAAAAGAAAAAAAGAAGGAAAAGAAAAAAAAATAAAAGGGCAAGAGGCCCAGAAGATGGGAATCCAGAGACCCACGAAAAGAACAAAAAAGGGGCCCAACATAGGCGGAACCAGCAAGCCAAAGAATGCCCAGAAAGAAGAACTGGGCTGGGATCCCGGAAGCCACCAAAGTCAGGAGATCCCTAGACAAGCGAAGTAAGAGTGAAGCAGATTCAAAAGAAGATAAAAAAACAAAAGGCATGCAGATCTCATGATCCAGACATGCAGTGGAGACAAGAGGTACGAAGCCAAAACACAGTAGCCTGGGTCCAAACATTTGGAGAAAGTGACAAGGAAGAGTACACTGAAAAAGGGCTAGAGCACTGAGAAGAAAAAGCCAAATAAGCTTCAGGCCAGCCAACAGAGAAGTCTGGAAATAGAAAACTAGTTAAGGGACTTTCATTTGGTCGGACCAAAAGCAAGAAACTATGAAAGAAAAGGGAAACGACATGACCCTGAACAACCTGGCACGGCACGAACTCAAAGGGGCAAAAGGGAGAAAAACGTGAGCACCCCGAAGCCCAAAGCTGTGCTATAAAAGGAGGAAGGGGTCCATGCTACAGGGGATTCGGATTCAGACCAATAGAGAGAGATTCATTTTCGAAATTCTTAGTTGTTTTCTTTTTTTTCCTGAAGTCTCATGAAATTGTAAGAAAAGACTCTGTAAACTTAAGAGAAAACAGGAGAAACGTTCCCGGTATCACAGAGACAGCCACTACAGCACACGCTTGGATTTAACAAATTCAAACTTTGCAAGTCTTTGAAACTTGAATGGCTATCAAAGTCTGTAACTTTTGAATTTAGTTGGACCTTGCACCACGTCTTAGTGAGCACTGTAATCACAACTAAGGGAAATTAATAAAATGCACCTCACTAATTCGAGGATCCCTAACCTTTTCTTGCATTATATTTTACTTATGGTGCATTCCTTTGCTGTTAAAATGTCATTCAATACAGATTTTCTTGCTTGTTAGTTATTTGCATTGTAGGAAGACTGCTTTGCGCACCACTCAGTTCTTAAACAGCCCTTTTAGCTGCGGTGAATCGAGCCCAGTCCACCAAGAACATTCTATTCGGCCCAGGATCCTTGGGCCATAGTGCTGAAGAAAAAAAGGCACTCTCACAAAGGTTTACATAGTACAAATGCAATAATAGTGACACACATACATATAAAACATAGATAAGCAAAATAGTTCTCCAACAAAGTCTAATTACACCACGACACGATTACTCTTCATCTAACATTTCCACGTCTGACTGATAAATAGGATCAGCAAGAAGTGATTGCATGAATTGTGCGTGCTCATACCACCCTCCCTCCACTGACTCTCGAATCTCAACTTGGGTCCGATATAAATTAAGACATATCTTCATTCGATTATTTTCTTCTCTTATGCGGTTCAATGCTTTACGAAGTTCGTCAATCATGTCTCTGGGCATCTGCGATGCGAGTCACCGAGGCATTGGCAACTTAAAACCAACCAACTCATTATAAAACATTTGCTGTTCACGAAATAACCAAGCCCACTCCTGTCTCATGGTATTGTGAACGTAAGCACTATTTCACAGATTCAGATTGATTTGATAGCTGAACTCATCTTCCAATACCCAACAACGACCCATAGCAGTGAACACATCGTGAGGCCTATGGAGTTGTGGGTTGCTAGAACCAGACATTGACGCTAAATACAATAACATCAAATGATCAAGTTAACAGTGTACATCAACTGTTAGTAAATAATGTAATGCTGCATAAGATGGTACACGACAAAGACATTCATAAATTTATGTACTATTACATGCTAAAAATGAAATACTAACACTAACATTTGACCATAAACATTAGACGTTGTTGTTAATGTCTACATGTTGTGTGCAATACAAAATATTGTTGTTAATGTCTAACCAATGATGATTATGTACATGTCCCTATATGATTATGACCAATGATGATTATGTGCAATACAAACTGTTGCTATAGTAAAGATTTCATTCTTTTGTGACCAACATTTACTACAACAAACAACCAAAATCACACCAATGTACTTACTTCACACTCATTCAACCAAAAAAAAAAAATTCAGTATAATATCAAATGAAAATACCATTGCCATAAAATTCTGGTGTGAATTTTTTACCTAAGGTGATACAAATTTCAGTTAAGTCTGAAAGCAGCTGTGGATCTGTGGAGCATAGTGGAATTTAGTTCAGACGGAAAGTAAGACACTCTGAATGGGAGGAGATGTGTAGCTATTATACGAGAATAACTCGATTTTAAGGAGTTCAAGTATGATTTATAACTCGATATTCAAGTAATCGAGTTATATTAAAAGACATGAACCCGTACGCCTGACACCAAGGCAGTTTGAAAACAGATTTAACAAGAGCATAACTCGATATCTATATAGTCGGTTACATAACTCGATTTTAGTATAATCGAGTTATTTAGGGATTAAAAAAAGAAAATGCCACGCTGGTTGTCTAGTGTGGCACAAAGCTGAAGCTAACTCGACTATTATATGATCAAGTTCTTCAGAAAACTCAATTTTGCCATTATCGAGTTACAAAAGAGGGGAATTTTCCTAATTAGTTTGGGAAATGGGGCAGAACGCTGCTTTTTTTGCGCGAAAAGGGAATTTGCCCATTTTGGCCTCAATATTGTATATATGATGCTTGTACATAAAATTTGTAACATTTGGTGCACTAGGAAGAGGTAATTGCAAGTTCACATCTCAAACAAAAATGTGGAAGGAATGGATAACAAGAATTGGTAAAGTCAAAAAATTTGAGATTCTTGCGAAGGGTAAATGTCATTTTTTTTTTCTTCTTCATTTTGGAATAAGAAACTGTGAAAATGGTTAAAAAACAAACCAATTTACCTAGTAGGCTTAGGGTTGTGAAGGGCCAGACCCAAATCAACTCAGGCCTAGCACATTAGTTTCAATCACTTACATCTAACTCAGCTTCTGACTGAAGTCCAAGTTGATTATTTTTTATCCTAGTAGGGTAAAAAAACATATCCTCTAAGGAGATCAATGACCACCCACTTTGATCACTTTTGTGTGCCATTGTCTTTTGACCGACCAACTTTTGGAAAACTTAGGGCTTGTTTGGTTTAGAGGTGTCTCAGTTTTCATAACTTAGTACTCAGTTTTCATAACTCAAACTCAAAACCCATAACTCATAACCCAAACTCCACTATCACTCAAAAAATCCAACACTTTTGTTTGGTCACAAAACTCAGTCATGTATCTCAGTTTTTAACTTCACTTTTTGTCAAAATGATGGACCCACCCACTAACACTACACAAAAGAATATGGTTGCTGCTTGTGTCCCTTTTCTTTTCTGCTCTTCAAACCCAGCTACACTGAAACCCAGCTCCACCACCACCAATAGCAAACCCAGAAATCCACAACCACCACCACCAACAGCCCTCAACACAACCACAATCTCCACCAAAAAATCCGAATGAATCAAAAATCCAAACCCACCAACAACCCTCAACCAAAACCACAACCTCCACCAAAAAATCCAAGCGAACAAGCTCCACCACAGCCTAAGCCTCAAACCACCACAACCACAACAAAAAACCCAAACCTAAATCCTTAGATCAGAGACCCAAACTCAGCCAAAAAAAAAAAAAAAAAAAGCAGCTAAGAGAAGAAACTAGAGTGAAGAAGAAAGAAAGAAAAGAAAAGAAAAAAGAAAAGAGAGAAGAAACTAAGAGCAAAAACCCAACTTGAAGAAGAAAAGAAACAAAAGAGAAAAACGGAAAGAAAAAGAAAGAAGTAAAAGAAAAAAAGAGGAAGAAAGCATCAGGTCTCATCATGTTAGGAGATAGAAAGCATCAGGTCTCGAATCCCCTGTTGCCAGCGAAGCTTCCAATCTCGAGGTCCACGTGTCTCACGATCCAGCCTGGGCTTAGTCCGACGTCGTTTCTCGAATCCCCTATCACTGGCGAAGCTTCTAATCTCTGGTCTTGCTCTCTCTTTGATGCCACACAAAAAAGAGAAGGAGAGCTTTGGGTCAGTGAGAAGAAAGCTCTAGGTAAAAGAAAAAAAAAATGAAGAATGAGAAGTGACAGAGAAGAACGGGTTGGAGAGAGAGGTTACTTAATGGGACAAGTCATATGGGTGGGTCCCATTCTTTGCTTAATTTTACAAAAAAGCCACTGAAACTCAATTCTGAAAAACTGAAAATACCTATTTCTTGTTTCCTGTTTCCATCACTCTAACTCAAAATTTTTGAGTTTTGAGTGATGGAAACACAATGTGAAAATCAAGCCAAACAAAAAAATTTGTGTGGGTCCCACGTTATTTGAGAACTCAGTTATGAGTTTTGAGTAATATGATCCAAAACAGCTCTAAACCAAACAGGCCCTTATTATGGGAGGCAACCAAATAAATATAAGGGTAAAAGGGGAAATTCATCTGAGACAAGGTTTCTCTGGCTCTATGCATTAAGACTAGCTTAAGATAGTGTGTATCAGACTAGTCGGAGACAGTCACAGGCTGCACTAGCTGTGGCCGGCCTACCTTGTCCCATCAGGAGGCTATCTCATTAGCCAAAAGTAGCCTAAAGTAGCCTTGTAGAGCAATAATGCTCCCTACCATGTCACACGTGGTGTTAAAGATATAAGTACCTCTCTCTCTCTCACTTTCTCAGGAGGTAGGCCATAACTCTTAATTTCCTCTCTTCATTTTTTCTTTCCAAAATTAGAGCATCTCCAATGGCTTCTTTAAAGCCAATTTTAGAGAGAAAACACCCCAAAAACCCACTCCAACAGCTTCTCCATCTCCATTTTTTAGATTAGAATTGCTACAGTGCTTCTCTACAAGTAGAGAACACTGTAGCATTTACTGTTCACATTTCAAACATTTTTAGCCATTATAATAATCAGCTATTGAATAAAAAAATGTTGGAAGATGTGAAGTTGTTAAAAAAATAATAAAAAAAGAATAAAGAATGAATGAAAAAAATAATATTTAAATGAGATGGATAAAAGAATAGATAATCTGTTAGAAAGTGTATTGTTTACACTTCAAACATTTTTAGCTATTATAATAATCAGCTATTAAATAAAAAAATGTTGGAAGATGTGAAGTTGTTAAAAAAAGAATGAATAGAGAATGAATGAAAAAATAATATTTAAATGAGACGGAGAAAAGAATAGAGAATTTGTTGAAAAGTGTATTTGAAAAAATAGGTAGGTAAAAGCTAAATATTACTGTTCACTGTCTAAACAGTACAAAAATTTAGATAAACTACTAGAGATGCCCTTAGCTACTAACTTGAGTTTTGGAGTGCTCATTGCCACCACCTAGCGTGGCATTATGCCCTTCTTGGCTGGACCCTAGCTATGTTAGGCTTCAGTAGAGCTTCTTTCCCATAGAGCCATGTCCCTTGATAAATAAAGAATAAAGAATGAATGAAAAAAAAAATATTTAAATGAGATGGATAAAATAATAGAGAATCTATTAGAAAGTGTATTGTTTACTCTTCAAACATTTTTAGCTATTATAATAATCAGCTATTAAATAAAAAAATGTTAGAATATGTGAAGTTGTTAAAAAAAGAATGAACAAAGAATGAATGAAAAAATAATATTTAAATGAGACGGAGAAAAGAATAGAGAATTTGTTGAAAAGTGTATTAGAAAAAATAGGTAGGTAAAAGCTAAATATTACTGTTCACTGTCCAAACAGTACAAAAATTTAGATAAGCTGCTAGAGATGCCCTTAGCTACTAACTTGAGTTTTGGAGTACTCATTGCCGCCTAGCGTGGCATTATGCCCTTCTTGGCTGGAGCCTAGCTATGTTGGGCTTCAGTAGAGCTTCTTTCCCATAGAGCCATGTCCCTTGAATTCCCAGGCCCAACCCCCAGTTGCCTGGGCCAGAGAGCATTGGTACCAGACCATTTTTCTTCCGAGTCAGTATTGGGGATTAAGGGTTTAGTTCATCAATAAAGAAATTTATTGTAATGAGTTAATTAATGGACCGACTACACTAACAGACACATAATTTCTTTTCTTGACTGTGACTCATTATTTCTACTAGTGCATATTATTGTAGGAAGAGAGAACAAAAACTACCTTGATGGGCTTTGATATCCTAAGTTTTTTTTTTCTTTTTTCTTTTTTCTCCATTAAAATTGGACTACAATGTTTCTTGTGGCATTTGACCCTTGGAAACCATTTCCAACTCCTCCATTTCAAAACTTATGTATGTCAAAGTGATTAGTAAAATAAAAAAGGAGGAAAAATGAAGGCCAAACTACACTTTTGGTCCTCCAATAATGGGGTATTTTCAATTTTGTTTCTCAAATTTTAAAAACAAGTCAATTTTGTAATAGATAAAATTCTCTCAGCTACCTGTAGCTTTCTATTGTAGAACATGTTAGGCAGTTAGTTGTTAGAGTCGTTTGGAAGAATTTGATTGATCTGTTGCAATTACATCAATTTTTTTAGTATATGTTTCTGTAATTAATCCTAATCCTCTGGTGTATAAGGAGTTCTCTGTACAGAATAATAATTAATGAGAATTCAGCATCATATTCTCTCTCTCTCTCTCTCTCTCTCTCTCTCTCTCTCTCAACCTCCTGCTCTATTCTTCATCCTATCATCTTCTTTCTTGTTTAGTGTTAGAAACTGTCAGGTCTCTGATGCATTTTCTTCAAAACCAGCATAAATTTCGACTTCACCAATGATCCCACAATGTATGCATCATCATCTTTCAAAATTTGGAAATTACTAATATGTGAACCAAGCTTCAGTAACTTGTCATCACATTCAAAACCTACACTGTCCCTGACATCCAGATGCACAAGCTTCTTGCAGCCCCGCAGAATTCTCTTCAAACTTGTCTGACTAATGTTTGCCCGTCTCAGATTTAAGTACTTTATGTTTGGCAGAAGGGTGGGATTGGCTGCTGCTGCGCGTCACCCAATATATGCTGTAGAATCAATCAATGTCTAACAGAGAAATTCTTGCAGTGAAGGCTGATTCCTTCAAGTATCTTAACCATGTTAACGGAATTTCTAAGTTTCAACAGCTCTAGATTTTTCCACTTACGTATGAGTTTTGGCAAAACAATGAAGAATTGTCCCATATTGCAGGTGGAAAATACAGAGCCTTCAACACAGGGCACCTGGAAAACAATGAAATGCATCAATGACAAAACTAGAAATTGCACTCTTCAATATGTATTAGCAAGATCTGCTAAAATTCTATACTATGACCTCAATAGATATGTAACACAATAAAAGCAGCATCTGCTGAGGTGAATATGGAACACATTGACAATATTACGAACACACTCAATTTCGCACTACATGCTAAACTGGTTAATTGTGAGTGGTGGGTCTATTAATCCATGTAAAAAGTAGCAAGTAGAAAGTGTCGATTACTCATAGTAAAATACTTCAATATGTTGTGAAATTGGGTATCACTATATTTATTGGAAATGTCGATGCCTTACAAACTCAAAAAGGCTATATTTTTTAGTCATAAACATTCAGGCTCAAGAGTGGTTGAAGAGGGTGTGGTTGCCTATATGTTGAGGTTCTCCCCAAGGTCTCTCTTGATAAAAAAAGCTCATACATTTTTTTATGATGTCCTCGTTCAGCGGGTTTTAATGAAAATTAAAATATAACAAAAATTGAATAAGAAATTCTACAAGGGATTAAATGTTGGTTGCTTTCTGATCATGCTGGCATGCTGCCTTTCAATAATGCTATGCCTTGTTTTTACAACCTCTTTTTAGAAACCTAAATGGTCAAGCGTTGATAATTTTCATTTTTTCAATTATATTCATTATTTCAAAGAGAGAAGTCGTGCACTAATGCAGGATCCTGGTAATGCTCAATCTTAGATGTTTCAATGTGTATTCCTGAATAATCTCATTCTTGTTTCAATGCAACAAGAAGATATTATTTATAACAAGTAGTTTTGCTGGTTGGTTAATTGGTCACATTTTATTCATGAAATGGGTTGGATTGGTATTAGCCTGGACATAAAATCTATTCCACAATCCTAATCAACTTTCGCAGGTTTCACCATCAAGTCTTGCTGTCCAAATATAGTATGCTTGAAGATGCTAAGAATAATTCTAGCAACCAAAGTCCAAAGAAGCATCTAAAGGGACCACAATTATCACTAAAGAATGAACATTCAATCGCATGCATTATCATCAGAGTCAACAAAGATAAACACATTCCTCTACACATAATCACGCCAACCATTAAAAGAATAAAAGGAAATTAAAGGCAACAAATGAAAGATACAAGAATCGTATATTGCTTCGACCCAAGTAGGGTCGGAATGATGCAAGCCCCTCAGCAGATTTACGGCTAAGCACTGCCATTGCCACAACAATATTCATCACCACCAATTCTCAAGAGCCGATTTTAACTTCACAAGAAGAATTAGTAGTGCTCTTGATATATTGCTCCAAACTCTGCTCTCCGTGCCTGATCATCATCTGCATATGGGATTGTGGTGTTGTGTGCTACATCTGAATCCTGTCAATATAGCGGTTGCAATGCAGATTCAGGCAATCTGCTCTCTGCAAGATACTGCTTCATGGTGACCATCTCCATCTTGTGTTTTCTTTTGAGCTTCTCCACTTGCTTCTTTAACGTTTCATTGTCTAGTTGAACCTTTGTAGAGTTGTCCTGCATTGATATGAAAATCATAAGTGATGAATCAGAAAGCTACCAACACTTAAACCCTCCCCCACTCCTTGTTACTTAATAACCTAATATACCATTAAATTGACAACAATCTTTAATAATTTGGTATGACCTTTTCCAGAAAATGCTATCATAATATTCAGTGTTCATATTAACTTCCAATTTTCCCAGAATCATAAATACGTTTTGTTGATAAATGATCAATCTGATTAAGATCAGGACCCTCTATGTGAGGTACCACCACCAAACAGAAGCAATCAGAAAGCATCATTGAATAGTCTGATTGTGAAGCCAATCTAGACAGAAATGGTCACTAAAGGAAACCGTGTTAAATATTAGTCCAGTCAAAAGTGACAGATAAGCTACCTCTGCAACTGATGCTACATGTTCAGCTTCTCTCAACCTAACAAGGAGTTCTCCAGCAGCATGAACAGCTTCTGCAGTGTCTCTAAGTTGAATTCTAAGACTCTTGTTCTCCTTTTTCAACAATTCTCTCTCCCTCTCCCTCTCCCTCTCCACCCTCAATGTATAAAGCTCAGCAGCAAGGGATTTTGCAAAACGAGAGCCATGACCTTTATTCCCTGCCTTTGCAGCTGCCCTCTTCACTTCTGCCATCCCTTCCATGATTGCACGATGCTTTCCAACCAAGTCATTGTACTTCTCCTGTAGTTCAGCATAGTGTTCAACCATTCTAGCATGCCCAAGGACTATCTGTGAAGTACATCATCCAACTCCGAAGTGCACTTCTTCTCTAATGTCAACTCCATCTCCAGCTTCTCTGCACGTCGGCGGTGGGATTCAATATCAATTCTCAGTTCATCAGTTAAAGAAATCCAATCGCTCTTCATTTCTGTCCATCTCTCTCTTTCCTTCTCTAGTTCTTCCTTGCTATAACCGAGTTGATCTACACCACTTTTTCGTAATTGGAATGATCGCAACAACAAAGAGGATCTCAGTTTTTGGGTAGACTTGTTAGAAGATAGATCAGAATATGACTACAACTTGCTTTTTAAACTTTCAATTTCCTTAAGAAGTGCTTCCTTCTCATTCAGATCAAAATATTGGTTCCCAGTCCCAGCTTCCACAACTTCCTTTATTTCACATTTTTCCTTTATAATCTCCGGCTGATAATTTTCAACAGAATTGTACCTTAAAAGCTGCGCAAAACACACCAAGAACAAAGTTAGAAGGGATTTCCAACATTTGAAATGCTAAGCGTGATAGAGTAAAACAATTACTGACCTTGTCTTCACCCCTCAGTGAATGATAATCATCATTCTTGGAATCCTTAAATGGAACTATTTCATTCTTTGAAGCCTCAAGGTGAAGTTTATTAATTTCTTGACTGTGTTCTTCTTCCATCAGTTTGTGCTGCTCTACCTGTACATATTCAAAACGTCAATAATGAAGAATCCACATTATAAAATCCCAAGAAATTATAGAGCTTTGTAAATTCTTGTTACCTGTAGATTCAACTGCTCAATTTTGGCAGCTTGCTCCACACACACGCTTTCAAGCTCCTCTTGCTTAAGACCTTTTATCATAGCAATGCCTGCATCCTGAAACAGCAAAAATAGAAACTAATTTAAAAATGCAGAAATGGATTTCTCTTAACTACACTTGCCAGAAATTTAGTCAAGCCATACTTAAGGCACTTCATCTGTCAATTGAGTAAGATTCTCTGCCTCATCAACTGCTACAATCCATGTCTTCAAGCTATCCTTAACCTCATTGGAATCCTTCTCAGATACTCTTCATTGGCAAGATGTACAAAGGAAAGAAGTAGATGGTCCATTTGAAGATGGTCTCTCTTCTGGTAGTGTCTGAACAGAAGCATTGGCCTTATCAATTTCTGCACAAGGTTCCAATTTCAAGTGCTCATAGGAGAAGGAAACTGAAGATCTTTTTGATGCAGAGTTCCGTTGGTGATAGTAAATAATCTGTAAGCCTCTGTGAAGACTAGCAGCCAAGGTCTCAGCAGGGCCTGCAAATGTCTTGCTTGACCGCAAAGAAGAATGGACCTGCTCACTCTGTTTAAGTGACTGTCTTAAAACATCCAAGTTGAACTTGGAACTTTCTGACACACTGTTCTGACTTACTAAATGACTTGATGATGATATATTCATGCTTTTCCTTTGTATATTTCCAATTTTTGGAGATTCAGACAATGGTGGGTCTTGGAGGAGTGGGGACTGACAGCATGAGCTAATTGAAATGCTCCTTCTGGTTGCAGGACCAGAAGCTGTTAAGGTGTTAGCAGCACTTACAAAATTGTCTTCCATAGAATCATTGGCCATCTGAGGAAGTTCATTCCAAGGTTCTTCCATACAGACTTCTTCAGTCATACTTACTTCACTCATCAAGTCTGACTCACCACTTTCCTCCATTGAATAAAACTGGATGGAATCCCTACTAACAGGCTTGTCTCTAATATTGTCTTCAGAAGAGCTATGCAACTTATCTAGATGCTGATAAATCTCCCTTACATCATCCTCATCAAACTTTACCTCTTCATCAGAATCATTATCTATGGGGGGTAGAATCAAAGAGCGGTACTCTCAATTGATTCAAGCTTTCACGTACATTACGCCCTTGAAAATATTCATTTTGACTTCCTACTGATTTACTAGACTTTGCTCTTATAAGTTCCTCCTGCAACCAACAAGATTCAAATTTCTTTAACATCAGTAGAATACGAATTTCTTAAACCTTAGCTTGCTTCTAGCTATGGCCTTCAAAATAAGATTTCAATTATAACTCTTGCAGGATAACTTAATACCTTCAACTGACGAATTTGATCACTGAGACCATTGACATCATCCTCTGTGATTTCATTTATTACAGGCTGTTTCTAATGAATTTTACTCGTTGTCCAAATCTGAGAGTTCTCAGTGTATCACCACTATTTCTGCAATCAAAAGGCATTCTTAATTTCAGAAAAATAATAAAATCTCAAGAAATTTTTTGAAAGAATGTTGAAAATTTGTTTTATAGTTACTATCTTATGAAAAGACTCAATCTAGGTGAGCATTAGTATGTAACATCAAACTATAAACATTCTAAAGGTTCACATAGTTATTGTGCGGATTCTGTAAATAGAAAACTAAAAGTAGTTCAAGTCATATATACTTGTTTTCTGGTGAGTTGGCACAGAGAACCGTCAGTTTTAAATTGCCACCAAGTGATTCTTGCAGTAAATGTGTTAAACAGGAACCTCTATATGTAATATCTTCAGAATTTCCAGACTGAGCAGCCTTTGCAAGAATATTAACCAAGTGCCTGCACCAGTATAATAGAACAGTGATGATGAAACACCGTCATTAAATCCAACTGTGGCTATATTCTTGATATCTTGATAGCATATGTAATTAACCCAAAATAATTGGTGAACCTTTAGCATGCAAGAAAATAAGTTGCTATATAGTCGCACCCACACTTTTGGCATAATATGGCAAGAAAATAATTGTAGCATGGCAAGAAAATAAGTTGCTATCCAGTCGCACCCACACTTTTATCATAATATGGGAAAAAGAACTGATTATAGATTAATTGCAATAGTAGGATCACAAATACAACATCTAATCAGTATTCTACATAAAGAACATCGTATAAAACAAATTTCTCTAACTTAATAAGGCTCGTGGCATCGTCATACCCTAGTTGTGATAAGGACTTCTTCACATGTTTGCCTTCCTTCACACCTTGTCTGCCCGCGTCATCAACTTTATTTCTATCAAGTCCAGCTAGATCAACAAGGGTGATTCTGCTTGTTTTTGAACTATTAAAACATTTAGATGAGGCTCCCTGTGGCATCATCAGTGGATAAAAGAACATATCTGAGTGATAGAACTTATAAAGGGATAATAACAGTTAATAATAGCAACTTTAGGAGTCTTATCATGGATAATGAGTAAAAATGGTATATAAACATATGGTTCCATTAAACATTAAGACCACTCAAGCACCTTGTGTGCAAGGAATAAGTCATTCAATGAATAGTTTATCACAAACAAACAACCTCTTATTCAGAACAAAATATTTTACTGATAACTGGCAGAAATGTCCGATGATACCTTGCACCATGACTCAATGATGAAAGTAAAAACAATATGGTCGAGGACTATAAAGTAAAAACCTTGCACCTGAAAATCTCTAACTGTTATGTGTAAGTTTATACGCATAACATGATCGAGGACTATAATACCTAGTATCACAATTGATAAAAATCAATACAAACTAATAAGAATTTCATGTTTTTACAGATTTAAACAATCACATATATGCTGTGTTGAACATATTCACATTTTCTTCATCTGAACAAACTCCTCAATATAAAAAGAAAATTATTGGTCATTTCCAGCACCAAACGATCCACTGTACAAGATGAGTCAAGTATGGTCACTTTTTTCCTCCCAAAAAAAAATAAATAAATAAATAAAGAAGTATGGCTCTACTCAGGAATTACCAATCAATGTCGACCCCAAGCTCTTAAGTTCAGCATTAGTTTCCCTATTGAATTTGTTGCAAAAAATGTGAATGAGAGAGACAGGAACCCACATATAGAGAGAGATATGTGTATGTGTCACTTTACTTATAGAATAGAGTCAGGATTGTAGAATTTTTGGTAGCAAATTAATTTCCCTTGATGCACTAGCTGAATTCCCAACTAAATCAATAAGCAATTCTTCGAGCTAGGGAATCACAATGATAAATAATATATTTACCACTGACTTGCTGCTATATACATTAGCTAGGCACGTCAATTTCAGCTTTTCCACTTTCTGCATTTGAAAATTCTAGCTATTAAGAATAAACCCCAAAGACAACCAATGAAATTGGAAATTAAGTTCTTAATATCAGCATAAATATTAATTGTCTTCCTCTTTTTCAACAGCATTATTATTATTTTTATATAAATAATTTTTCAACAGCATTATTCACTAGAGGCGCTTAATGATTATTGGATTACTTCTATTTTCAAATAAAGATATCAAATTTTGGTTCCAACTTCCAAGTTTGTGTCTTGATCAAAATAAATTGACATTTAAAGTCACAAATATCATTAGTTTAAAACTATATCATGAACAACTTAAGTTCATTAAATAACTTGAATAATAAGAAAATGTACAGTATGATTTCTTATACCTCTACAACTCTTTTAACTTTGATGTGTGCTCTTCATGGAATGTGTACCAAAGAGGGAGACAGATGGCTGCAAGTTTTTTGAGACTCATGCTGATTAGGAGTTTTAAAGGAATAATATTCATTAATCATCCTACCTATTAATCCAAATTAAACTAGACCAGCACTCAAGCAGTCAAGTGTTGCAGATAAAAAAGAAGTACCAACCTTCACACAGGCTAAAGAAGCAAATGTTCACCGAGACACTTAACAAGGGGAAAACAATGGTGCTGGATAATCTGTTTCAGAAAAAAAATATCATTACATATACATCAAAGACTAGTCACTCTCATCACATGAGCAAACACTGCAATATTTGACAATACACAACTTTATTTCTCTAAAAGAATCATGCATATACAACTTTTTTTTAGAAATTGTACATTCAATCCAACATAATTCCTTTTTGCTAGAGAAAAAAGAACCTATTTTTAAATGAACGCCATACCTCATCTATGCCTTTTCCCGTCTAAAGTCTGTTATGCACCATGTGCCAATTATGTTCAAGAACATGAGAATATTCATTACTATATTAAAGTGTTGGTGCACTCATCATTTTTGAAATTTTATGACAAATTTCGCACATAAAAATAACATAGAAACCTTGATGAATTTCATATAGAATTATGATCTTCCTCAACCCCACACCCCCCCCCCCCCCCCCTAAAAAAAAAAGATTAAGATCCAACCCTCTTTCCTGGCCAGATGTCTTCATTAGCATGATAAGATACTTTTAGCAAGTCAAAAATGATTAAGAGTTCACTGCTCGTGAAGTCATTAGCAACTTTTATATAGCTCAAGCCAAAGCTTATTAATTTTAATATTCTGATACAGGGCCAATTACAAGAATCCAATCAAAGACAGAATACTAGAAGACCGCACGGTTCTTTTTTGTTATTATTATTTAATTATAATTATTAGTCTATATTGTTTGTGCATAATCATAACCAATCCTGACACTGTAACTGCATTGTCTCATGTCATCCAGAATTTGACACAAATTTGTTCAATATTTGTAAGGAAGCTAGAAGTAGCATCCTTAAAGCTGTGCCATTGCCTTCAATACTTAGAATCATAATCCCAAGTGAGGCTCTCCAATAAAAGATTAATAGATTGTAAGCATCTAAAAAAGGATTTGATAAAATCATAATTATTGTTAATGGAGACATACCTTTTGAAAAGATTTGTTCTCTGCAATGAAAAATCCACCATAAGGATCGTTATCCGCTCCTTCATAGAACCACCCAAAATTTAGTTTGATTTCTGTTTGAGAAAGAAAAGAATTATAGACGAAATCATAAAATTATAATGCAGAAAAAAATAGAATTAAACCAACTTAATCAAAACACAGAAACCACATTTTTTTTTTAAATCTAATATCTCCAAACCTTATTATTCAACTTTGAATTTATGCAGCATGAGCAAGAACAAGGGCCATGGATATGACACTGCTGACATGAACTAAATTGGGCAGATCATGGGAAAATAGGACAATAACATTAATCTTTCTGTTTCTGTGGCCTAACACTTGTAAGTAATAACATTAACAAGGTATCTATGTGTCTGTTTGTGGCCAATTAAGCTAATAATTAAGTCCATTACATTATTAAAATAGTGGCTGTCAAACGCATAACCAGGGATGACTCATGATGCGAAAATTTAATGACAAATTCCAACAGCAAATCAAATTATACCTTTCTTAGATGTCAAGATATGCATTGCTTGCACATTGCATCATTTTTTAAAGCAATTACCTCACTGCGCCATCAGCAGCCCTGGCCCTAGCCTGGATGTAGGAAAAGTAATTTCAAAAACTTAGAAAACATATACTCCATGCCATGATAAGGGTCAACATTCCCCGTTTTTACCAAATAAATTTGTACCTTGTCAAAGTCAAGGAATATTTATTTTCATGTTACAGATAACAGCCTTTTTTTTATCACATCAGTTACAAGAGATATGTTGTATTTTATGCTCATTTAAATGTAGAAGTAAGGTGAAGATTGGACTTTACTTATGACATAGGAAGTATGGATACTTCATTTAGGATGCCGTACCCGTGTTGTATCTGTGTCGTGCCTGTGTCATACCGGTGTCATACCAATTGTTTCATATTATAATTTTTCAGAAATTGTTCATGTCGCCATGTCATACCCGTGTCCATGTTTGTGCTTCCTAGCTTATGAAAATAATTGTAATAACACCTGATGCAATTTTTTTGTAAATTGTATAGAACAAGCTCAAAACTTTAACTGCAAAGGGAAAAAAAAAAAAAAAAACTATCTACGGAGAATATTATTTTTTAAACAAAATAATATTCAGATATAAGGTTTTACATGATTCTACAAGAGGTTAAGAACAGCGGAACATGCAAAATCATTAAGAAGCTCTGTATCACATTGAACAATGCTTGCATAGATTGGGCTGCAATACATGGTGAAAATTCCTTCAATGAACATTCTAGGAATGATTGTGCGGATTCAAGGCACGATCAAACTTTAGAGTGAAACCAAAATTCTTGCATCTTCCAACTAGAAACTAGTGCCTAAATTGTGTAGCTGTACCACTGTGCCCTACCAATTCTAATTAAGAATTTTTGACTTTTAATAAAATGTGTATTGTGAATGGCATAAAATAAAATAAAAAAATTTTGAAAGGAAATTTAACTGAAAAATCATAGTCCAAATAATATGGAATTGCTTGAACTGATCAAGTAAATGTACGAGTATTTTGAACTGGGAGGGAGCATTTACATGCAAAATTAACATTATATATACATGAGATTTTCTTTCTGCAAAGTATTTACTTGATATTGTCTGTTTGCTAAGTATGTACGGGATATTTTAACTTAATCATTGATTACAACAGGTACAATATTCACAAAAAGGGAAAGGAAAAATAAATGCAACAAGAAACCTTTTTTTAGAGAAGTGTTGTTGTGGAATCATAGTCTAATAACAACTTACCACCTATGAATTGTAGTGAAGGTGTTATGAAAATGATGTGGACGTAGCATTTTTTTTTTTTTTTATTGGTAAGTATGAACCTATTGAGTTTAGCCATGACCTCACCCTCCATTCCATTATGATTGGAGGAGGAAGTACCAATTGAGCTATAGCTTATAGGTCATAAGTGACCTCTTCTCCACAGTATTTTTTTATTATAAGAAAGTTAAAGCCATGTATATTGTTTTTACAGGACATGCAAGCATAACAGTGCAGTGGCAGCAATGGAAGGTGAAAAATTTTCTAAGAGACAAGCAGCTGTGGTGAATCCTAACCACACTTTCTTTTCACTCAAAAGGTTCCAATTTTCTACTATATATGTTCTTATATTTAATAACTCAACTGTTTGTAGATTAGACACTGAATTTGGAGTTGGATTACTGCTCACAAGAGCTTAAACTGTGAATTTTAATAATTAGTAGACTAATTGGAGATAGGAACTTAGGATTGCCAGATGAATACCATGACGTGTTCTGATGTTATGATAAAGTAGAGTCAATTTACTCATTTAACTATTAGTTAAAGTTGATGGGGGATAAAATAGAAATAGAATCTGAATTTGGATCACTGTTTAGATATCATTCTAAATTATCACTTGTTGCAAAAGTTTAAACTCAGAAATTTAATAATATATCAACAATCAGTGTAACTAATTGGAGATAGCAACTTAGGATAACCTGTATCATACCATGACATGTGCTGATATCCTGATTAATAACGGTGGACTTAATCAACTATTACCATACTAGAGAACTTGGATCACTTATAATGATATCGTGGTAATCTATCATTTATTGCAAAAGCTTAAAATTGTTAATTTTAATAATCTTTTAACTATTAGTAGACTGATACTTTGTAGTTATTCTATTTCTGAACATGCATAGAGGGAAACTACAAACTAGCATTTGTTAAAAGGCATACCTGTCTAATAAATTTCAACACAATTCTTCAAACTTGACCCTTGTCAGAGTGGTGTCAATGCATTTTGGGCCATTTGCAGCGGCGGTAATGAAAGGGAAACTGGAAAAATAAAAGTATATTATCAGTGAATATGAAAAAGAGAGATCCAATTATAGAAAAAAGAAATAGAAATAGCCACATACCTAATATTGGTCTGAGTCAGAGATGACAGCTCCATTTTCACTTTCTCAGCACTCTCTGTGAGACATAGAGCTTGCTTGTCTTTCGAGGACAGGTTGAAACTGCCTTGAGTGATGCAAAGCTTTTCTTCAAAGATATAGATGAAGTAATCCTCGTTGGTGGTTCAACTTGCATCCCAGCTGTTCAGGAACTGGTGAGGAAGATGACTGGAAAAATCCCATTGTGACAGTAAATCCTAATGAAGTTGTTGCTCTTGGAGCTGCAGTTCAGGTTCGTCCTTTTCTCCTATTGAAACCATAACCTCACCCTCCATTCCATTATTATTGGAGGAGGAAGTACCAATTGAACTATAGCTCATTGGTAATAAGCGACCTCTTCTCCACAGTACTTTTATTAATAAGAATGTTAAAGCCATGTATATTTTTTGTACAGGACATACAAGCATAACTATTTGCTCATGACCAATGCTTACTTTTTAATGGAAGACTTGTTCATAGCTGCAGATACAGAGATTCATTCTAATGTCTACAAAATAAGGACATCAACTACCAAAGAAAAGACTTACATCTGTACCCAGTTCCATCTAGAACGAAGTCATCAAAATATCAGAACAGAGGATCCTAGGGAACAGAGTGATCATTTTGAGCACAAAACTCCTAAGTATGAGGAATTGCTTTCATCAACTGCTACAGATATCAACCCAACAATGCTGAAGTTGTGGCTCTGTCATCATTACTGATTGAGAGCTCCGTTTCCAGAGACGATAGGGTTTCTTCTTGGCCGATGTCTAGAATCTCCTCCATTATTGAAGCCCGTTGATCCATAGAAGAAGTGGGTAACTGGAGAAGTAGATCGAGGAAGAAGTGGATCGAGGAAGAGCCACAACTATGCAAGTGAAAAACATCAGATTTTTGGGAACAACAGATGCACTCTACACGTACCCCCCACCTTGTTGGACAGTTTTTAACACAATCCTTCATTTCACATGTCACCTCAACGTAATTTTGTTCAGATGGGTTTGACTTATTCAATCGATTCTGCATTTCGTTATTAGATAAAGAAAATATCCACAGTTGGTCGGAGAATTCATATGTAGGAGTTAAACTAAGGAACTCTTTTTTACAGCCATTGATGGAAAGGTAAACATAACAGGAAGACATCCATGGATATTTCATTTTCACCGGTCCAAAAGCAAAACAGACATCAAAAATATTTGGAAATGTGCGACCAACCCAAAATGATATGACATTTCCATCACTCTCATGGTTTAACTTCAACCACGTTGGGATCTCAGTTCCTGGTAGTCTAATTATAAAATAATCATCTTCAGGTTTAGATCTCCTGTCAGGAAAAACCGAGCGATGGAAACGAACCTCATCCAATATTTCGGTTGATGATGTTTGTGGATCCATTGATATCCTGCTTCTTGTTCCCTTGCAACCTTTATTTGGAAAAATCCCTAAAAATTCTCCAATCTGCAGTCAATTAGCAAATTCAACAAATTGAAATTAACAAAAATTGTTTCTTTTTTATAACTTAACAGAAGAGAGAGAAACCTGATTCAATAATCTGCTTGATGATTGTGGATTCAACGAACAGCTATTTGCTAGGACACCCTTTCTAAATAACTGTAATACCGTAAATATTTTGTTAGTTGGCCGATTACGAAAGAATATGTAATATTAGAATCTCGAGTTTAGAAAACTCGATATTTGAATATAGATCTCGAGTTTTTAAAACTCGTTTTTGTTGTTTTTAATTACTGACTGGACAAAGTTTTCCACGTGGATAGCACGTGGATAGCGAGTTTCAAAAACTCGCTTTATGACTCTCGAGTTTTTAAAACTCGCTTTCTGTTTAAAATTTACAAATTTTTTTAACTTCTTAAAACGGCACTCTCACTCTCTCAGACTCCACTCTCCAGTCTCTCACTCTAAAATTTCAAACTCTCTCAGACTCCACTCTCTACTCTCTCACTCTAAAATTTAAAACTCACTCACTCGTAGTCCGAAATCACCCTGTGCTCTCAGCCTCCGCGGGCTCTCTGCTGCGTTGTTTGTTGTCTTCGTTCATCTCGCTTTCTTCGTTCTTCCTTTGTTCGTTCTTCAGCTCGCTTGCTAGGTAATTCCTCTTTTGCGAAATTTATTTTATAGATTTGGGCTTTTTGCATGGTGAGTTACACATTGTTGCTGCTGTTGTTTTTGTTTATGGGTTGTGGATTTACTTGGGTTTTCAGTTGCTTTTGATACATGCCCATTTGGGTTTTGTTTGAAATTGCTTTATATTTGTAGACATAGATGTCATTGAAATCAGAATTTCGTTTTGGTGGGATTGAGAATAAATGGATTAAGGATTTTTCTTTATTTTGTTTGTCATTCAATAATCAAGATTGTGTTTTTGGGCTTGTAATAAAAATTCAAATTTTAATTTTCTGTAGTGATAAAAAGCTGAATGGGTATTCCTTGCTATGTGTGTTGTTGGATGGCCATATAGGAATAAGAAAAAGGTGAAATGAGAGGATATTTTGTGTGCAGTTCGTGTAATGTCTTGAATTCCTTAGCAAGACAAAGAATTTGAGTAATGTTGATAATACCAAGTCCTGAATTAGGAAGTATAATTGTAACTAAGGCCATAGAAATAAAAGTTTCATCATGCTCGGAAAACTCTGCATAACTTATTAACAAAGAGTCAAATTTTTTTTATAAGGACCATTACATATTGCTATTATGAATATTCGTTTACATTTCACAAAAACAATCACATATCTTCAAGTAGTCTTGGAGTAACAAAGAGATTGCTTTGCAGTTGGCGATTGATTTGCGACATTGGTTCTCTGTGAAGAGAGAGTGACTAGTTCAACTTTTTGCAGTAGGAGTGGGGGGCTTGGGCTCATAATATACAAGTTCAATTACATATATTGGAGGTTTTGTAAGTTGTATTATATTGCAACTATCTTCATAATAGATGGGTGAATTAAGCTAGGCTCTAGAGCGATTTTATTATTTGGGTTTTCACTTTGTGAACAATTCATCTTGTATGTGTGCGTGATTTGTGGTGAAATGGCTGGTTTATAGTTTTATTCATATTATGCATTGGAACAATTAATTAACCACTTGTATCATTAATTATAAATTAATTGTACGCCATGTTTAAGAGTCTAAACACCTAACTTAAAAAAAAGTAGTAGTCTTTACATTTGATACAATCTTATATATAAGTTAAGTTACACATAATATAACTATGTATAACTAATAGTCTTGTACTGAATTGGTTAGCACCTTGTTTTCACATTTTCAAGGGAAATATTCAGAGTTCAAATTCTCATTTTCTATTATAACAATTGAATTAAAATAAAAACTATTTATTAATAGGCAATACTCTCTTTTTTGTATTTAGCATTTTTGTAAAATTTCAAATTACACGCATGAAGCATAGAAAGAACAATATAACCGAATGGTAGGATTATCATAGTACTTTTTCCAACAAAATAATATCAAGAAATATAATACTAATAACAAAAAGTTACATCATGATTAATTTGAACATAATCTCCTTCCAATATCCAAACAATAAATATCATGTTTTTTCTTTCGTGACATATGGTATGACACACTTCATATATATATTTTTTCGTTGAGATTTGACACGCTTCATTAATTTTTCATTATTTTTAGTAAAGCATTAATTTTTCATTGTTGACCTCTGTATTTTTCATGCCATATCAGATGTCAACAATTTCATGCCGTATCAGATGTCAACAATGAAAAACATGACATGTCAAGGCTTCATTGATTTTCAATGGTCTATTATGAAATCATTTCCTGCTCTTTTACAAATAATCACTTATGCTTTAATTAAATTTTAAGCACAACCAATTTACTTACTTTGCCATAAACTAATTGACACTTTCCATTAAAAAAGTTAGCTAGATAAAACAAATTTCGATAATTTTGTATAAGAATGAAAAGTAGCAATTTGAGAACTTTTAACTAGCATATCCAACAGAGATAAAACATATATCATTGATAAATTAAAATTCCCCGATTGTAATCATATAACAATACATTGTTTTTGTTTTTAATTTTAAATAAAGGCTATACCCAGTATCTTTTTCGTCGAACAATTAGTGTGGGCTTTGTGGGCTTTAATTTTTAGACTTCAGGTATTAGTGAGGATGTGGTTGTTTGTACTAGCCCATATTTGTTTAGGGGGGAGGGGGTGGTTTACACAATATCCTTATTAAAATTAAATTCATATTTTTTTATATGTTGGAAAAATGTTGGTTCTCACTCATAGTCAGCCAAGAGGCTTGGATATTAGAAAAACTAGTCTTATAATTTCAACACATTTATTATGATTCCATCTCACAGTTACTAGAACAATTGCATTAATTAATTGTTTGGAAGATAAGATGTTCTCCGGCTAGAAGTTTAAGCTTGTCAAGTTGGTTTAAATCATTGAAGAACTTAATCTCTCTTTGTGGATCTTTGTCATGCTCAATTGAATAAGCTAGTGACCCTATTGAATCTATACATGCGTCAATTTTAGATGAATTATATCTATTATTTTCTTTGCCCCTTCCTTTGCTCTCACACTATTAATGATCTCACAGTAGCACTCTTTGCAGTATGGAGCCTCGGATTGATGACGGGTCACGGATCTTGCAGCCTGGTCCTAGTGATGCGTCATTGTTGACGCGACAACAACATCATCGATCACATGCCATTTGGAATGGCGAGGTGAAATATCTAGTTTTAACAACTGCTTTAATTTTTATGTTATTTTTGACTTTTAGTTAGCAAGTTCTTTCAAAATTGTATTTGTAGTTCTAATAACTGCTATAATTTTTATTGATTTTGCAGGACTCGGGCCCACTGACGTGCCGTGGTCGCACTAAGGAGATGGCAAACATTCAAATGCGAGATAATCGGGTGATTGACATTATCAAGTTGCTGAGGCTTGAAGGATTGTTTAGGGCCCCTTCCAGAGAGATAGATAATTGTCTTATAACGGCCCTAGTTGAGCGATGGCGGCCAGAGACTCATACGTTCCATCTTCCACATGGTGAGATGTCGATCACCCTACAAGATGTGGAGGTCATTTTCGGATTCCCTATAGACGGTGAGGTCTTGGTTGGGCCGACTAATGTGTTAGATGGAACTTGGAGGACTCTTTGCATGGAGTTGCTTGGTTTTACTCCGGCGGATGACAACAAAACTTTGGTGGGGCAAAGACTTCTTATCAGCCGCCTTCTTGAGGCCATTGCAGCGCCATTACCTCATGACGCAACGGAGATTCAGATGCATAAGTATGCCCGGTGTTATATTTTAGCGCTATTAGGGGATAAACTTTTTATGGACAAGTCGGGAGATAGGGTGCATCTGATGTTTTTGGAGCAACTGCGGAACTTGCGTGATCCGCCACAGTATAGTTGGGGCAGTGGTTGCTTGGCCTGGTTGTATCGAGAGTTGTGTCGGGCAAGTGAGAAAGGGGCATCGCAGATTGGTGGGGCGTGCACCTTGATCCAGTATTGGGCATGGCAAGGTTGCCATTCTTGTGCTCGAGGATAGAGCCTGCTCCTGGATGTGATTATGGCCCATGGCCGTATGCTCCACTTGCCGTTAAGTAAGTATTTTTTTGATATTTAGTGTGTTATGCAATGTACTCTTCTTAGTAACTAAGTAGCTACTTATCTTATGTTATTCGCTCGTAACTGTAGGTGGGTGCGGGTGCCAGGCTCGAAGAGTAGGCCATCCGGGATGGCCTTGGTCGTCTATCGTGAGCAATTAGTTACAATGCAGCCAAACCAGGTAATAATATTCAAAAATTTTGTTTGGTTATGTTAATTTTCCTTAAGAATACGATTGCTTCATACTTTAACATATTTTCCGTTTTAATTTTTGTTTTTCCTTGTATCTATATATTCTCCCTTGTTTCACATTTGAAGATGCTATGATAATTGTTTTTTGTTTCTATTGTAGATTGTGTGGCAGCCATACGAGGCACACTTCGCCCACCTTCCTGACTTCTGCGTTGCAGGGAGGGGTACATGGACAGCAAGGGTGCCGCTTGTGTGTTATTGCATAGTAGAGATGCACCACCCTGATCGTGTCCTTCGACAGTTTGGGTTGGCGCAAGAGCGGCCTGACGGTGTTGTGTACGATGAAAGGCTGCACAGAATAGACTTGCGTGGGAAGGTGGAAAAGAATTGGAGGCAAGAGCATGAATTGTATATCATTTCATGGAATAGTCGAGAACAACGACTTTGCAGTGCACCTCCTCAGACTGGTGAGATGGCCCGCAATCATGCCTATTACCAATGGTACGATCTGGTCACTCTAAAGTATGTCGACCGCAACAGCGCTAAATTACATCAGCTGGTAATGTGTTCTAATTATATTTCCTACCTTGCTTTGTTTTTTCTTTAGTACATGTATGAACGTAGGATCAATTGATTTCTTCTTTGAACAAATTTGGTTTGATCTGACGGACATCCAATTAAAAAGATTTCTGTTGCATATAGTATCATAATAAAACTTTCAGTTCATAGTTTAGATGAGTATATAAGTAGATTAATACATTCTATATTATGCATTTTGTAATTGTTACATAAATGTGGAAATTTTTGATTGTACTGGTTCTTTCTTTGTTTCAGATTGAAAGTCATTTAGCGTTGTTGAATTGGGTTCCGGTAGGCAGCCGAGAACACAACCATATCCGGCGCATCCTATATACTGTGGCTGGGCTTGGTGGTGATCCTGCAACCACTGGGCAGGCAAACAACCGTACTGAAACTGAGCCAGCAACTACTGCAGCCCCAAGCACAAGTGCAGCACCCGTAACTACACCGACCCGTGCTCGGCGTGATATTGCAAGCCCAAGCACAAGCGTAGCTAGGGGCCGTGGTCGGCTTGCTACAGCAAGCCCAAGCACAAGCACAACAAGGGGCCGTGGTCGGCCTGCTCCAGCAAGCCCAAGCCCAATTGCAGCTAGAGGCCGTGGCCGGCCTGCTATAGCAAGCCCAAGCACAAGTTCAGCTACGGGCCGTGGTCGGCGTGCAACAACCCCTCGGGTTGTAAGTAGTCATGAGATACCTGCACCCATCCTGCACGCATCTCCCCACCCTGAGGTCCCTCCACGCATCCCAGATGTATCTCCTCAATCCGAGGTCCCTCCACCCATTGTAGATGTATCTCCCCAGACCGAGGTCCTTCCACCCATCCCAAATGCATCTCCTCAGTCCGAGGTCCCTCCACCCATGGTAGATGCATCTCCTCAGCCCGAGGTCCCTTCACCCACCCCACCTTTTTGGGGGTATTTCAATTTGAAGATTTCTTTCAACTTCATTTTTTTTTAAATTTATTTATTTACTATTTTAACTCTGCTTTCAAGGGTCACTGCCTTTTTGGTTTTGTTGCAGACCCATTTCACTGTCAACATAACACATGAACAATTTTAATTTCAATTATCATAAATGTAAAAGGCTAAGCACCTTCATCAGGTGCCAGGGCTACTGAACTCAAGGATCCCAATGAATAGGTTCTTTGATTTGTTGCATCTTGGTGCTGTTGTTCAGGTGTTTATGGTTTTGAGTTCTGGTTTTCAAGCAAATTGTTTGTGTTTGGGATTGTAAGATCAGGTCTTGAGAGTGCTTGATTTTTCCCGGATTAGCCGACACCTTTTGGTTACTGCTGGTGATGATGGGACCGTACATTTATGGGATACGACAGGTCGCAATCCAAAGGTTGGCAAATCCCCTGTTCAGGCCGAGAGGGCTCCCTTGTTTTGCCCTGTTTTACCCAGTGAAACTCGAGTTTCATAAACTCGAGTTCCACTGGGAAATTTTTTTTGGCAAATCCCCTGTTCAGGCCGAGAGGGTTCCCCTGTTCAGGCCGAGAGGGCTCCCCTGTTTTGCCCTGTTTTACCCAGTGAAACTCGAGTTTCATAAACTCGAGTTCCACTGGGAAATTTTTTTTGGCAAATCCCCTGTTCAGGCTGAGAGGGTTCCCCTGTTTTGCCCTGTTTTTCCCAGTGAAACTCGAGTTTCATAAACTCGAGTTCCACTGGGAAATTTTTTTTTTTTAACACTTTGGCTAATCCCCTGTTCAGGCAGATTACTCTGTTTTTCCCAGTGGAGCCTCGAGTTTTATAAACTGAAATGTGTACATGCACCTACTGAGAAACGTAGATAAAGAAGCTGAGAATGTAATGTAACACTCATTGAGAGGCAGAGAAGTTGAGAGTGTAAATGCACAAAAATTACATCAAAATGCGTTATCGCTAGGCACCAAGTTATAGAAACTGTTACGCTCTATTCATAAATATAGTTTTACAATGCAAATGCATTTGCATCACAACAAAAGGCATTCTCAATGTATCAACATTCTAAACATGTGCAACCATGCTTAATTTGCAATTCTAACCGTACTACTCAAATCACAATCTTCATAGAGGTACATTGGATAAAGAATTACAAGTACATTCAACAAAAAGTCCAAAAAGTTCACATAGAGCCAATACAACGTCGTCACTTTTCCTAAGATCAAAGGTCCACATGACAAAAACGTCATCCATGGAAGCATGCCTGAAAAACGTAGAGTAATCACATTAGGAGACAAGATAGTAAACATTAGGTAAACATCGAATGAACAACAATTATTTAACCAATGCATAAATTTTTGGCATCTACCTACCTACTATGGAACATGACCGCTTGTGGAAGCGCCATGGGACTGCGGACATTTTCTGCGGTTATGCCCAGGAGCATGACACAGTCCACATGTCTGCTTAGGTTGACTCTCTATCAAATCTGTGTCCTCCCTCCGCCATCGCCGTTCTCGATCCTTATTCCTCACTCCATCCATGTCATTCCTTATTCTTGACATCACTAGTCTCCCTTTGGCCCGTAACAATGCTGGATTAGGCAACCACTTTGGCCTAATGGGATCCCCCCACAATGATTGTGACTTAGGAACCACAAATGCATGCTCATAAGTGTTAATGGCATTGTTCAAACCATAACATGGGTGAATATATGTGGTCGAATCAATATGCAAATAGTCACATACTCTAATTGTATGTGAACACGGGATCCCTATGTTTTGCCATTTCCCACAACTGCATGTTCTATCCTGTAACCGAACTTCATAACTGTGGTTTCCTCCTCTTGCACTACACGTGTTGAGTTGGGTAACTACTTGAAATATCAACTCTTCATTGCTAAATGGCTTGAGATAGTGTTTCTCAGATTTACGCTTATTTCCTTCCCACGTGGATAAGGCATGTGCACTCCATTTCTTACCCTCTGAGAACTCAAAATGGTATTCTTTACGCCGGTCATGGAAATATTGAACAAGTTTGTTCCAAGTGAACTCAACCAACGCGGCAATAGGAAGGCCCTGTGCACCTTTCAATACACCATTAAAGCACTCTGATATATTGGTTGTCATTACCCCAAAACGTCTCCCACCATCATGTGACTGGGTCCACATATCCACAGACTCGCGCATTAGGTATGTGTATGGAAGATAATCTTGATTCTTTTCCTTGCCGTCCTTCCTCGTCACCTTCTTCTTATTCCTAATGGCCTCAATTTCCGCCTGCTTAATGGACTCTATTATGGTATCAAATTTAACTGCCTGACTAGCATATCCCGCTTTCAATGCCGCTGACTTTAGAGTTGAGTTCTGAAAATGGGTGTTAAAGTTGCTAGCAATATGTCGAAGGCAATATCTATGAAATACCCGTGGTCTTCCATCATCCCTTCTAGGCCAGTTTGCAATGGCGTTTTTTATACCAAGATGTCGGTCAGAAATTATGCAAATGCCTTCGTCAGGTATCACGTGGTCAATCGCTTCTCTGAGGCACTGTAAAAACCACCTCCAACTGGACCCTGACTCACAATCCACAACAGCAAAGGCGAGAGGGAATACCTTGTTGTTAGCGTCGGTTGCCATTGCGACCAACAACTTTCCCTGATATTTACCATACAGATGGGTCCCATCAATACTGATAACCGGCTTACAATATTTAAATCCTGATATGCATGGACCGAAAGACTAAAACACATAATGCAACAATACAGTGTCATCTTCATCGGTGGGTGTAATACGATAGAATACTTGGGTAGTCGGGTCCTGATCAATATATGCCATTAGCAACTTTTGTAATCTTTGGTAAGACTCTTCCCAATTCCCAAACATCTTCGCAATCGCCTTTTGTTTCGCATCCCATACCTTGTAGTAAGAAGGCTTATGGCCATTATATTTCGTTTCTATCATAGATCTGAGATGCTTAACTGGGGTAGTGTGATCCTCACATAACTTCTGATGGATGTCTAATGCAATAAAATTACAACTCATCATTCTACCATCATTTCGCACCCCAATCTCTACACACGTGTGAGGACCCACATACACGGTGATCATCCATAGTCGGTGGAGATTGGGCTTCATAACTGCGCAAACATACCACTTGCATGACTCATGCACACATTTCGCACAGAGTTTTTTCGTCGTCAACCTAGTGTAAGTAAAATGTTTGTTTTCCTCGAGGGCACAATTTGTTAATACACGCTTCACCTCCTCTTTATTGGCAAACGTCAACCCTTTGCACAAATTCATCCCCTCTCTCCAAGTAGACACAAATGACATCTCAATATGTGAAGGATCGACCATATTTTCCCAAGTATTTGTAGAGAATGACAATGCAGGAGGTTCGTAGGCAGGGATTGTGTTTGCAATGTTTTGGACGCTAATGACATTGTCTGCATAAGGTTCACTACCATCCAATGTCTCGTCGTCATCAATGTCCCTCTCAAAGTCCCTAAAGTCCCCTCTGTCAATCATGTCTTGATACTCATCTATTTCGGCAAAATCTTCATCGTTCATGGCAATATTCTCATTAACATAGTCGTCGTCATCATCGTCATCATCATTGTTAATGGCAGTAGTCTCATCAACATAGTCGTCGTCGTCGTCATCATCGTCATCATCATCACCATCGGCATGAACATCATCATCCTCTACATGTGTCGAATACTCATATTGAGCATCCGGAACCGTAACTTGTAAGCTTGTGGTTGTTTGTTGGATATCCTCTTGCCAAACTACACGTGGCTCCAACTGTATGTACAACTCAATGTTAATTACTTCAGCTATTCTCTCCAACTTGTCAAACATGATCTTTACATGTTTGTCTGTTTCTATCGCCATATACTTGTAATTAATCCGATGCTTCAAGATTTCATTTGGCATACGATAAGTAATTTGTATGTTGTGCACAACAGGATTCTCACACAACTCTTCCATGACAACCTTCTTCAATTCATCAAGGGTCTTCAACCTACGATCAATTTGAGTATAATAGGTCTTTATACCCGGCCCTTCAAATGGCAATCCCTTGTTTGCATTGGCATTCTTAAGCGGACCACCGTGATATAGGATTATATCAATTTCAGGCATTGTGAACCTGTTCAAGTCAAGTTACTGTGTTAGTTAAATCACATAATCTGAACCATGATTGCATAAAAAACAACTATAAACTCAGCCTTATTGACTTATAAACCTAAATTTTGTCATGCTTTTTGATTCTGATTTGATGCTATGTTATCATACTTTGTTCAATTTAAAAGTGAACACAGTATGTGATTGCTTAATTCAAGAAATTTGAGGACTGTGTCATATACCAATTTCTGCTATTTGCATTGTTAGTATATTCTGCACTTATCTGTGTTGGTCTCCTAGACCATTATAGGAGCAGTTGGTGATTAGTTCTTCGGTATAAGGGTAATGTTAAGTTCTTGGTAGTTCAGAAATTTGACAAAGAAGGAATGAGGATTGAGGAAGAAAATCACAGTTACTAAATTGGTACTATTTGGCTCAGTGAAATCAACTATGGAAACAAGCATTTTCACAAACACCTTAAAGGCAATCTTTCAATAGGAAGCTCGTATGGACTAAGCCCCATAAATTTAAACTTTGATTTACAAATTTACACAAATTCAACAAATTATATATAAACATCAAATATGAGACCCAATTTGTACTTATCAGTTATCACACACCCAGTTTTTTTACCATTTCTTTTTATGGGCAAATAAATACTCAAACAATGAAGACTACCAACACAAAGTTCTATACATGTTGCATAATGGAAAATTAACTAAGTTATGTCAACTATCTACAAAATAAATACTCAAACTCTTTAACCCACACCCATAGACTATTACCCAACTACAATGACAATCAAATTATGAAAACCCTTACCTGAGAGATGAATTTGATGAGAAGGGAGAGCAGTGAGAGAGGCAGTGTGGTGAGTGAGAGTGAGAGGCAATGTGGTGAGTGAGAGTGAGAGGCAATGTGGTGTGAGAGTTATGGGTGAGTTAGAATTAGTGAGGGTGAGATTTAGTGAGGCTGAGAGACCCAGTGAGGATGCTCTGTTTTGGGTGAGACTCTGTGTTTCTGTTATACAGGCGTGTTAAGGGAGTGATATTTTTAATAGTATGCACAGTGGAACTCGAGTCTATAAGACTCGAGTTCTTCGAAATCTTTCATTAAATACGGTCTTAAGGTGGAACATGTAATTTCCAACAAAAATCGAGTTTTAAATACTCGATATTTAAAAAAGAGTTTTAAAAACTCGAGATCTAGGTGTCTCTCATTTTTTCCAGGTCAGCGGTAAAAAATAGAAAGCGAGTTTTTAAAACTCGAGTTTTTATTATAAATCTCGAGTTTTAGAAACTTGAGATGCTAGTTTCCTTTTTACTTCCGCGCGTTGCCTAACTTACTATATACTTATCTCTTGCACTGTTACTTTGCCCATTCCCCCCTATTTGCTACGCTCACAAGTTGTACAGATTGTGGAAGCCTTGGAATTTCCTGAAGCTGCTTGCAATGTCCTATATCAAGTGACACTAATGTAGTAATTCTGCAAAGGCTTTCGGGGATGCTAACAATATTAGTTGCACATAGATCTAGATCTTTCAATACGGGGAAGTACTCGGGTTTCATCAAAAAATCTAATTCAATTATATTTTTATTGCTCCTGAAACTCAGGGAATATAACATCAAAAACCCATAACTGGATAAGCCATCCAAATAATCGCATGTCCGTCTCAATTTGGCAGTGGGAATAAATAGTCCAAAAAGAAGTTGCAACTTATAGATGTCATCTGGAAGATACCTAAGGTTTTTGCAATCCTTTAAGTTTAAGCTAGAAAGCCGAGTGAGATACTTGATTGACGAAGGCAACTCTCGTATACCACTCCCACGTAAATTTAATTCCCTTAAACATTTCATTTCTGGATCAATATTAGGAAACTTCTCAAGCCCTAAGCAGTCCATAAGAACAAACTCCTTAAGAGATTTAAACCTAAGGTTGTTTGGAAGAATTTGAAGTTTTCCACAACCTCGGAGTTTCCATATCTGAAGCTTATCAAGAAACCCAACAGACTCATGAACCTTAACTAAATTTTGACAATAGGAAAGATCCATTTCTTCTAGGCTTGGGGCACACAACTCAGGTAATTCTGTAATAGACTCACACCATTTCAAATTGATATATTTTAAATATTTTAACTGGATTCCCTGTAGAAGGAAAAAAAAAAAAGAGCAAAATTTACTTTCAACCAACTTTCAAATAAATTTTAAAGAAATTATAATTTATAAATACTAATACTCGTACCAATTTGAATGTTGTCTCCAATCTAATAAGACTACTTGGCATCTCAAGTGCAACAAGTTGTTGAGGATAATATTTGGATGGCAAGGGAAATGGAAATTCAGGCCATTGAAGTAAAGTTAACCCGTTAGGGAGATATTTGAGTTCTTCACAAATGTGTACGTTATGAACCATAAGAAATTTGAGATATTTCATCTTTTCAAAAGCTTTAGCTTCTATTGGCATCGTTATTAGCTGAGGTGAGTAGCACATAATGCCCCGAATTTTACTTGATCCCTAGTTGAACAAAGCATTAGTTACACTAAATAATAGAACAATACAAATTTTTAAAAATTAAACAAACTTATACAAATTAAATTAAATTTTCTTCCACATTAAAAAGAAAAAAAAATCAATGGGAAAAAAAAGAGATACAAAAGAGTTAATACCATATTTGTAGTCAGTATTTCATAAGCATCCTCAAAACACCATACCATACTACGTTTTCCAAACTCTTCTGATTCTTGTTGAACAATTTCTCTCCCCATTTGTTGAAGCAAGTCATGCATCCACAGATTTCCAGATTGACCAACAGTTATGAGACACTTATCAATAAGTTTTCCAATTCCATAACCTGGATATAATTTGCAAGCTTCTAATATACTCACTACATAGCTCTTATTGAATCCCTTAAAGAAACATGCAATATCTAGAAAAATATCCTTTTCAGCCTTTCCAAGTCCGTCATAACTTATTTTGAGCTTTTCTTGAATTTTTTCGTGAGGGATGTTTTCATACTTTTCTAATGCACTTTTCCATTCACGTATACTTTTTCCACACAAATCAGAACCTATTATTTTAAGAGCTAATGGAAGGCCAATGGCATAATGTATGATTTACTTTGCAACTTCTGAATAATCTTTCTCAGGTTCAATTTTTTGGAAGGCATACAGATTGAAGAGTTCATGAGATTCAGATTGATTCAATTCCTTAAGCTCATAATTTTGATGATCTTTTCCAAGAGAGGTTAGCACCTATTTGTCTCTTGTTGTTATAATGACTCTACTTCCTAAAGCAAACCAATTACATTCTCCAAGAAAATTTACCATCACTTCTGACTCATCCACATTGTCAAGAATTAAAAGAAGTCTTGTACAACAAAGCCTTTCTTTTATCATAATAATTCCTTTGGGTACACTGTCTACCTTTACATATGTGCCATGTGAGATCTTAGAAAGAAGCATCTCTTGTAGTTTGATTATGTCATCATTTGTTCTCGACTTTTCTCTGACATCCTCTAGAAAGCAACTCAATTCAAAATAATTAGCTATTCTGTTATAAATAGCCTTTGCAATTGTAGTCTTACCTATTCCTCCAAGACCATGAATCCCTACCATGCGAACATCATTTGACTTCATATCTAAAAGCAATTCTATAGCATCCGCACGAGAATCTATTCCAACTGGGTGTTTAGTAACAAATAGCTGAGTGCAATTCAATTTAGTACCTAATATCTCTTTAATAATTTTCTGGATAAATTGAGTTTCAGATTCAGTATAGCTATCACACACAAAGCATAAGAAACATATAATAAGTTAGAGAATTTGAAAATATACATTGATGGGATGTTCATGTACAAAGAGTTCAAAAGTTATTGTGGGTTGGAATAGTAAGTTCATCTAATCAGTAGTGCCTAGGGGCAAGCGTCTTGTACTGGATTTGTAACTTCTCTTCATATAGTGAAGTGTCTTATTTGGGTTGTGTTGCCCTTATAGTCTTTTTTATTATTATTATTATTATTCAATTGGAGATGTTCTCTATTAATTTTTTTTCACTTCCTCACCATAACATTGTGTTATTTGTCTATTACTTTTATTACGTGCTTTATGATTTGTGACTCTTGTCTTTTAGATACAAGATAGAAATTCTATTGAAGCCTAATCTAAGTATATATGTATGTGAAACTCCCTCTTAGAGACTTGAACTTCGACCCTTGCCCCCCACGCCTCACAAGAACTTATACTTGTGGAGTGACTACCGCACCAAGGTGCGGGGTGGTTGATTTGTGACTTGATGATTTCATTGATTAAATCATTAAAATTGGATTGGTATAAGTGGGAATTAATTCACAAATGTGTTGCATTTTAACTTTGGTAATTAATTCATCTCTAAGACTACTTTCCAATTGGTTTCATGAGTGAGTAGGTTTTTTTTTTTTTTTTTTTTTTGGTGAGCTACAATAGAGTCTCAATTAAAAGAGTTAAATAATCATTTTAGTGAGCATGCAATGAAGTTTCTTTGAATGTCATTATTGAATAGATTATCAAATAAAAGAATTAATTTATGGCTTTGTTAGGGCACATTTTTTTTTTACCCCTAATATTATTTAAAAATAACACCTATTTATTTTTCAAGCGTCACAAACAAATTATTGGGCATACCAAAATATTTTTTACTATTACTATGCTAGCCCGCAACCGTTCTTCTTTCCATCACACAATTGGGCTACAAATGTAAAACACTATAAGACCCAATATTTTTTGTAAAACCTAAATCATTTATTGAGCAAGTTAAAATCTCATTCTTTCTAAAGCCTAAGAATTTTTATGCTTAGCAATATTTGAAAAAGCCCATGATTCAAATACATGGAAAAACAATTTTATAAATGGAATTCAAGTCCATAATTAAAGCCCATGATTCAAATTCATGGCAATACTATTTTATATCAAAAGCCTAGTTCTCGCTAGCAACATCATAAAGCTCAATTTTCATTGGCAACATCACAAAGCCCAATTTTCATTGGCAACATCAAAAGCCCAATTTTTATTGGCGACATCAAAAAACCCAGTTCTCACTGACAATATCAAAAACCCAGTTTTCATTGGCAACATCAAAAAGCCCAATTCTCACTGGCAATATCAAAAGCCCAATTTACGTTGGCACTATTTTATCAAAAGTCCAAGATTATTAAAGCTTGGCAAAAATATTATGTTATAATTATTTCATTTAAAAGATGAACAATGTTTCTTAAACATTACTATGGCATAAACCATGGCAATCATTTTAAAAAAGCCCGTGGAAAGTTATAATCATTTTATAAAAGCTCATGGAAAGTTATATGGAAGATTATGATATTCATCTCATATTATAAACCCATGAAACGTGTGATCATCATTTACATCACAACATCCATAATATTTATCTTCAAAGCTCATGGTAACTATTCAATCCCACAAGCTCACCATTTAAATTATGATGTGATTATTAAAAATTATAATATGGAATTCATCATTTTCAAAAATAGTAAATGTTATTTACAAAGACATTTTGAAACTTATCCTATTATTTCAAATATCACAACTCATTACCCAAAGACCCATTACAAATATCTATGAAAACCAAAATATTTACTAATAATAAAAGTCCATGAGGGATGAAAACCCATGGCAACATGTGTTGTTGATGTCCATTTATAGGATAAACACAGCCCAGCCCAAAGGGACCAGCCCACATGAGTAAGCTGGATCCAAAGGACTCTAGCAAGAGGCAAAGGACTGAAGATAGACAACCAGCCCTTGTTCATCATTGACCAAGGTACAGCTGGAGGCCTTTACAAGAGAACCAAGTATTTGAGGATGAACCAGGGGCTGTCCCATCAACTTTCTGTCACCCTCTACCTGATGTAAACAGTGCCCAAAGGTTGTGATATCAACTGAAGTCTAATGGATGATGGAACTTCATCATTTTTCTCAAGATTATATCTCTAGCGGAAGGGGAGCTGAAACCAAGTTGTCCAAATCTCAAAAAATCAATGCAATAAATGTCAAAAATGTTCAAGACATGGTTCATGTGCCAAGCCCATGAATCCTAAAGGGGAAAACTTGGGAACATGTGGTTTGGAGAGCATAAAGGGATCTCCAGCAAATACCTCTGAAGTGGGCTTAAACTTTGAAACTTGGCTTAGGGTGTTGAATTCTACTTCTTGGTGTCCAAATCTCAGTTGTAGCACTAGGATTCCTCCTTGATACTTGCCATAATCATATTGGTTGAACTCAGCTTCAGAAATCTTGATATTTAATGCAAAATACCCCAAAAAACCCACCATGTGTCATATTACCCAAAGAAGCACAGCCCCAAAAGCAAATCTCCCACTTTTGGCCAAATCCTAGGATAATTAAGCCTGATACTCTACCCCCTGATCAGTTCTACGTTTTTGGACTTTTGTTAATTAATGCTTCCCTAAACTCCACTATAAAAGCATAAGCACATTAGCCCACTGGCACACAACTATGCCCTCGCAAACTTCTGATTTGCTTGCCATTTTGCTTGTGGTTTAGCTCTCCCTAAGCTCACAACTCATTTCCCTTAGCCCTCACTCACTTAGCCTCAGAAATTCCCTTTGCATATTCACAGCCCATAAATGCCTCTTAATCAGTCACAAACAACCCCTTACTCACTAAGGCCTTAACCCTGGCATTAACTTCATCACACCACCACAAGCCTAAATACCCACTCACTTAATATAGCCCACACTACCCCATTCGTGCCATGTATATATATTCCTCAAAATCTCAGTTTAACATTTGCTGCACTGAGCTGGAATCTCTCTCTCCCTTCACACCATGCTAATTAACCCCTTTCTTCTTCCCATGTAACCTTTAATATTTACTTTTTGTTTTACTATTGAAGGATATAATGTATTTGTAACAATGGAATTTTTCTCTCATATTGATGTAATGATGGCTGAAAGTACAATAAATTCCCCTGACTAAGACACACAAAGACCCCCAGGAGTGAACACTTTCCTAAATTTATTTAATCATTGATTGTTGGACTTTAAGTGTAATTTCACCCCTACCACTTGAGAATTTATTTTTCTTGCACTACCAAAATAGGACCACTAACATACTAATTAACTATTGTGAAGTATTTTTATTGGGCTTTTGTTGCTGTTTTGTCAAGGGGCAGCCTTTATTTCTTACTTGGATAGGCTTATCACCACACTGAAAGCCTTTGGGCACCATCTCGAAAGCCCATCGTTGAGTTTCGGCTTGGCTTTCCCAATATTTTATTCAGAGGCATCAATTTCACCCTTAACAAGTTTTACTGAGCATACAATGAAGTTGACTATTCTTAACTTAGCATTACATCTTCAAGAGATCAATGATTTTTTAGAATCGATGATATTTGATTGTTGAGAGAAAAATTACTTTCAAGATTTTACATATCATGAAAAACTATTATTATAAACAAAATTTTATCATTATGGGCGTAATGTAGTTTAACACTCAAATTAACTTTAAAATTAAAAAAAAAAAATAGAATTCAATAATTGTCAAATAGATGGTAGGGACTAAAAATTCAATAGCTTATCAACTTGTTTTTAGAGTGGTTTGTGATTGTACTTACTTATCTAAGATTTATTGTAACTACAAAACGAGGACTTTTGGTCATAAATATTATAGTGAAGATTAAGCTCACAACAAAATGAAAAAAAAAAAAAAAAAAAATTTATCTAACACTCTTTGATATGTATATTGAAAGAGAAATTGTTATTAAATTTAAAAAAAAAATTAATTATAGATTATTTTTTAGAGTAAAAAAGAAGATCGAATGCCATTTTGTCATTTTGATAGATCATATATAATTGAGTTGAAATATATTAAAAACAGTTTTGTTTTTTTTTTTTTTTTTGTTCTTATATTTTTTTGTCCGAAGTTTATATTTTATTAATACTGAATAAATACTAGTATATTTTCTACATATTAATGTAGTTTTGAGCTTTTGTATATTGCTTATGTGAATTTTTTTATCATTCATGATTGGGGTTTGCCAAAGATGAAATCCTAATTCCCTTGTAACCTTTTTCTAATCCATGATTGGGCCTACTGAAGATGATTTAAAGTTTGTAACTCATAAAAGCACACGAGAATTAATAATCAGAATTGGTAAAATTATATGGCGTTAATTTTTTTTTTTAATTTCTACCATCGACTTTTATAACTTAACTACCTTAGTAGTATAAGATTCTATGAAATATATATATATATATATATATATTGTGATTCCTATAACAAAATTATTAAACTATATAACTTATAGAAGAGCAGTGAATAGTTACATACCCCTCCTTGTAATGCAACCCAGACAAGTCAGTTGCTTTAGTCAAAGCTGTCCTCCACCTCTGAACCTTTTCCATGCTATCCTTCAAATTTTCTTCATGTTGAGTTAACGCTACTCCAAACTTTCCCTTTTGTTTTCGTATTTCTGATGGATCTACTTTGTAAAATATATGTAGAACTAATTGTCCATTATTCCTACACTCAAGAATCTTTACCAGCTCATCTAAGCACCAACTAGAAGATGCATAATTTTCAGAGAACACAACAATCGAAATCATTGACAATTCAATAGCTTTAAGAAGTTTCGTTGAAATTTCTTCTCCCCTCTAAAGGTCATTATCGATAAAAGTGTTAAAACCCTTATCACATAAAGCTTGATATAAATGACCTGTAAAATTATAGCGAGTATCTTCACCTTTGAAACTTAAGAAAACATCATAGATGAATCGGGGAGTGAAAGAAGAAGAGGCTCCATCGTTGATTTGGAGAGCCATAGGAATCTATGATCAAAAAGTTGAAAAAATATAGAGAGATGAATGATACAATGAAATGTGAAACAAAATGAATTTAATGACAAACCAATATGTGATCCATAGATTATATATGAGTTGTGACAGTCCCACACATTTTCAGTTTTCCATTAAAAATTGTGAATACACAATTTGACCAATTCATCAATATTTCATACTTTTCTTATTCTTCTTCTTCTTCTTTTTTCTTTTTTCTTATGAAGTTTCATACTTTTCTCACAACCACCAATTTTGAGTGAAGGTTGTATTATAGAAACTTTCTTAGTTTGAAGTGCTACGTCTACAACATTTTCATAACGCTTTTACAAAAATTCATAGGTGGTATGTTGTTATTGGTTCTAATTTGAACTTAGTGCTAAAATTATTTTTTTTTCTACCAATAACAACTCATAACAACCTGTCACTTAAGATTTATTGTGAAAATATTGTAGACATAGTATTTCTCTTTTTTAACACAATCCTTCATACCGTTCCACCCGTTATTAATTTTTCAAGAAGACTTTTCTTTCCAAGAAATTGTATTAATGCAATCCTTCTATGCTTGTTTACTACTCTCTCTTCTTCTCTTCCCTTCCCTTACTTTTTCTTCCCTTCTATCCCTTTCTTTCATCTCCCTTACAAACTAAACAGAATATTAGTTTTCAAATTTGGCTACAATTCTCACTAAAAAAATTAACACAACTACATATTTTGAAAATCTAACTGTCAGATTACATATACTTTATATCCTTAACACACATGTTAAATTTCATGCGAATTGGATTTTATTTACTATTCCATCCATAAACTTATTTTTGATGCATAATTTTAGATTACAAACTTAAAGTCTAAACATTTAATTGATGATATAACTATTGATATTTGATTTTCTGAATATTTTGTAAGTATGGAGAATTTAAAAGTTTTTTTCAATAAAAGTTCCCAATTTTCTTTTACAAAAAAAAAAAAAAAAGTTATCTCATGAGTTATCACGTGACCTTAATTATAAAATAAAATAAAACATTTAAAAACATATTATTTGGAGGCCCCTAAGTGAATGAGATGCCATTTTATTAGTTGAAATTGAAATTTTCTTTTCTTTTCTTTTCCTTTGCTTTTGGGGGAACCAAACGAGGTTTAAGTCTTGACTTTTTAGTTTATGACTGGCATTTGAAAAACATACTTGTAGAAAGGAAAAATTCCCGACCTATCACAAGCTGACATGTCACACTACCAAGACCACAAAATACAGCCAATTACAAAGCGCCACATACTGCTGCTAGGTTTTACTGTTGCCATTCAGAAGCCAACAGAAATTTGCCAAGTGTCATGCAAGAACCAATCATGCATCGGCTCATGCAAGCGATGACACAAGCAACCTCGCACGTGTAAGCGATGACCCAAGCAACCTCGCACGTGTAAGCGATGACCGAAGCAACCTCGCACGTGTAACCGATGACATAAGCGGACCAATCAGACTGTGACATGTGTCACCAATCAGACTCCGCCACGTGTCACTCATCCACCCCAAAACTCCTATAAATAGAAGCCTTCCTAAGACATTTAGGAGGACATCAAGCCATCTGAAGCACAAGCAGCATCAGAGAAGATTCAGAAGTCCAAAAACTCTGCCGGAACCAAGCTCTAAAGCCTCCAAGAACTTCAAGAACTTCAACTTCGAATACGAAGAACATTCGAAGAGAAATCATCCAAATCATCCGCCTACATCCAAAAGTTTGCGGGAATCAAGCCTAAAGTGTCCGAAAACATCAACAAATCACAAATCAGTGAAGCTCTACGGATCCAAGCTCCTAAAGCCCCGAAGAACTTCCACCATAAACCTTCAAAGACGAAGAACAAATGAAGAACACGAAGAACGTGAAGAACAAAGGATTTCTAACAAGCTCATAGCCAGAGATTCATTATAATTCCGTTTCAGCAATCTTCGATCCATCCCTCAACCAAATTGAAGGATATTTTGTGTTCAAGTCACAATCACATTACCACAAATCCCAATCAATAAGTCTTGCAAGGAGATCGAATCAGAGGATCACTCTTTTATAATCACAGAGAATTGTACCACACAATTATCAATACAAATTTGCATTTGTGAAACTATTTTTACTTGTTTGATTTATTTCAAACTAGAAATTTAGTCGTCTACAATACTATTTACCAATCTCACTCCACTTCAAGTACATAAAGAAATATGAAATATTACTAATCTATATATATAATAATAGGTGAAGTAAAGAGAAAATTCAATTAGATTTCAATTGGATTCTCAATTTCGCGCCACTTATCTTAACCAAAACTAAAAAAAAAAATCTAATTAGATTATAAATTTGACTCCAATTTTGTGTCATGTATCTTATCTAAATTTTCTAATTTTTGTGCCCAAATAAATGATGCATTAACATTTAACACGGAAGCCAAGAAAACCACAATGATAATGCTCATTAGCCTAAGTAAGAACATCTTACCTGCACACTTTTATGGAGATTATAAATTAGACTCCAATTTTGTGTCATGTATCTTATCTAAATTTTCTAATTTTTGTGCTCAAATAAATTATGCATTAACATTTAACACGGAAGCCAAGAAAACCACAATGATAATACTCATTGGCCTAAGTAAGAACATCTCACCTGCACACTTTTATGGGTGATCTTAATAGAGTCTGGAACTCTTCTAATCTCATAACCAGAACCAAGGAGTCCAATGAGAAATACTATAAAAGTAAAACATCATCTCCTCCTAATTCCATATCGTCATCCCATGTCTCCTCCTCTCTCAACCTCTACCAACTAGATCCATACACTACCCTCTCCTCCTCCTTACGGATTTCTCAGAGCAAGGCCGGGTTCAAATACAATGTTCAATCCCACTCTTCCTTGCTTCATACTCTCATACATTAACGCTTCATTAGCACCTCCAAGAAGATTCCAAGCTCAATTATCAGTTTTTATTTTTTAATGTCCCTTTATATATTTTAAATAATAAAATGCAATATTCTCTTTTTTCTTCACTGTAGCGTCACTTAAATAATAAAATGCAATATTCTCTTTTTTTATTCGTTATTTTATCTAATGCTATCCTATGTATGATAAACCAAAAAAAAAAAAAAAGACCAATAGCATTACTTAAATAATAAAATGCAATATACATTTTTCATTGTTTAATTTAATTCTATCATCCGTGTGATAAACACAAAAAAACAAAAACAAAAAAATTGGCCAATAGCATCATTACAATTAACCAGTCCCGTGCGACAGCACAGGGTTACATACTAGTTTACTATATTAGAGAGATTTGGTTTTATTCTACATTGTATTTCAAGATCGATGTCGTACATATACAATTGTAGATGCCGCACACTATGAGGTTGTGAGAGACCGCGCCCTCGGCCCTTTTAGAAAGTTGGGCCAAACCCACATGAATGGGTGGAGTCGTGTTATTGCCTCTCAAAATGGAGGTTCGACTGATTATATTTTCCCCTTTAGATTAAGGGTTTTACAATGGAGTCGCCACTTATTTAATTGTTGGAATAAATAAGAAAACCATAATTGAAAAACTCATCATTTCATTAATTTGAAATTGAATTTACATTGAATATAGGAAATTACATGGCTTTGGTCCTAGATACAATCTAAGATAAAGTACATGGCTTTATTTCCTAGTTACAATCTAGAAATTGAAAATTACAAGGATAAGCATTTGATCTGCTAACCCTTGATCTAAGTTCGGAGGCTATGTTACAAGGTGGGAAGGTGTTAAGCACCCACCTTGCCCGGTGAAACCGGTCTTCTAGATTATGGTGGCCAACATTCATATCACATCATCCACTATGTTATCAATCAATTTGCATGTTGAATTTGAAGTGTGTGCATGTGATAAACCCTAATTCAATTTATTAAGCATTGCATTTGGATTGAAAAATAAATTCTAGTGAATGTGTGTGTATAGTGACATCCTAGATTCAAGGACTTGAAAAAATTATGAAACAAACATATTTTTTATATTTTTGATATGGATTTAAGATCAAAACTAGTGTTTATGCATGAACATGTGATGAACAATCAAGAACATGTGAAGAACACATAAGAACAATTAAGAACATTCAAACATATTCAAGAGAATTTAAATAATCACTATCATGTTTTAATCCTAAATTCTCATCATGAAAACACAAGAAACAAGTTAGGAAAATGGATTATACCTTCATGCAAGATCCATACGGTGGAGGAGGAGATTCTTGAGGGAGATCCTAAGGGTGGAGGAAAAGAAGAACTAGGAGAGGGAGAGTGAGCCTCACTCAATACCTTGAGTCTCAGGAAGACCAAGATATGACAAGACTACTCAACTTCACTAGAATTCAAGAGAGGAGAAGAGATGGGGTTTTTGTGCGCTTTGGAATGAAGGAGGGAGAGGGTTTATATAGTAGTGGTGAAGAGAATATGAATGGAATGTCATTTAATGAGGGTTGACAAGGATTATGAACCTAGACCTCATTTTAGCCTTGGGGAAAATCTGGTGCATTAAATGGAGAGATTGGTGGGAGTGGGGAGCAAGCCAAAATTCGGTTTTCCCGTAGCTGCTGTAACAGCTTGTAGAGCCAATTTCGAAAAATCATATCTGACCCAATTCTGATCGGAATTTTCTCGTTCTTATACTCAAATTGAAGCCCCGGATGTCTAGTTTCTGGAAAAATTAACCTCATTCACAGATTCAAAATATTCTGAGAGATATTGATAAAATAGTGAGCAGAAGTCATTTGTTAGAAAGTGGTTTCAGCACAATTAACATTAATAGGTCCCAAATCAACTCCCAATTAACATTAAATGGCTCCAATCACTCCAATTTCAGACTTAATTGGTTCCAAATTTACACTAATTAAAAGATAATTGCACAAATTACTCATTGAATAATTAATATTTAACTATCTAATTAATTAGGTGTATGCAACCTCACCATAAAATGTAGTCCTAACCAATTAAATTATGACACACCATTGATCTCCAATTGATTACACTTATAACCAATTGAAATCAATTGTTCATAATCACATATAGTCGGACTCAATTTGTGATAGTGCATCTCAGCCATTAAAACTTGATTTGATGATAACTTTCAATCTGGTGGTCCGATTAGGGCTTATGACCAGTTGATTTGATTGTTACAACATCAAGATCATTTTGATGAAATGAGATTAAGGATCTAATGACTAGAATCAAGATGCATATTCCCAAGGCGAAATTACCCTTTTACCCTCCAAATTAGGTTAAATGCGGGTTGCAAAATGGGGTGTCAACAGAGGTGTATGTTGTAAAAGACTATGAATTCTATGATAGATGGCACCTTGAGCACAAAATGTCTATATTCCTCGACTATTGGAGGCTACGCTGTCATTCACGTGCACACCCATTGAGGTAAATGCAAACATGTTGTTGTAAAACTGTATATGATGCCTGAAATGTTTGCCTCGCAGTGTTAGCTCACAAATGAGCTCCATTAATTCAGGACAAATTGGTAAATTGGGTAAAGATATTTTTCCATCATTGCAACATATTGAGGATGTCTCTCGACAAACAGGCATTACCAAAGCAACATGTTTTTGGTTGTGGTAGTTGGTACCATATGACCTCTCTACCTTTTATATAGTTTTTTGCACAATTATATCTCCCTTGCTTACAATTTATTACATGTGTAGTACTATCACATGTGTTATCAACACCTAATTTTAATTTTAAGGAAACAATTAGTGATTTAATTAAATTCAATATTAAAATTTGTACCAAATATGATGTAGTGAAATATTAATAATGTTTTGAATATGCAGTGTGTAAACAAATTAAAAAATTCATAAGGATAAATGTGAAATTCGAATAAAAAATGGTGACATTAAGGAACAAATCTTATTTTTTGTAGGCATCCCCTTGGTTTTGCTCAACTATATTTTCAACCTCTTTAATTCTTTATGTAACTACAATGTAATTGTATAAAATGCTCAATTGATTTAATTATATATAGAAAATAATGGTGAAAGCTTTATAGAAGGACAAATATGAAACTCGAAATAAAAATGGTGACATTGACTAACAAACCTTGTTCTCTATAGGCACCCCCTTGGTTTTGCTTAACTACATTTTCAACCCCTTCATTCAATTCTTTTTGTAACTAAAATGTAATTATATAAAATGCTCAATTGGTGTAATTATATATAAAAAATATATATAATGGTGAAAGCTTTATAAATATAATATATAAAACTTACCATCATTGACATCAAAAATTTATATGACTTTGTCCAGCCTCAAAGTCATTTGTCATTATGTTGGATAGGTTGGAGGGAGACCTAAATTTAATATATAAACATTAAGTTAGTATCTTTATCTACATACAACTAACATGCCAAAAACTATAGATTTCTTCAAAATAATAATATTCCAAGCAGTGAAGATTGTTTAAAGATACAAAACTATAATCTCACCACACTTCTTGCATAACTTTGCACAACTGGCATATTGCGTGCCAAGTTACATATATGTGTAAGCCGACAACTTTGTCCAGCCTCGTGATTAGGTAGTATTAGTGATGGGTTTGTTGATGTTGAATTAGAATGCACAACATCTTCATTTAAATTTTCCGGACTTCCCACTAAAATGGTGACATTGAGTAACAAACCTTGTTCTCTGTAGGCATCCCCTTGGTTTTGCTCAACTATATTTTCAACCCCTTCATTCAATTCCTTTTGTAATTGAAATGTAATTATATAAAATGCTAATAATTGTGAAAGCTTTATAAATATAATACATAAAACTTACCATCATTGACTTCAGAATTTATATGACGTGGTCCAGCCTCAAAGTCATTTGCCATTATGTTGGATAGGTTGGAGGGAGACCTAAATTTCATATATAAACATTAAGTTAGTATCTTTATCAACATTGACATACAACTAACATGCCAAAAACTATAGATTTCCTCAAAATAATAATATTCCAAGCAATGAAGATTGTTTAAAGATACGAAACTATAATCTCACCATGCTTTTTGCATAACTTTGCTCAACTGGCATATTGCGTGCCAAGTTACGTATATGTGTAAGCCAACGACTTCGTCCAGCCTCGTGATTAGGTGGTATTAGTAATGGGTTTGTTTATGTTGAATTAGAATGCACAACATCTTCATTTAGATTTGCTGGACTTCCCACTAAAACATATTCACCACCCAAAGTTTGTTGTCTTTCTATTGAGTAACTGGCATGACATCTTTGCCAATTGAATATATTTTCTTTCATTGTCTTCTCTTTGTCTTCTTAGGCGAGCATAATATCTCCATCGTTCTAGACGACATTCAATGTCATCGGTATGAGTCATCACTGTATTTTCCAAGCTCATTTCTACATAAAATTAAATTAAATTCATAGTGGTTGTTGCACATACATATGCATTAAGTAATAGATCTTTCCTTGTGTAAGGTTGAATTTTATCAACCATCTTGTTGGCTTTATTCCGTGCCAATTTACTTGTAATTTAGCACTTAGTAACCCTGTATTTAGGTGGGATTCATGTAACGGTAGTGTGTGAGAGGGTGTGAAGAAATGCTCAATATTGTACAAAGAAGCAGGGACTCGCGGCTAGGACTCGCGACTGACTTGCGACTTGCAAGCTGCCAAACTGCAGCACACGTGAGAAGCATGCGGGGAGGTGAAGGGTCACACCAGCTGTCGCACTACAGGACAAAAGTCCTAAGCTGGCCAGGCTGTTAGCTCACGACTTGAACTCGCGACTTAGACTAGTCGGGAGGCCAAGTCGCCAACTTACCTTGTTTGGCAAAAACTGTCTCTTCGTATTCCAAACACACACCACTATATATAGACCTTTATACCCACGAAATGTAGAGAGCTTCCAAAGAGAATTTTGAGAGAAACCCTAGAGAAAAAACAAGATTGCCTCATCCCCAATCTTCACTAAGAGACTCTTCAAATTCCTCTACTCTCTTCCTCTCCATTGATACATCCTTGAGAGGTTTTTGACCAAATCCTTTTCTCACCACACCCACGTCTGTGAGAAGCCCTTTTGGTGCTAAGGGAAGCAGTTTGGAAGGGACCAATGGTTATTGGTTGATGTTATGGGTTATAACGGAATCCGGTAAGCTAGGGAAGAAAAAGGTTCGGGGCAACCTCGTTGGAGCAGGAAGCTTGGAGGGATTAGGTACCTGGGTAGATTAGGATTGGAGGGATTATTGTTGTTCATGTATCCCAACTACATTTTCTAGTGGATTATTGACCGCTTGGAGGGCAGCGGAGAGGTTTTATGCTGAGGGCTTCGGTTCCCTCTTCGATAACATATCGCGTGTTGTCCTTGTGTTTGCATCTCTCTTCCCTTATCTTTGCCTTTTATTTTCTGTTGTGGATGTGATTATAATTGGCTTAGATTGTTTATCAATTCTGTGTTTAGCTTATGTTCATGTTCTGCACATTAATTGTTTGATAATAAGCTTGAATTGGTAATTTGTAATTGGGGGTCTAAACGTTCATAGTGTTTTCAACGCTATTTGAACTTTCACCTTGTCACAGATAAGGTGTATTAAAACCTTAAAAAATTGAACTAATTTTGAACAAATCACATGTAAGAATTGTAATAATATGTGCAATTGTATTAAAATCAATATCAATATATATATAAAAGCAGAGACCTCATGCGGGAGTGCATGAGATTCTGCCATGTGGCGCTCTAATAGAGTAGTTTTGCAAAAACATGGGCTGGCATTTAAAATTAACAAAAGGTTTTGTCCAAAATCAGAGTTCATAGCAAGCCCAGGCCCATTTTCAACCCTAGCCAAACTCTAATAAGTAATAATAACTACAATTAACGCCATGTACAATTAACGTAGTGGCTTTGAAGTTTTCTCTTATAAAACAACCCTCTCTTCTTCATGCCCCTTACAAAACCCAAATGTTCTCCTTAATTACACCAACTCATCACTTTTTACCTCTAGCTATTCTGAGTTCCGACCTTTCACTTTTCCGTTTCAATCTCAATTTTAAAGCAATGACTTCAAAGGGCCTCAAATACATGACCGAGATGTTCTCTATGCTTGGCATCGATTTCGCCAGGTTTGTAAATCTCTCTAACTCTGTTTCTCTTAAAAATAAAATGTCCCTTTTGTTTCCATAGAAAGTAGCACTTCAAAGATTTTTTCAGAAAACTTTTTTGTTAAGACTAAATGGAATTTAAACGTTGAGTTTCTATGTGGTCTTTTAACATTCTGAATGATGATTCCAGGAATTGAGGACCAACCCAAAAGATCAACCTCAAGCCAAACAGTCGACTTGTCAAGGTAAAAAAAAAAACCTACTTTTGAGTTTTTTATTTTATAATTATTCTTTTTGCATGGTGTAGTTAAATTCTTTAAAAAAAAATTCAGTTAATTTGCTAATCCATATCCATCAATATCCAAATTTATGTAAATAGAAATGGATCCCATAGATTTAGGATTGAAGCCAAAAACATAATCTGCTCATGAAATATAAAAACTGAGGAACAAATACTTGAAAGTATCAAGAAGAATGAAAGGCTTGAGTTGAGTTTCTTTTGGTGCGGGTAGTTGTCCAAGGCTCCAAGTAATTGGCAGTGATCTTGGGTCCAGGTAACATTAGTCACGTAAAATAAGTGTAGGGACATAACTAGAAATTTAAGACTCTTATGGCCTGTTTGGAAGTTTAGAGAGAGAGGAGAGTAGAGGGGAATGGTTATCCTCCACCTTGTTTGGATGTTTTTAAAATTAGTAAGGGAGAAGTGAGTAATTAGTCCTTCCTCTTGTTTGGATGTTTTAAAAATTAGGATAGAAAGGAAAGGAAATGATTTAAATAGACAAATTTACCCATATTTGAAAATGGACTTGCAACATTGGTTTATAATTAATTTGTTAGATTAAATAATTATTTAATCAACAGTCTCATTCCATCAAATACCACTAATAAAAGTATAACACTACTATTAACTATTATAAAATAATTTTTATTACCTCAAATAAAATTATAATAAAAATGAAAATAAATTTTCTTTATTTATGGAAAATTTTCAAAAAGCTTCACATAGGAAGCTCGGCACCGTCTTCAGCTCCCTCGACTCGTCCTTCTCTGACGAGGACGAGATCAGCCACATCATGGACGAGCTCGACTCCAACCACGACGACTTCATTTCCCTGACCGAGTTCGCCGCCTTTTGCTGCTCCAGCTTCGAAGATGATGGAGCCTTCGAGCTCCGCAACGCATTCAAGCTCTATGATCAGGACCAGAACAGCCTCATCTCTGCTTCCGAGCTCCACCTCGTCCTCAACCGCTTGGGCATGAAATGCTCCGTTGAAGATTGCCACCGGATGACCCGATCCGTCGATTCTAATGGTGACAGAAATGTCAACTTCAAGGAGTTCTAGAAGATGATGACCACCGCCAACGCCAATAACAGCAACGCCTCGCCGCTCTAGGTTTTCATTTTCTCTTTTCTGATCCATTTTCCTCTTAATTGTCAAATGCGAATGATGCAGTTGTGGTTGTTTTTTTGTACTATTAACAACGACTTCGTTAATTACTACTTGTTTCTAGGTAAAATGTTACTTTCTCGAAGAAAATATCCTGTCAAATATTGAAGAATTTCTTTTTAAATAATCAAATATTATTTATATAATCGGTTTGTAATTTTGTTAATTTAGAAAGGGCAAATTGGGGAATTCATTTGGTCAATAATTTATCTACTCTACTCTCTCTCCAAATCTCTCCAATTTGGGAGAATTAAAAATGAAGGGTTAGAGGTAGTTGAAACCCCTCCAAACCCCTCTTCCTCCTTCCTTAAAAAACTTCCAAACAAGGTAATTGAATTACTCTCCCTCCCTTTACTCTACTCTCCCTCCTTTTTTAAACTTCCAAACAGGCCATTAAGGTAGTGTGTGCAATACAACATGTGCATGCAGAGGTATATGTGTTCACGACTTTTTCTGGATGTTGAAGAAGCCACAAGATTTTCTATGTAGATACTGGATACAAGTAACTTTCCCATCCAGGGCTTAACATTTGCAAAGTCCAAAATTAACTTATTTATTCATGATGTATATACTCCACTCCATGTCTTCCCTACTCAAAATTTTCATGTGTTTTATGGTTGCCTTAGAAATTTTAGTAATTTTCTGTTCTAGGTATGTGTATATATATATATTTAATGGATCTGTTCTAGGTATATTACAGCTTGCCAGATGCGTATTATCAATTTGGTTGTTAATACTTAGGCTCTATAAAGATTCTATAAACTTGCAAATTGTTAATATTAGTTCTTATCCTTCCAATCTTTGAACCTTTTTTTTTTTTTTTTTTTTAATTTTGGTTGGATCATGGTCCCCAAAGACTTAACAAATTTCCAATAATTGTATTGTTTGTAGTTGCACCTATCTCAGTTGTGAATCAACTGTTGCTCAAGATGGGTGGGTTGGCATGCCTATCTACTGAAGGTTACTAAGTTCGTGTTTTTTATCCTCTTAAGTTTAGTCAAGCAGCCTAAAAAATTAGTGCAACTACTGATTCTTTAATTTTTTTTTTTTTAATTATTTAGTTCTAGACTTTGAATCAGTTCAAATTAGAAATTGCAAAATAGCATATGACGTTCTTTGAATATGTTTGAAAAAATTACTACCAAATTTTGTCACTAACGCTACTTCTCTTGACTATATGAAATTCTTTCCGAATTTATTAGTTCTCCAACTTGGATCATGATTTTAATAAAGTTGATCTATGGATGAAATTCACAGAGTCTCCTTTTTAAAATTTTCTTTTAGGCCTTAACTACGGTGTTTGATTACTACAAAGACAATTTTTCAATAACCAATGACACATTTGCAACACTTGGATTGAAAATTCATGGTGGCAAAAATGTCCCTTATGTGTAGGACATTTTCAGGGTATTAGGTCTTGGTATGTATTCAGTAAATTCTTGAGAAATACATAATGAGAGTTCCAAGTAGAAGACTTGGTCTTGGTGCCAAATGATGTATTTCTTGGTGCCAAAGGATGTATTTCTTAATGCATTTGGCCATAGATAATGTATATTAGAAGCTTCAAGGGTGTTGAAAACTCATTATAAATGAATCCTTACACTTCTATTAATAAGTTGAACAATGGTGAGATATCACCCCTTTCATTTTCTTTATAAAGATGGTTGTGGTTAAAGAAAATTATCTTCCTTCTCGACTCTATTCCATAGTGATACAATGATTGGAAAATTATGTGTTAGGCATAATTTGGTGTATCTTTGTTGTAATTAGCTGAAAAGATTCAAGAATTACTTGGAGGAATGTACTTCATAATGATTTGGCAATTTAAAGGAATTTTTGCCCCATGTTGATGAAATATATAGTTTTGATATCTATTTCTCAAACCATTCATTGTTAGATAGGACTTAGGTTAATACTCACAAACCAAACCAATTATATGCTCACTCTCTTTCAAAGGATGTGAAAATAATAATTGTGCATGTAACTTAACCGAAATATTTAAATAATTGTGAATTCACTCACGCAACACACATATTCTTAATTATGTTATAGTATTTATCAAAAAAAAAATTATGTTATAGTAATTCAAGTTTCTTTTTTATTTTTTCGCTTTTTTAATATATAATATAATTTATGCTAATTATGTAAATATTATACCACTAGATTAAATTTTTTTTATGGATCATAAAAATTAGTTAGAAATTATTTCAAAATAAAATTATAAATTATCCGCGCATCTCGCGGGACATCGTCTAGTTTTAGTAAAAGTGGAAGCATGTGCTAAGTTTAGTCGAGTAAGAGTTTGTAAAATAGGAGAAATAAGTTACACGTCTTAAAATTATTAAATTATTATTTTAGGTAAAAGTTTAGAGAATATATTTAGACTTAGGTTATGAATTTTAGATCAATGTGACCAAAATATAATTTAGAAAATGTCTAAATTTTATTTTCAAAACTCATTTCTACATAAAATTAGATTAAATTTGTCGAACTCATTTGACACACTTTAAAACAAAATTATGCCCTTTTGTGAGGTCAAGTTCAAGTTTAGTCAGCCAGTAAAATTTGCTTACCCACTGGAGTTAATACTAATATATTATATTGCTTTTTCACAGTTTTTTTTTTTTTTTTTAATGTAAAATTCTATAGTTACAATCAAATTTAAGCCCATGTTATTCCAGTCCATTTTATGGTCCCAAATAAATAAGCGTGCTAGAGTGCAAGCCCAATTGAATCATGTCTTCTTCTTCTTCTTTTTTTTTTTTTTTTTTTTTTTTTTTTTTTTTCTTTTTTGAGAAACAATTGAACCATGTCTAGTTACTCTTCATTAGAACCAGTTTTTGTTTTTTTTTAACACCCAATTGGATCGAGTCTACCATCTAAAATATCATATGTCCTTAAATAATAGTATTACTACGTTAAAATTGTTAAGGTTCTTATCTATTTCTTTTTATTTTTAGAACTGAATTCAGTCCGATATTTGTGGGCATATCTAAACCCTTTTTTTTTTTTTAGTGAAGTATAGAAAAAGAATTCTTCATTTTGAAACAATTCATTTATCCAAACTTTTATTTACACCCCTTTCCTCAATTGTTTCTTATATATTTTTAAGAGAAAGTTATGATTTATTTATGGGATTTATCTACTTATCTTTAATCATAATATTTAGCCACTTACTACACATCCATAATAATAGTCAAAAAGAGCTTAAATTCAAGATTTAACAACTACCTTTAAAACCAAGAAACTGCAATGTAACATTTTTTATGGTAATAAAAATGGATGTGGGTTTTTTTTTAGAAGAATGGACATAGCTTTTATCTGTTTGTGATAGTCCTAAAATGTAGCCACTTAGTACACATCTATAACAAAACAAAGTACAAAATTTGATGGGATCCACGTGTGTTGTTGTTGTTGTTTCTTTTTTAGGTGTGCAATTTGTAGGTGTCATCCTGGTCTTTGTCAGATCAAACATATTGTTGTTAGGAAATTGATGAGTGAAATATGCTATATTATCCCTAGCAAGTGTTTCCAAACTAACTAATTACACACTACACAAACATGGTAATGTAGAAAGGTAAAGGAAATATAGAGGAAAGCAAGCACACCACACATAACACCACAAAGTGTTATGGAAGAGGAAAACCCGAGCACCGGGAGTAAAAACCTCTCCCCTGACCTCCCGTCAGAAAACTCCACTAGAATGAATAGTTGCAGTACATAGATGACTATAAACCTTCCAAGCCCATATCTCCCTCTGTACTTGAGCCCTTCAAGCTCCAGCTAGCAACCAACTCCATGAGTCTTTTCTTCACCTAGCTTCCCAGAGTCCCCACGATTGAGTTGCCAATAGAAAGCCACCAAAGAATTTGGATTTAGATATGACTTCTCACGTTTCCAATGTCACTCTCTCACTCACAATGTCTGTGTTTTTGGATAAGGAATGTGTTTACATAATCGATCTCTATCAATGCAATGAAAGAGATGGAAAAGAGAGGTGGGAACTTGGTTTTTCTCACCCAAAAAAAAAAAGGCCTATCTTTTCATATAAAGGCTTGGCTTCAATTTCTTCCCTCTTATCTCATTTCTAGGGTTTGTTCAACCCTTATTTGAAGCCTCTTGCCACACCTCATAGCTGTTTGTGTGTGTTGGTAGATGAACAACAAATAGGTTCAGTGCAGAGTATAGAGATCGTGCAACTCGCGACCTGGTCACCCCCTAAGGTCAAGAGATGGTCGCGAGGTGCACAATTGCACTCTCATCCAAAACCCTGCCACTTGGATTTCACAGGCAAACTAGGTCACAAGATGCTCTAGGCCACGAAATCTCTATCTAATGTTGCTTCTAATCTTCAAGGAGAGGCTTAAGTGCTCTACCCCAAGTAACATGTAAATCCAAGAAAAAGAACATTAACAATAAAAACATTACAAACAACTTTGTCACTAAATTAAGCCAACACTAAAAACATGACTTCTCAAAGAGAAATAGAAAGCCAAAAAGTGAACAAAATTTTCTTTACAATTTATTTATTTATTTTATTATTATTATTTAATCTGAGATAAAAACCCCACTCTAGCCTAACTAAGTATATGTGTGCGAAGTTCTCTCCTGGATTTGATGGTCTAGGAGTCTGAGTCAATGAGCTGAAAGATGCAAAGTTCTGGATCTCATAGTCTTGGTTGTTCATTCAATAATAATCACTTGTGAGCACTTCTGCACCCATGGCCCATTGGTGAACTTGACGGCGGAAAGGAGGTTTAAAATAGGTTCTGGGAAACTTTTATTTTTATTTTTTCCAAATTATACTTTGAATATCATGTTTATTATAAGATATATGATAAAATATAAATATTTGAGACAACAATCTATTTAGTTCCTCTTGTCTATTGCATTCTCTTAATAGAATAACGGGACATTACTTTTTGGTGATAAATCTCATTCAGTGTTGATCTTTGCAGCCAGTAATGTCAACTATCCTGAAAACCATTTTCTTGCCATATGTGAACTTACACCTAATAAGAGGAGTTCCTCTGCCAATCCTTCATGGTTTTACACTTCAGGATGCTGAAATTGTCTGCACAGATTCAACGGTTATAGTTCACAACGATCTGGTCTCCACAAAACAATACTTATATGCTATTATGTAAATGAAATACACTTCGATGCTGTGCTTACAAAATTAGAATTGTAAATGTAGTGTTTTCAAGTGTTAAATAAGTTTTGTCATCACTATTGTACAAGAGATGCTTGTACATGAAATTTGTAACATTTGGTGCACTAGGAAGAGGTAATGGCGAGTTCACATCTCAGATAAAAATGTGGAAGGAATGGATAACAAGAATTGGTAAAGTCAAAAATTTGAGAGTTTGCTTGTGAAGGATAAATGTCGTTTATTTTTTTATTTTTATTTTTTTGGAATTTTGGAATAAGAAACTATGTGAAAACAATTAAAAAATCAAACCAATTTACCTAGTAGGCCTGAGGTTGTGAAGGGCTAGACCCAAATCAACTACAGGCCTAGCACATCAGTTTCAATCACTTGCATCTAACTCAAATTCTGACTGAAGTCCAAGTTGATTATTTTTTATCCTTGATGATGTCGAAAAATCACCAGTGAGCCACACGATACTCTCACACTCGAAATGTCACTTGCACGACAAAAAGAGAAGACCTAACAAAGAGCACCGGTGTGGTGCCGGCCAAATACCCTTCAAATGTCAAGTTAGAACTTCTCGCAACTCTAGAGTGCTAGAGAGAGGTTAATTATGCGTACCTTGATTTGTGAGGGTATTGGGATCTAATACTATATATAATAGCAGAAGACTTTAACGAAGTGCTGCCACATTAGTAAAATACCTATCTAAAATGCTGCCACGCCTACCCTTTATTCTTTAAAATACCGTACGGTGCGTTTGGAAAAAATGAAAAATTACAATGGTTCACAAAGTTAAAACACTGTTTGGGAGCCTCTTGGTATAAAAAGAAACGAACCGCTTAAACACAAAAAAAAAAAAAAAAAAAAAAAAAAAAAAAGGAAGAAAAGAACAGAAAGAAAGATTGGTACATGTAGAAAGGAGAGAGAGATGAGGCGCGCCGAAGACCCTAACACACAGAGAGACAGAGAGCGAGAGCGAGAGATCCCAACAATGGCGACATGTTTCAAGGAGAAAGGAGAGAAACCAGTAACTCCTTTCTTCTCAGAAACCCAAAAATCAAAACCATATCCTTCCCCCAAAATCAAAATCCAAAACTTAGATGAGAAAGAAAAAAGCGATCAGAGGTGCCATTCTCACGCAATCTCTGATTCTCTCACACAATGGCCACCAATTCATCAGACCAACTCAACTTCAACCCTACTACTACTATAGAAGAAAACCTTAAACAAACCCTAGACGACGACACTACTACTACTGTTGTCACGCCCACCAGATCGCCTCGAAGAAGAAGGAGAGGAAGAACCAACTGATGAGGCTTTCGATCAGCCTTCTGTAATCACCGTTGATTCCGATGTGAAGTATGGTGAGGATTCGAAGAGCACTATAGCTGCGGCCTGTAGCAGGGGATGTTGTTGATGTGGATCCCCGGCTTCCAATATTCAGAAAAAGATCCACCATGTCGAGCGATTCGGCGTTTCTTTGCAACTGACCGAGGAGAAGAAGCGTAAATCACGAAAAGAGAATTCTTTTTCTATTTGTGTTTTCTTTTTAATTATTGAATTGGTGTTTAATTTCTGTAAATCTACCCTTTTTTTTTCTTTTAATGTTTCATAAATAATTTTTTAAAATACTAATTTTATGATATTTATCTGTTTAGGATTATTGAATAATTTTCGTTGTTCATGTTTGTTAACTATCCTGACATATTGAAACAGTGGTTGCTGCAAATTTTCTAGGTTTTTCTCTTAAAAGACCATAATTTGCCAATTGGGTTATATATGAATTTTTGGGTTTTAAGATCAATTAGTTCAAGTTGGTTTCTTTTTATATCTGTATACGGTTCTTATATATTATATTAATACTCTTCTTGCTAGCAAGGTTATGGGATTTTGATTCTATAAGAGCCTATATGGGTTGTATACTTATATATGATTTTTTGGATTTTAGGATACTTAATTAAATTGGTTTTTTACTTCTTTTTTTTTTTTTTTTTCCTGTGTATTTGAAGTTTTGAACTCAATTTGATTTTGTGAGTTTTTCCTCACATATACATTATGATTGTTGATTTATGATTGTGGTCTCTATAGCATTTATTCTTTTTTGGTGTTTATGGGTCTGAAGAACGAAGAGGATTTTAATCAGAAAGTGCCGAAGCCCAACGGAAGATTTTTGGCAAAAACAAGTTTGAAGAGAAGCCAGTAAGCACCACAGTTATGAAATTTTCTAATTTGCATTTTTTTTAATAGAATAATTTGCATAAGTTCATGATTTGTTTTTGAAGCAATTTGAAGATTTAATTGCACTAACTAGCATGGCTCTTCATTAAAATTTATCTTTATACTGTTGAAAGCAACAATGTGTGCTAATTAAAAAGTAGATTTGGGTGTTTTGTCATTTGATGAGTTGCCTTGAATGTGTTTGATTATAGTTGTCAATCGGACTCGCATTGGAGTTGTGACTGAGCTTTATACTACTTTAATTCAAAAGAACAAAAAACAAGCCCTCTCTCAAAACTCTTTTTAAAAAACAGAGAATGCCGAGAAGAAACCTACACTTGACCATAAATTAGGATTTGATTTATGATTATTTCAATGAATGAATTATGTAGACTGCTTAAACTATCTTTGGAATTGTCTTCCAAGTTTCAGGCTTCTTTATTTTGTGTAGTTGAGAGGGAATTAGTAGCTGGAAAGTGGATGGATTTACTGCATTTTGTACGTTGATAGCAATTTTCCATTTCGACTTGCAGGAACATTCTCACAAATTTGGAGACTACTACCTCCCTTTACTCAGATATGTACCGAGATATGTACTGAGTACCTACTTTACAATGAGCATAAAGCATGATATTAAATCTATATCAATGAAAATGGTGTCCTCACACACTATATATAAAAGAAATTGAGGAAACATTAAATTTTTATAGTTATATTTTTCTAGTTTCTTTCATTCCTGTTGCAACAGAGAGACAAAGCTAAGTTAAACATGCAAAGGGTTAAACTTTATTTGAATTTTCATGTTTTATTCATAATTTTTTTGTGTCTATTGCTATAAAACAAATTGGAAAGCTTGGAAAGGGTACTTTTTACATCTCTGATTCCTATGTTTTTAGTTATTTTTATTTTTCGACTAAGTCAGTATAGCGTATTTATATGTATTGTGACTGTCTAGATCAGTTATTTATTTGCTTGAATGCATCAAAATTTTCCTTATAATGTCTATTGAATTTTGCATAAGATTTTGTATCATGACTATAATGTAGTGATGTTAAATATGGTTCACCATTTTTTCATATTTTCAAGGTAAATTGTTAAAGCAATAAAGCACAATCTTGATATAGAAGTTTGATAATCTTATACAAGTTATTTCGGTATTGCATGTAATATTACATAGGCTATTGTTTCTTCTCTTCATCTTTGGAGTAGTTGAGTGCATGATCAATTGCTTAGTGGAACACTATGGTGTTTTACCCATAGTGACAGACCAAATTATAACTGTTAGATAATAATGAAAAGGGTAATGATAAGTGCGAGTGATTCTCATCATAGTGTTCATCAAAATTTGGTTCATATTTTGTTCAGATATATAGATCTAGCAATCCAACTTTTTCTTTCCATTGCTTCTCTTCTCTTCCATTTTTTTAAAAAAGAAACATAATGATATCAAAATCTTATAACTTTATTGCTTCCAATGAAACCATTTTTACAATTACGTACAATCATATATACTCTCATTATTCCACGTATTTCTACAATTATGCATAGGTTATCATTTTCACAACTCTTATCTTTTGAAAAAAATTCATATCCAAAAACCAAAAAAAAAAAAAAAGGAGGAAAATTATAAGTGAAATTCATGATCAGATATAAAAATTTCCATTAACAAGCTTTTACAATAGATTGATTATTGTTTTTGTTTTGTTTTTTCTTTGGAATGCTCTTCAACATATATACTTGGTCATGTGTGACTTCAAATGAAGCTAAGCATTGTTGGCAATAGAAATTTAATAGCAGAACAAATGAAAACCTAAAGCAAAAGCTATTTATCTGTCTTAATTTGAGAGTGAGAACTTGGTTTTGCTGCATTACTCAATCAAGGTTTAAGGTTTGGCTACCTTTTTCCCTAATTTCCTTTTTTTTTTCTTTTTTTCTTTTTTCAATTTCTTGAGTTCTATTTTGTTCCGTTTTCTTGAACTAATTATGTTTTGTCGATCACTACATGCTAAATACTTGGCTACCCAATATTAGAACATAAGTTGGCCTAAAAATTTTGAGGAATATGTTTTTATGTTGTCATTGCTTTCACTACCATCTTTCTGACTTCTTTTTGTGCTGATGTTGGTAGCATGTACAATTGTGCTCTTTTTTCTTTTATCAAAGAAAATCTTATTATTTCATTGTTGTCCCTTAAAATTGTTGGAAATTTGGAATTGCTTTAGTTTTTTTACCATTTTTGCAGCAACCTAATAGAAGGTTGGAATTCTCCACAAATTCTTTTCACTACAATTCAGACTAGCTCAATGATGACATTGTGTTGGTTTTTGAGAGATTTTAGTTTGTAATATTGAGGGTTCTATAATTGCTAATTTCAATTTTAAGCCAGTTTTGTATATTTAATTTGTGGTCTCTAGCATTTTGTTTTTTTTCAATGTTTGTGGGTTTTGATGTTTTGGGCTGCTCTAAATAAGCATATGATTCATAAAGTGTTTCATGTACTGTAATTGTTGATTTTTATAATTCACATAATTTTTCATATGTGTGTGCATCCATCCTTTGGTGTTAGTTCTTGAGTTTTTATTGAAAATTTTGCTTCGCAACTCAGTGAAGAGATAAAAAGAAGGTAGTGGGCTGATTTTCTATTGATGTGATGACATTGTGTTGGTTTTTGAGAGATTTTAGTTTGTAATATTGAGGGTTCTATAATTGCTAATTTCAATTTTAAGCCAGTTTTGTATATTTAATTTGTGGTCTCTAGCATTTTGTTTTTTTCAATGTTTGTGGGTTTTGGTGTTTTGGGCTACTCTGAATAAGCATATGATTCATAAAGTGTTTCATGTACTGTAACTGTTAATTTTTATAATTAACATAATTTTTTATATGTGTGTGCATCCACCCTTTGGTGTTAGTTCTTGAGTTTTTATTGAAAATTTTGCTTCGCAACTCAATGAAGAGATAAAAAGAAGGTAGTGGGCTGATTTTCTATTGATGAGTAATGGAATCTTAGGGACATGCTTTAGCAATACAACATTTTGAATCAAAAGAAGGGGTCACATATTAGGTTTTACTTTCTCCGCTAACAGAGGTTATATTTATTATATGTGTCCATTAAGGGTTGATTTTCTTAATAGGTTGTAGCTTTCTTTTAAGATTTTTTGTGTTGGCCTATAATGATTTTTCCTAAGGGAATCTTTGCATATATATATATATATATATATATGTATGTATGTATGTATGTATGTATATGTGTGTATATATATATATATGTATATATATTTTTTTTTAATTATCAATATATATTTTCTGCTTCAATTTTGGAGTTTGGTGGGCTTAGACATCACCAACTATAGATTTAGATGCTCTAAAAAACACTTTTATGGTGACATGGCACATAATATTTAACAATGCTTTTACTTGGTTCTCTTTCAGAATAGCGTTTTGTTATTTCCTATTGGCTTTTCTTTCGTATATTGCTATTAGAGAATTTTTTGACGCCATCTCTAATCACCTATCTCTAATCACCTATGTTTTGTATTCTATGTTTTGTTAATAGCCATATTTGTAAGATGGATTGTTTAAAATCTGAATGTTTGGGGAGTACAATTATTTTGTAATTTTTTGTAAGTAAAATTATTGGTTTTTTTATGTTAATTACTGAGTTTTTGGTTCTCTTTAGAATAGCGTTTTGTTATTTCCTGTTGGCTCTTCTTTCATATATGGCTGTTAGAGACAATTTTGTGATGCCATATCTAATCACCTATGAAAATGTTTCCAATCCTTAGATAGTTAAAAGTAGAAAACATAGACATGTTTGATGCCTGCAGCCCATTGTTATTAATGAGTGACATCTTTGAGAAGAGGATCCCATGAAAATTGCATTATCAAATTTAAACCATAACTGAAATATAAAAGTTGCATTTTATAATTTAAAGATATAACATTAAACCTAAAGCATAAGAGCTAGACATAAAGAAATTACATCTCCATAGACTTATGGGGGATAAACTTGGTAATAGATGTGTTATCTCATATAAATTGTGTATTCATTTATTTACGTTTTGCATACAGGTGAATATTATGATGAGGAGCTTGTTGGTAGAGCGTATATACCCAAGATGTTAAGCATTGACATTGCACCTTTGCTATGCCGAAGCATACGGATGTCTTTGACACTGCACTTTTGCTATGTCGAAGCATACATGTGTCATATTATGATTGGCGGGCAGCAATGGTGAAATGGTTATTTATGCCTTTCTCTTAGGATTTTCTAGTCCTACCGGTCAAAAAGAGTGATACGAGTGTTAATTTTAAGAGATAACTTAATCTTACTCATCACAAACAAGAGCCACAAAGCTCACTTGCTTAGTTGTGCATAGAGATGTTCATCTAAGCTACAAGAGATACAAAATTTAGAAAACTTTGTTTAAATGGCCATCCAAGGTACACAAGTACAAAGTACACAAAACACACACCGTTTTTGTATTTTTCTGATTTTTCCTTTTTATTTTTATTTTGAAAACTAAACAACCAAACAGAAACAGATAAACAACAAGAATGCATGAAAGAAAAATGCATATGCATAAAAACATGATAGAAAGATGCAAATGCATGAAAGCATGATTCCAAAAGCAGATAAGAAATCAAGCAAAGAAAGTCCAACTTTAGATAGAAAAAATCAAAGTAGAGGACAAACAGAAAAGACAATTAAGTCTTAGGCTCCTTTCTCACCCACACAGCATGAGTCTTTGGCCGTGAAGATGAAAAGGCACGTGTCCTAGTATGTCTACTAAAGGACATAGAAGAATTAGAATTCTCCTGAAATTGAGTTAAAAAGCTCAAAACTTTTAATAACTCTCCAAACAAAGGTGTAGGTCCTTGAGAGAAAACCTGTGACCGTTTGGACAAATGCTTTTAAGGATACAATTTAAAGCAATTAGGATGAATGTGTCCAGCAACACCACATTGATGACAAACATGAGGCTTAACAAAGGATTTAAAATTAGCTAAATTAGTTTTGGATTTCATACCTTTATCACCTTTCTCAGATTGTGGCAAAGATAGTCCTTGATCCAGAAGCCGTGGACGAGGAGGGGCTGGAGGAAACAGCATATCCTAAGCCAGTCTTATCAAAACTAGGCTTTTGAGCACTTAATACCTCATCAAGCTTTGCACTAGACATCCTCTCTATTTGAGTTCTAGTTTGGCTAAGCTCAACCTTAAGATTCTTAACCTTCTCTTCTAATGAGGCGTTCTCCACAACAAGAGTCTCAACTAATCTTGTAGTCTTATCTAGCTTGACTAATGAGTCTCAACCTTCTCTTCTAATGAGGCGTTCAATTTTTACCTCATTAAGCTCTTTTCTACAAATATGAGAAGTCTTTTCAGATTTTATAAATTCACTGCATAGCTTATTATAGGCTTCCTGAAGGGTCATCTTCTTGGGTACTTCATCATCAGAAGAATCCTCACTGTCACTAGCACTCTCCACAATCACCTTATCGGTTGAGGCAGCAAATGTCATAACGTGACGACATTCATCCACAAACTCATCAAAAGAGTCATCCTCAGTATCACTCCAGTTAGCAACCAACCCTTTATCTTTTGATTTCTCGGTCTTATCCTTCATGAGATAGTTTGGACACTCTATCATCATATGACCAAAACCTTTGCACTCATGGCATTGGATGAGGGGTTTCTCATTCTTGCCCTTCCTAGAGGATTTGGATTTCCTAGGTTGAAGAAGTCTGATAATCTCATCAGTTATGAAGGATAGATCCTCATCCTCATCCTAATCTTCATCTTCATCTTCACTTTCAGTGTCCTCAATCTCTTCCTCTATACCCTTAAGAGCCAAGTTTTTACTCTTTCCACCTTTTCCCATTGAGCCTAATCCCATCTCATAGGTTTGAAGGTTCCCTACAAGCTCAGTCAAAGGAATTTGATCAATGTCTTTCTCTTCTTCAATGGCAGTGATCTTGGCATGGAATCTTTCAGGTAAGGACCTAAGGATTTTCCCAACAATTTTGGATTCTGCTATAAATTCTCCGAGGTTGAAAGCAGAATTCACAATAACCATGAGTTTAGCATAGAACTCATCAAACGTCTCATCCTCCTCCATCCTTATTTCTTCAAAACTACTAGTGAGTCTTTGAAGCTTCATAGTCTTTACTGTCTTGGTACCTTCATAGGTGGTCTCAAGAATGGTCCATGCTTCCTTGGCAACTTTCGTGTATGAAATTTTCTTGAATTCCTCATTGGTCACCCCACAAAACAAAGCATTCAAGAACCTACTATTGAAATTTGCCGCTATGATTGTTGCATCATCTCAATCCACCGGCGCTTCTTTAGGCTTAATCCAGCCAACTTCAACAGCTTGCCATACCTATTCACCTAGAGCCTGCAAAAAGATTTTCATACGAACTTTCCAGTATGCATAATTAGTTCCATCAAATAAAGGAGGAATCAAAAGAGATTGTCCATGATCCATGACAACGGGGGTCAAGGATCACACTCAAGAAATTAATCCAATCAGAGTGTACCCGCTCTGATACCACTTGTTGGGAAATTTAGACCCCGGTTGATAGAATTAACAAGTTTTAAACCCAAGTTGTTAATTAGATTTATTACGAATAAAACTTGTTAAAACAAACAAACATCAATATCATGTCAAAATCATGCAGCAGAAAAATAAATAAGACAAGATATGATGACCTAAGAAAACCAATGAAACAAACTAGTTTCACAGTAAAAAACCTGAGGGAAAACCTTCCCGAAAAGTAATCCACTATAGTAAAGAGAAGTTTCAGATTTAGTACAAAACTTTTGTCCCTAGACTCTACAATCCATGTAGATGAACTCACAGCAGAAACCTTCTACTACTTTAGAACCTCTGAACTCTTGAATATATGAACGCCATCCTTTGATGATGCACAAATCCCAGTACGTGACTAACCAATTGCACGGATCCCAGTACGCGACTTAATCACCAACTAAAAGAAGATGTTGGCTGCAAAGTTTTTCACTTCATCAACAATGAAGATCAAGAAGCACTTGGTTATAAAACCCTAAGGCGCAAAGACGCAGTAGCTTCTTTCAGAGAGAATAAGGCATTGGTCACCTTTTGCATATATTCTCCTTGTATTCTCTTATGTGACGACCTTTAAAATAAGCCTTATATAGGTCTAGGGTTGTGAGAAAAGAAACCCTACACAAATACAAAAGCATGGCCCAAAAATCAGATCTGAAAATTCTGATTTCCGTAACCTCGATCGATTGGGAGGTTTCGATGAGGTGTTGAGCTTTAAACCTCGATAGATAGCTAGGTGTCAAGGAGGTGTCGAGAAGCTGTCGAAGGGACAGAAGCTTTCTCGATCGATCCACCAGCTGTCGAAAAGGTGTCGAGATTGCGATAACAATCAACTGAAGAGCTCGATAGATAGCCAATTGTCGAGAGGTGTTGAGCAGCTGTCGGGCTATTTGTTCGCAGGTGTCGAGCTATCTGTCCAGCTTTAATGAACAACTTTTCTTCACTTGTTTCTTGGTCCAATCTTTATGGTTTTAATACTAGACTTGAACAACATGTTTCTTGAAGTATTAAACACATCCTAGATCTACCCAATTACAAGTAAAGTGCGTTTTGTCAAAGGATTAGCCAATTACACAAAATGTGTCCTTAACATGACTTGTTACCACCTGAGAGTCGCAATGTATGACTATGTTTTCCACCGCTACTGCCTTTGCAAGGTCTATCCCGGCCACCAATGCTTAATATTCGACCTCGTTGTTGGTTGTGGGGAAGTCTAATCGGATCATGCACTCGATCTTATCCCCTTCTGGCATTTGAATTACCACACCGGCCCCTCCTGCTAGTTTATTGGAAGATCCGTCCATGTGGATGCTCCATTGTGCGGTAATTGCTGCCCCCTTGCCTTCTGATTGAGTAAACTCAGCGATGAAGTCAGCCACAGCTTGCCCTTTTATCGCATTTTGTAGGTGGTACTGTATATCAAATTCACTCAGCTCTACTGCCCATAAGGCCATTCGTCCGGCAGCCTCAAGGTTACTCATGGCTCTTCTCAAGGGCCAATCTGTCAAGACTACGATGGTATGTGCTTGGAAGTACGGTTTTAACTTTTGTGCCGCAATTACTAGAGCGAAGGTGAATTTTTCCATTTGGGGGTACCTTTCTTCTGCTCCTCGAAATGCCTAGCTTATAAAGTATACGGGTCATTGAGATCCATCTTCCTCTCTTACTAAGGCCGTGCTTACAGCTGCCTGCGAAATTGCTAAGTAGAGGTAGAGTTCTTCCCATGGTTTGGACGGGCTGAGCAATGGTGGAGATGAAAGGTATTTCTTCAAATCTTCAAAGGCCTTCTGGCACTCGTTCGTCCACTCGAATGATTTTCTCAGAGTAAGGAAGAAAGGTAGACATTTGTCCGTCACTTTTGAGACGAACCTTTTCAGGGCTGCAATTTTGCCATTCAAGCTCTGCACCTCCTTGATCGTCTTCGATGGTTCTAACTCCATTATGGCCCGTATCTTCTCCGGGTTAACCTTTATACCTCTTTGGGATACCATGAAGCTGCCGTCACTCCGAACACGCACTTGTTTGGATTTAGCTTCATGTTATATGTTCGGAGGGTGTCGAAGGTCTCCCGGAGGTCGCCTAGGTGATCATCTTCGCGCAGGCTCTTCACTAACATGTCATCAACATAAATTTGTACGTTCCTCCCGATTTGGTGCGTGAACATTTTGTTCATCAGTCTCTGGTACGTCACCCCTGTGTTCTTGAGCCCAAACGGCATCACCTTGTAGCAAAAGAGTCCTTGGCTGGTGACAAAGGAGGTTTTCTCTTGATCAGCTTCCTCCATTTTGATTTGATTGTAGTCCGAAAAGGCATCCATGAAGCTCAGGAGCTGGTGTCTTGCCGTCGAGTCTACCAAGGTATCTATTCGTGGGAGTGGGTAGCTGTCCTTCGGGCACGCCCTATTGAGGTCAGTGAAATCAACACACATTCGCCACTTCCCGTTAGCCATCTTGACCATAACTACGTTTGCTAACCAGTCAGGGTAGTATACTTCTCGAATGAAACTTGCTTCCAGCAGCTTCTTGACCTCTTCTACTATCGGTTTGTCTTACTCTTGAGCGAACACTTGCTTTTTCTATTGGACGAGTGAGGATGTGGGGTTCACATTCAACCTGTGAACTATGACTGAGGGATTTATCCCTGGCATGTCCTCATGGCTCTACGCGAACAAGTCTTGATTCATCCTAAGGAAAGTTGTGAGGGCTTGACGTATCGACTGGCTGGCCAATGTTCCCATCCTAGTTATCCGTTCAGGCCTTGATTCATCAAGGGTTACCTCTTCCAGTTCTTCAACCGGCTCCGCTATGGTCCGTTGCTCTTCTATACACATGGTCTACTGGTGATCTTCCATCTCTAGCATGGCAACGTAGCACTCGCGTGTAGCCACCTGGTTCCCTCGTAACACGCCGACCCCGTAATCCGTAGGGAACTTGATCATTAGGTGGTATGTTGATGTTGCCGCCTTCCATGAGTTAAGGGTGGGTTGTCCGAGGATAGCATTATAAGCGGACGAGTAGTCGACCACAAGGAATGTCACATCCTTAGTGATCTGCTGAGGATAGTCGTCTGCTGTTACCGAAAGCGTGATTGCACCCAATGGGAATACCCTTGTTCCTCCAAAACCAACCAGCGGAGCGTTCGTCGGTATCAATCGTTCTCTGTCAATTCTCATTTGTTGGAACACTGGGTAATATAGGATATCTGCCAAGCTGCCATTGTCGACCAACACCCGGTGCATGTTGTAGTCCCCCACTTGTATGCTAACAAGAAATGCATCGTCGTGTGGGTGGTAAAGACATCGCGCATCTTCTTCTGAGAACCCAATGATGAGGCCTTCTCTCCATGCTATCTTTGGCACAGAACCCGTCAGCTGGACGCTCTGGACCATCCTAAGGTAGGTCTTCCAGGCCTTTTTGGACGACCCAGTAGTCGCAGCTCCCTCTACAATCATCCTTATGTCTCCGATGGGGGGTCTAAGACGCTCATTATCCTATCGGTTTGGCTGCTCTTGAGGAGGTGGATTTGCTCTCTCCTTGCTTACGAACTTCTGCAATTTCCCTTGTTTGATAAGGGCCTCTATCTATTGCTTCAAGTCGTAGCAATCAACTGTGTCATGTCCGTGGTCACGGTGGAAGCGGCAATACTTGTCTCTAGATCTTTTGTTTGGATCTCCCTTCAACTTTCCGGGGAAGGTTAGAGCCCCCTCATCCTTGATTTACATAAGGACTTGGTCTATCGGGGTAGTTAATGGGGTGAAGCTTGTAAACCTCCCTCCCGAGGGCTTAGAGTGCCTTTCATCTCTTCTTTCCTCTGTTCTTGGCTTGTTTAGCCCTTGGTCCTACCGTATGTCTTCCTATCGCTCCCTTTTCCTGGGCTTTTCCTCTCGAGCCAGCAGTGTGTCTTTAGCATTCATGTACTTGGTGGCCCTGTAGAGGACTTCTGACATGGTCTTCGGGTCGTTCTTGTATAAAAAGAACAAAAACTTACCCTTTCGTAACCTATTCGTGAAGGCTGCCACAAGTATCTTGTCGTCAGCTTCATCGATCGAGAGCGCTTCCTTATTGAAGCGGGTGATGTAGGATCTCAGCGTCTCATCCTCCCGCTGCCTGATGCTCATCAAGCACGCCGTGGACTTCTTATACCTATGTCCCCCAATAAAGTGTGTAGTAAACTGAGCGCTTAGTTCCTTGAAAGTGCTGATGGAGTTTGACGTCAGTCGACTGAACAATACCCTTACTGAGCCCTTCAGTGTTGTGGGGAAGGCCCTACACATGATTTCGTCTACTACCCCTTGAAGGTGCATCAAGGTCTTGAATGTCTCTAGGTGATCTAGAGGGTCCTTGACCCCGTTGTAACTATCTATGTGCGGCATGCAAAACTTATATAGAAGGGGGAAGGAATTGACAGGGGTAGTGAACAATGAGTCAGTTCGATTGACTAGGTCGTCAAGATCGCTGGACACTCGTCCCTTGAGGGCGTTCATCATTACTTCCATTTGTTCCTTCATCGCCTACATCTCCGCGACAATAGGAGGCAGAGCCGCATCCATGAGGGATGGGAGGCTCATATTTTGCCGTTCTGGTCTACATGGGGCATTGCTACCTTCAGGCCCCTCTCGATCTCATCGTACGGCACTGGTACCTTCTTGGCCCTCCCTCTGATTGTTTGGTGTTGCGTTTTTCTGGTGCAGCTGTTCTTCTAGGTTGCGGTTTTATAAGGTGAGACGTTCCACAGCTGCGGCAAGAGTTTGGACTTGTCTCTCGAGGGCAGTTGTGGGTGGTTCCTCTTCTTGGATGTTATTGGTGGTTGCCATTGAGCGAGTGAGCACCATGCAACTCTTCTGTTCGGGAAGTAATAATATGGCTTACAAATCACAAGGAAGAGCTGATTTCCCACAGACGGCGCCAACTGATGATGCCAAAAAATCACCAGTGAGCCACACAATACTCGCACACTCAAAATGTCACCTACACGACAAAAAGAGAAGACCTAACAGAGAGCACCGGTGTGGTGCCGGCCAAATACCCTCTGAATGTCAAGTTAGAACTTCTCACAAATCTAGAGTGCTAGAGAGGGGTTAATTATGCGTACCTTGATTTGTGAGGGTATTGGGATTTTTATAGTAGTCGAAGATTGACATCTTTTCCTTGGAGTAAAAGTCCTTTCCTTCTAGGAATCCTCTTAAATAGTCCTAAACGTAATGAACAAGTCTTTTCTTTATAGAGAAGATCTTCATTAATGCAAGTAGCTTCTGGAATCCTCTTTGCGCTAGGATTCTATTTACTTTGGGATTCTATAGTGACTAAGTGTGTGTCGCAAGTATTTCCCATCTAGGGTTTCTGATTACCATGTGGATACTTGATCTGTCTATGTTGCGTCCGTCCATGAAGGATCCGTCCACAACAGGCCTTGCTCACAATGGACCCGTCCTTCATTCGCCCACGGACGAGGAATCGTCAGGCCCACCTTATGGAGATCCGTCAACCTATATTTTTCCCTCTTCAATCCTAGTAGGGTAAAAAAACGTACCATCTAAGGAGATCAAGGACCAGCCACTTTGATCACTTTTGTGTGCCATTGTCTTTTGATCGGCCCACTTTTGGAAAACTATTGTGGGAGGCAGCCAAATAAACTTAAGGGTAAAAGGGGAAATTCATCAGAGACAAGGCCGCTCAGGCTGTATGCATTAAGACTAGCTTAAGGGTGTGTTTGGTTGGAAGGGTGGAAAAGTGGGAGGATGGAAAAGATTTTAATTTCTCTCTTTTTTGTTTGATTGGGAGTGAAAAAGTAGAGGGATGAAAAAAGTGAGTTTCTATAAATTTACTCATATACCCTTGTTAAAAAATTATGCACAATTAAAGTAAAAAAAATGACAAGAAATTTAAAAAAAAAAAAAACAATCACCCAAATTTATTAAACAATAAAAATTATGTCCAGGAAAAAAAATCATGTCTAATTAAAAAAAAAAAAAAACATAACACTAGGTACAGCCCAAAAAATCAAAAGAAAAAAGGATTTAAAAAAAAAAAAGATTAGGCATCGTTCTCAGAAAGTGAAAATAATAATAATAATAAATAATGCCTTAAAAGGAGCAAATGGCAAACGCCCAGGAAAAAAAAAAAAAAAAAAAAGACAATGGGACGAAATTAGTGCAGTGGGCAATTTTGTCATTTACCCATAAAACTCCTCCCACACTATTTTCTCTCCATTTTGGAGAGACAAGTTTTAGGGGGCCCGAGTGGAAAATGTCTGGGCCCCACCAAAAATTTTCCTCTCCCTCCCTCCTTACCAAACTACACCCTTTCTCATTTTCTCTCCTATTTTCTCTTCAAAATTTTCCATCCTCCCTAAAATCCACCCATCCAAACATAGTGTAAGATAGTGTGCAGTGTGTATCATACTGGTTGGAGGCAGTCACGAGCTACACTAGTTATGGCCGGCCTACCTCGTTCCATCAAAATATCCCATTAGGAGGCTGTCTCATTAGCCAAAAGTAGCCTTGTAGAGCAATAATGCTCCCTACCATGTCACACGTGGTGTTAAAGATATAAATACCTCTCTCTCTCTCCCACTCTCTCAGGAGGTAGGCCATAACTCTCAATTTCTTCTCTTCATTTTTTTCTTTCCAAAATTAGATGCTAACTTGAGTTTGGAGTGCTTATTGCCACCTAGGGTGGCATTATGCCCTTCTCGGCTGGACCCCAGCTATGTTGAGCTTCAATAGAGCTTCTTTCCTTTAGAGCTATGTCCCTTGAATTCCCAGGCCCAGCCCCCAGTTGCCTGGGCCGGAGAGCATTGGTACCAGACCATTTCTCTTGCGAGTCAAGTGTTGGGGATTAAGGGTTTGGTTCATCAATAAAGAAATTTATTGTAATGAGTTAATTAATGGACCGACTACACTTAACAGACACATTATTTCTTTTCTTGACTGTGACTCATTAATTCTACTAGTGCATATTATTGTAGGAAGAGAGAACAAAAACTACCTTGATGGGCTTTGATATCCTGATTTTTTTCTTTTTCTTTTTCTTTATCTCCGTTAAAATTGGACTAACAATGTTTCTTGTGGCATCTGACCCTTGGAAACCATTTCCAACTCCTCCATTTCAAAACTAATGTATGTCAAAGTGATTAGTAAAATAAAAAAGGAGGAAAAATGAAGGCCAAACTACACTTTTGGTCCTCCAATAATGGGGTATTTTCAATTTTGTTTCTCAAACTTTAAAATCAAGTCAATTTTGTAGTAGATAAAATTCTCCTACCTGTAGCTTTCTATTGTAGAACATGTTAGGCAGTTAGTTGTTAAGAGTCGTTTGGAAGAATCTGGTTAATCAATTTTGTTAGTATATATTTCTGTAATTAATCCTACTCCTCTGGTGTATAAGAAGTTCTGTGTACAGAATAATAATTAATGAGAATTCAGCATCATATTCTCTCTCTCTCTCTCTCCCTCTCTGTCAACCTCCTGCTCTATTCTTCATCCTATCATCTTCTTTCTTGTTTAGTGTTAGAAACTGTCAGGTCTCTGGTGCATTTTCTTCAAAACCAGCATAAATTTCGACTTCACCAATGAATCCCACAATGTATCATCATCTTTGAAAATTTGGAAATTACTAATATGTGAACCAAGCTTCGGTAACTAGTCATGACATTCAAAACCTACATTGTCCCTGACATCCAAATGCACAAGCTTCTTGTAGCCCCGCAGAATTCTCTTCAAGTTCAAACTCGTCCGACTAATGTTTGCCCGTCTCAGGTTTGAGTACTTTATGTTTGACAGAAATTCTTGCAGCGAAGGCTGATTCCTTCAAGTATCTTAACCATGTTAATGGAATTTCCAAGTTTCAACAGCTCTAGATTTTTCCACTTACGTATGAGTTTTGGCAAAATAAATGAAGAATTGTCCCATATTGCAGGTGGAAAATACAGAGCCTTCAGCGCAGGGCACCTGGAAACAATGAAATGCATCGATGACAAAACTAGAAATGGCACTCTTCAATATGTATTAGCAAGATTTGCTAAAATTCTATACTATGACCTCAATAGACACGATATGTAACGCAATAAAAGCAGCATCTGCTGAGGTGAATGCGAAACACATTGACAATATTACAAACACACTCAATTTCGCACTACATGCTAAACTGGTTAATTGTGAGTGGTGGGTCTATTAATCCATGTAAAAAGTAGCAAGTAGAAAGTGTCGATTACTAATAGTAAAATACTTCAATATGTTGTGAAATTGGGTATCCCTATATTTATTGGAAATGTCGATGCCTTACAAACTCAAAAAGGCTATATTTTTTAGTCATAAACATTCGGGCTCAAGAGTGGTTGAAGAGGGTGTGGTTGCCTATATGTTAAGGTTCTCCCCAAGGGAGTCTCTTGATAAAAAAAAACTCATACATTTTTTTATGATGTCCTTATTCAGCGGGTTTTAATGAAAATTAAAATATTAAAAAAAAAAATTAAACAAGGAATTCTATAAAGGATTAAACGTTGGTTGCTTTCTGATCATGCTGGCATGCTGCCTTTCAATAATGCTATGCCTTGTTTTTACAACCACTTTTTGGAAACCTAAATGGTCAAGCATTGATAATTTTCATTTTTTCTGTTATATTCATTTTTTCAAAGAGAGAAGTCGTGCACTAATGCGGGATCCTGGTAATGCTCAATCTTAGATGTTTCAATGTGTATTCCTGAATAATCTCATTCTTGTTTCAATGCAACAAGAAGATATTATTTATAACAAGTAGTTTTGTTGGTTGGTTAATTGGTCACATTTTATTGATGAAATGGGTTGGATTGGTATTAGCCTGGACATAAAATCTATTCCACAATCCTAATCAACTTTCGCAGGTTTCACCATCAAGTCTTGCTGTCCAAATATAGTGTATGCTTGAAGATGCTAAGAATAATTCTAGCAACCAAAGTCCAAAGAAGCATCTACAGGGACCACAATTATCACTAAAGAATGAACATTCAATCGCATGCATTATCATCCAGAGTCAACAAAGATGAACACATTCCTCTACACATAATCACGCCAACCATTAAAAGAATAAAAGGAAATTAAAGACAACAAATGAAAGATACAAGAATCGTATATTACTTCGACCCAAGTAGGGTCAGAATGATGCAAGCCCCTCAGCAGATTTACGGCTAAGCACTGCCATTGCCACAACAATATTCATCACCTCCAATTCTCAAGAGCCGATTTTAACTTCACAAGGAGAATTAGTAGTGCTCTTGATATATTGCTCCAAACTCTGCTCTCCATGCCTGATCATCATCTGCATATGGGATTGCGGTGTTGTGTGCTACATCTGAATCCTGTCGATATAGTGGTTGCAATGCAGATTCAGGCAATCTGCTCTCTGCAAGATACTGCTTCATGGTGACCATCTCCATCTTGTGTTTTATTTTGAGCTTCTCCACTTGCTTCTTTAACGTTTCATTGTCTTGTTGAACCTTTGTAAAGTTGTCCTGCATTGATATGAAAATCATAAGTGACGAATCAGAAAGCTACCAACACTTAAAGCCTCCCCCCCTCCTTGTTAATTAATAACCTAATATATCATTAAATTGACAACAATCTTTAATAATTCAGTATGACCTTTTCCAGAAAATGATATCATAATATTCAGTGTTCATATTTACTTCCAATTTTCCCAGAATCATAAATACGTTTTGTTGATAAATGATCAATCTGATTAATGATCAGGACCCTCTATGTGAGGTACCACCACCAAACAGAAGCAATCAGAAAGCATTATTGAATAGTCTGATTGTGAAGCTAATCTAGAGAGAATGGTCACTAAAGGAAACAGTGTTAAATATTAGTCCAGTCAAAAGTGACAGATAAGCTACCTCTGCAACTGATGCTACATGTTCAGCTTCTCTCAACCTAACAAGGAGTTCTCCAGCACCGTGAACAGCTTCTACAGTGTCTCTAAGTTGAATTCTAAGACTCTTGTTCTCCTTTTTCAACAATTCTCTCTCCCTCTCCCTCTCCACCCTCAATGTATAAAGCTCAGCAGCAAGGGATTTTGCAAAACGAGAGCCATGACCTTTATTCCCTGCCTTTGCAGCTGCCCTCTTCACTTCTGCTATCCCTTCCATGATTGCACGATGCTTTCCAACCAAGTCATTGTACTTCTCCTGAAGTTCAGCATAGTGTTCAACCATTCTAGCATGCCCAAGGACTATCTGTGAAGTACATCATCCAATTCCGAAGTGCACTTCTCTAATGTCAACTCCATCTCCAGCTTCTCTGCACGTCGGCGGTGGGATTCAATATCAATTCTCAGTTCATCAGTTAAAGAAATCCGATCGCTCTTCATTTCCGCCCATCTCTCTCTTTCCTTCTCTAGTTCTTCCTTGCTATAACCGAGTTGATCTACACCACTTTTTCGTAATTGGAATGATCGCGACAACAAAGAGGATCTCAATTTTTCAGTAGACTTGTTAGAAGATGGATCAGAATATGACAGCAACTTGCTTTTTAAACTTTCAATGTCCTTAAGAAGAGCTTCCTTCTCATTCAGATCAAAATATTGGTTCCCAGTCCCAGCTTCCACAACTTCCTTTATTTCACATTTTTCCTTTGTAATCTCCGGCTGATAATTTTCAACAGAATTGTACCTTAGAAGCTGCACAAAACACACCAAGAACAAAGTTAGAAGGAATTTCCAACATTTGAAATGCTAAGTGTGATAGAGGAAAACAATTACTGACCTTGTCTTCACCCCTCAGTGAATGATAATCATCATTCTTGGAATCCTTAAACGGAACTATTTCATTCTTTGAAGCCTTAAGGTTGAGTTTATTAATTTCTTGACTGTGTTCTTCTTCCATCAGTTTGTACTGCTCTACCTGTACATATTCAAAACGGCAATAATGAAGAATCCACATTATAAAATCCCAAGAAATTATGGAGATTTGTAAATTCTTGTTACCTGTCAATTCAACTGCTCAATTTTGGCAGCTTGCTTCACACACACATTTTCAAGCTCCTCTCACTTAAGACCTTTTATCATAGCATTGCCTGCATCCTGAAACAGCAAAAATAGAAAGTAATTTAAAAATGCAGAAATGGATTGCTCTTAACTACACTTGCCAGAAATTTAGTCAAGCCATACTTTAGGCACTTCATCTGTCAATTGAGTAAGATTCTCTGCCTCATCAACTACTACAATCCGTGTCTTCAAGCTATCCTTAACCTCATTGGAATCCTTCTCAGATATTCTTTGTTGGCAAGATGTACAAAGGAAAGAAGCAGATGGTCCATTTGAAGATGGGCTCTCTTCTGGTAGTGTCTGAACAGAAGCATTGGCCTTATCAATTTCTGCACAAGGTTCCAGTTTCAAGTGCTCAAAGGAGAAGGAAACTGAAGATTTTTTTTATGCAGAGTTCCGTTGGTGATAGTCAATAATCTGTAAGCCTCTGTGAAGGCTAGCAGCCAAGCCTGCAAATGTCTTGCTTGACCCGCAAAGAAGAATGGACCAGCTCACTCTGTTTAAGTGACTGTCTTAAAACATCCAAGTTGAACTTGGAACTTTCTGACACACTGTTCTGACTTACTAAATGACTTGATGATGATATATTCATGCTTTTCCTTTGTATATTTCCAATTTTTGGAGATTCAGACAATGGTGGGTCTTGGAGGAGTGGGGACTGACTGCATGAGCCAACTGAAATGCTCCTTCTGGCTGCAGGACCTGAAGCTGTTAAGGTGTTACCAGCACTTACAAAATTGTCTTCCATAGAATCATTGGCCATCTCAGGAAGTTCATTCCAAGGTTCTTCCATACAGACTTCTTCAGTCATACTTACTTCACTCATCAAGTCTGTCTCACCACTTTCCTCCATTAAATAAACTGGATGGAATCCCTACTAACAGGCTTGTCTCTAATATTGTCTTCAGCAGAGCTATGCAAGTTATCTAGATGCTGACAAATCTCCCTTACATCATCCTCATCAACATTTACCTCTTCATCAGAATCATTATCTATGGGGGGTAGAATCAAAGAGTGGTACTCTCAATTGATTCAAGCTTTCACGTACATTACGCCCTTGAAAATATCCATTTTGACTTCCTACTGATTTACTAGACTTTGCTCCTATAAGTTCCTCCTGCAACCAACAAGATTCAAATTTCTTAACATCAGTAGAATACAAATTTCTTAAACCTTAGCTTGCTTCTAGCTACGGCCATCGAAATAAGATTTCAATTATAACTCTTGCAGGATAACTTAATACCTTCGATTGACGAATTTGATCACTGAGACCACTAACATCATCCTCTGTGATTTCATTTATTACAGGCTCGTTTCTAATGAATTTTACTCGTTGTCCAAATCTGAGAGTTCTCAGTGTATCACCTCTATTTCTGCAATCAAAAGGCATTCTTAATTTCAGAAAAATCTCAAGAAATTTTTCGAAAGAATGTTGAAAATTTGTTTTATAATTACTATCTTATGAAAAGACTCAATCTAGGTGACCATTTGTATGTAACATCAAACTGTAAACATTCTAAAGGTTCACATAGTTATTGTGCAGATTCTGTAAATAGAAAACTAAAAGTAGTCCAAGTCATATATACTTGTTTTCTGGTGAGATGGCACAGAGAGCCGTCAGTTTTAAATTGCCACCAAGTGATTCTTGCCGTAAATGTGTTAAACAGGAACCTCTATATTTAATATCTTCAGAATTTCCAGACTGAGCAGCCTTTGCAAGAATATTAACCAAGTGCCTGCACCAATATAATAGAACAGTGATGATGAAACACCGTCATTAAACCCAACTGTGGCTATATTCTTGATATCTTGATAGCATATGTAATTAACCCAAAATAATTGGTGAACCTTTAGCATGCAAGAAAATAAGTTGCTATATAGTCGCACCCACACTTTTGGCATAATATGGCAAGAAAATAATTCTAGAATGGCAAGAAAATAAGTTGCTATCTAGTCGCACCCACACTTTTATCATAATATGGGAAAAAGAACTGATTATAGATTAATTGCAATAGTAGGATCACAAATACGACATCTAATCAGTATTCTACATAAAGAACATCTTATAAAACAAATTTCTCTAACTTAATAAAGCTCGTGGCATCGTCACACCCAAGTTGTGATAAGGACTTCTTCACATGTTTGCCTTCCTTCACACCTTGTCTGCCCGCATCATCAACTTTACTTCTATCAAGTCCAGCTAGATCAACAAGGGTGATTCTGCTTGTTTTTGAACTATTAAAAACATTTAGATGAGGTTCCCTGTGGCATCAGTGGATAAAAGAACATATCTGAGTGATAGAACTTATAAAGGGATAATAACAGTTAATAATAGCAACTTTACGACTCTATCATGGATAATGAGTTAAAATGGTATATAAACATATGGTTCCATTAAACATTAAGACCACTCAAGCACCTTGTGTGCAAGGAATAAGTCATTCAATGAATAGTTTATCACAAACAAACAATCTCTTATTCAGAACAAAATATTTTACTGATAACTGACAGAAATGTCCGATGATACCTTGCACCATGACTCAATGATGAAAGTAAAAACAATATGGTCGAGGACTATAAAGTAAAAACCTTGCATCACAAAATCTCTGAGGTTATAACTGTTATGTGTAAGTTTATACGCATAACATTATCAAGGACTATAATACCTAGTATCACAATTGATAAAAATCAATACAAACTAATAAGAATTTCATGTTCTTACTGATATTTAAACAATCACATATATGGTGTGTTGAACATATTCACATTTTCTTCATCTGAACAAACTCCTCAATATAAAAAGAAAATTATTGGTCATTTCCAGCACCAAACGATCCACTGTACAAGATGAGTCAAGTATGGTCACTATTTTCCTCTCAAAAAATAAAAATTAAAAAATAAAGAAGTATGGCTCTACTCGGGAATTACTGATCAATGTCGACCCCAAGCTCATAAGTTCAGCATTAGTTTCCCTCTTGAATTTGTTGCAAAAATTGTGAATGAGAGAGACATTAACACACATATAGAGAGAGAGATGTGTATGTGTCACTTTACTTATAGAATAGAGTCAGGATCATAGAATTTTTGGTAGCAAATTAATTTCCCTTGATGCACTAGCTGAATTCCCAACTAAATCTATAAGCAATTCTTCGAGGTAGGGAATCACAATGACAGTAACAGTACACTTTACTTATAGATATGTACTGTTACTGTTATAAGTAACAGTAACAGTACACTCTCATTCTCACTATATACATATATATATATATATATATATATTTTTTTTTTTAATCCCAAAAGTTTAAAGCTGGTTTTCCTTTTATGTTTTTAATTTGATGTTGAATGTAGCCTATTTAAACTTTTGGTTTGAACTCTAAATATTTTATGTGTATTATTGTACTACTTTGGGTGTTAGTGTACTTATTTGTAGTTCTTACATAATTTAAATTCTAGACATACACGTATTTTATGTCTAAAAATATTAAGAAATATGCCTAAATATAAAATTTAATTAATTATTTAATTGTCATGTCCACGCCGTGTCGTGTCCTTATTTTTCAAAAATTGTCATATCGCCGTGTCCATGTCCGTGCATCATAAATTGACATTTAAAGTCACAAATATCATTAGTTTATAACTATATCATGAACAACTTAAGTTCATTAAGGGTCCGTTTAGATAGAACTTTTTTTCTGAAACTGAAAACTGAAAACACTGTAGTAAAATAATTTTTAAATGTGTGAATAGTGCTGTAAGACCCATTTTTAATGAAAAAGTTGCTAAAAAGTGAAGTTTGTGAGTCCATTAACAGTGCACGAGTGCATTGTTCACAAAAGACTTAGTCAACAAGTGCGGCTGAAAAAAAAAAAAAAAAAAAAAAGGAAACGCAGGAAACTTAAAATGCACTAAACTCAACTTGTATCCAAACGGATACTAAATAACTTGAATGCTAAGAAAATGTACAGTATGATTTCTTTTACCTCTCCAACTCTTTTAACTTTGATGTGTGCTCTTCATGGAATGTATACCAAAGAGGGAGACAGGTGGCTGCAAGTTTTTTGAGACTCATGCTGATTAGTTATAAAGGAATAATATTCATTAATCATCCTACCTATTAATCCAAATTAAACTAGACCAGCACTCAAGCAGTCAAGTGTTGCAGATAAAAAAGAAGTACCAACCTTCACACAGGCTAAAGAAGCAAATGTTCACCGAGACACTTAACAAGGGGAAAACAATGGTGCTGGATAATCTGTTTCAGAAAAAAAAAATATCATTACATATACATCAAAGACTAGTCACTCTCATCACATGAACAAACACTGCAATATTTGACAATACACAACTTTATTTCTCTAAAAGAATCATGCATATACAACTTTTTCTTAGAAATTGTACATTCAATCCAACATAATTCCTTTTTGCTAGAGAAAAAAGAACCTATTTTTAAATGAACACCATACCTCATCTATGCCTTTTTCCGTCTAAAGTCTGTTATGCACCATGTGCCAATTATGTTCAAGAACATGAGAATATTCATTACTATATTAAAGTGTTGGTGCACTCAGCATTTTTGAAATTTTATGACAACTAACTGGAACACCATCCTGGATAAACCCACCAAAAAAAATATATATATATATATATATTTATAAATAAATAAATCTTAAGTCTTATCCCCTTGTTTGGTTACTAAGAAATCTATTCAATATCTCAATTCTACTAATCAAAATTGTTCCTACTTTCTATAAAATTCAACTGAACAAACTAACCTAACATACAAAATTCAAATTTCTTTAAATTCCCTAAACTTTCTGACAAATCAAAACAAAGAATTACTCAAAACAAACATAAAAACACCAGGATCAAGCTGCATACCTGCTTTGCATTCGAATCAATCACCAAATCAAACCTAAATTTCCGATCCACGACCGACATGGTGTCCGATGAGACCTTATTAACCACCTGATCAGCTTGATTAACAGGCCAAATTCTCACCACAACCTATCCAAAAATAGAAATAAATATAAATTTAAAAAAAAAATCAGAAAATTTATTTACAAGCACAAACCCTAACACTAAAATTTAGGCTAAGCTCAGAAATCATGTACCTTCACTGGTGGATCTGGAGGTGCTGATACGTCACTTGGACCGTCCAATCTGACAATCTCATTATGGGGTCAAAGAATTTGGCAACCCCAGCCCACCTTATACCAAGCCCAAGGCCCATGCCAAGGAGGAGGAAATGGCCAAGGACGAAGTATGAAGGTCCAAATTGCCCAGGAACCTTGCCGAGGACAACCCTGTCCTCGGCCAACCAAGACCATGGGAGGAGGAAGTAACGGGCCCCCATAGGCAACCTTCTAGGGCATCCAAGGAGAAAGAACAAGTACAACATGTCGGCCATGGAAGCATAGCCAAGGAGCAAGATCAGGATTAACTTTCACCTCCACATTAAATGCACACAACTGATGTTCCGGCAGCATTAATGGAGAAATGACCCCTGGGCAGTGCTACCTCGGTTGCTGCAACTCACAAGGGGATTGATAAGGTGACAGATGGGACAGGCTGTCAAAGAGAGTCATAGATGATCAACAAGTGGAGGAAATGGATCGTTGGAGGAGGGCTATATAAGGGGAAGAAACATATCAAAAACAGGGGACCATTTGGATGGGAGAAATAGTACTATCAAGCTCCTCGGACTGGGCCGAAGACAGGCTTTTGAGGATAATTTCGATTCATATGCGTTCAATGGTGGCGAACATTGCATTGGACATTGTCCGCTTGCTAGGGCCTAGTTCTTGAACCCACTCTCTATAAATTCATTGTATTAGGCTAGCTGGGCTCGAGTCCACTCACTCAACAGTAGAAGTGCTCAAACCCAGTCCCTACACTCATCCTATAATTTCAACATGCTCAATTTTTCAAATTAATTATTTGATTATTTATTAATTAAAATTAAAAAAAAATTAAGACTAAGCTTAGAGGAAAAAACTATCTACAGAGAATATTATTTTTTAAGCAAAATAATAATTCAGATATAAGGTTTTACATGATTTTGCAAGAGGTTAAGAACACGGGAACATGCAAAATCATTAAGAAGCACTATATCACATTGAACAATGCTTGCATTGATCCATCATGGGCTGCAATACATGGTGAAAATCCCTTCAATGAAGATTCTAGGAATGATGGTGCAGATTCAAGGCACAATCAAACTTGAGAGTGAAACCACAATTCTTGCATCCTTCCAACTAGAAACTAGTACCTAAATTGTGCAGCTGTACCACTATGCCCTACTAATTCTAATTAAGAATTTTTGACATTTAAGAAAATGTTTATTGTGAATGGCATAATATAAAATAAAAAAATTTTGAAAGGAAATTTAACTGAAAAATCATAGTCCAAATAATATGGAATTGCTTGAACTGATCAAGTAAATGTACGAGTATTTTGAACTGGGAGGGAGCATTTACAAGCAAAATTAACATTCTATATACATGAGATTTTCTTTTTGCAAAGTATTTACTTGATATTGTCTGTTTGCTAGAGGAAAGGGAAAATAAATGCAACAAGAAACCTTTTTTTTTAGAGAAGTGTTGTTGTGAAATCATAGTCTAATAACAACTTACCACCTATGATTTGTTGTGAAAATGTTGTAGACGTAACATTCTCTTTTTTTTTATTAGTAAGTATGAACCTATTGAGTTTAGCCATGACCTCACCCTCCATTCCACTATAATTGGAAGAAGTACCAATTGAGCTATAGCTCATAGGTCATAAGTGACCTCTCCTCCACAGTATTTTTATTTATAAGTTAAAGGCTTAAGGCCGTGTATATTGTTTTTACAGGATATGCAAGCATAACAGTGCAGTGGCAGCAATGGAAGGTGATAAATTTTCTAAGAGACAAGCAGCGGCGGTGAATCCTAACAACACTTTCTTTTCACTAAAAAGGTTCCAGTTTTCTACTATATATGTTCTTATATTTAATAACTCAACTGTTTGTAGATTAGACACTGAATTTGGAGTTGGATTACTGCTCGAAAGAGCTTAAACTGTGAATTTTAATAATAAGTAGAGTAATTGGAGATAGGAACTTAGGATTGCCAGTTTGACACCATGACGTGTTCTGATGTTATGATTAAGTAGGGTCAATTTACTCATTTAACTATTAGTTAAAATTGATGGGAGATAGAATAGAAATAGAATCTGAATTTGGATCACTTGTTGCAAAAGTTTAAACTCAGAATTTTAATAATATATCAACAATTAGTGTAACTAATTGGAGATAGCAACTTAGGATAACCTATATCATACCATGACATGTGCTGATATCCTGATTAATAACGGTGGACTTAATCAACTATTACCATACTAGAGAACTTGGATCACTTTTAATGATATCGTGGTAATCTACCATTTATTGCAAAAGCTTAAATTGTTAATTATAATAATCTTTTAACTATTAGTAGACTGATACTTTGTAGTTATTCTATTTCTAAACATGCATAGAGGGAAACTACAGACTAGCATTTGTCAAAAGGCATAATTGTCTAATAAATTTCAACACAATTCTTCAAACTCAACCCTTGTCAGAGTGGTGTCAATGTGTTTTGGGCCATTTGCAGCGGGCGGTAATGAAAGGTAAACTGGAAAAACAAAAATATATTCTCAGTAAATATGAAAAAGAGAGATCCCCTTTAGAAAGAGGTAATAGAAATAGCCACATACCTAATATTGGTCTAAGTCAGAGATGACAGCTCCTTTTTCACTTTCTCAGCACTGTCTGTGAGACATAGAGCTTGCTTGTCTTTCGAGGACAGGTTGAAACTGCCTTGAGTGATGCAAAGCTTTCCTTCAAAGATATAGATGAAGTAATCCTCATTGGTGGTTCAACTAGCATCCCAGCTTTTCAGGAACTGGTGAGGAAGATGACTGGAAAAATCCCATTGGGACGGTAAATCCTAATGAAGTTGTTGCTCTTGGAGCTGCAGTTCGGGTTCGTCCTTTTCTCCTATTGAAACCATGACCTCACCCTCCCTTCCATTATTATTGGAGGAGAAAGTACCAATTGAACTATAGCTCATTGGTAATAAGAGACCTCTTCTCCACAGTATTTTTATTTTTAAGAATGTGAAAGCCATCAAGTTTTTTTTGTCTACTTTGATGGTGGACACAACTTGGAGTTGGAACAATCATTGACAAAAGTGTGGGCCCTTGAAAGCCCTGAATCTTCTTCTCCATTGTTGAAAGACCTGGGATCTATCTCTACAGAAAACACACAATAATTGGTTTGTTTCATTTTCTTTGGTTTTCCAAACAGAGAGTGAATAAAAAAAAATAATAATAATAATAAGAAGGTACCTGGACATAAGCGTTGCAGTTGGAATTCGGGTTGGACGAGAGCTCCGTTTCCAGAGACGGAATCGGATTCGAAGCCATCCGAAGTGGGACAGGTAGTGCTTTTGGGGACGTCTGGCATAGGGTGGTGGTCGATGGTGTCTAGAATCTCTTCCATTATTGAAAGCCCATTGATCCATATCAGAGCCACAACTAGAAGTGGGTAAAAGAGGGACTGAGGAAGAGCCACAGCTATGCGTAGCAATTGGACTCGGCAACTGAAAAACATCAGATTTTTGGGAACAACAAATGCACTCTACACGGACCCCCCACCTTCTTGGACGGTTTTTAACCCAACCCTTCATTTTACATGTTACCTCAACGTAATTTTGTTCAGATGGTTTTGACTTATTCAATTGGATCTGCAAATTCTTATTAGATAAAGAAAATATCCACAGATGGTCGGAGAACTCATTTGTAGGAGTTGAACTAATGTTCTCTTTTTCACAACCATTGATGGAAAGGTAAACAGTACAAGAAGACATCCCTGGATATTTCAACGGTCCAAAAGCAAAACAGACATCAAAAATATTTGGAAATGTACGACCAACCCAAAATGATATGACATTTCCATCACTCTCATGGTTTAAGTTCAACCACGTTGGAATCTCAGTTCCTGGTAGTCTAATTATAAAATAATCATCTTCAGGTTCAGATCTCCTGTCAAGAATAAGCGAGCGATGGGGACGAATCTCATCCAATATTTTGCTTGATGACGTGTGTGGATCCATTGATATCCTGCTTCTTGTTCCCTTGCAACCTTTATTTGGAAAAATCCCTAAAAATTCTCCAATCTGCATTCAATTAGCAAATTCAACAAATTGAATTGGGGAAGAAATTAACAAAAATTGTTTCTTTATAAATTAACAAAAGAGAGAAACCTGATTCAATAATCTGCTTGAGGATTGTGGATTCAACGAACAGCTATTGCTTACATCCACAACTTGTACAGATTGTGGAAGCCTTGGAATTTCCCGAAGCTGCTTGCAACGTCCTATATCAAGTGTCTCTAATGTAGTAAATCTGCTAAGGCTTTCCGGGATGCTAACAATATTAGTTGCACATAGATCTAGATGTTTCAACACTGGGAAGTACTTGGGTTTCATCAAAATATCTAATTCAATTATATTTTTATTGCCCCTGAAACTCACGAAATCCAACATTAAAAATCCAATTCCCGAAAAACCATCCAAATAATCGGATGTCTGTCTCAATTTGGCAGTGGGAATATCTAGTATAGTAAGAAGTTGTAATTTATAGATGTCATCGGGAAGGTAACTAAGGTTTTTGCAATCCTTTAAGTCTAAGCTATAAAGCCTAGTGAGGTACTTGATTGATGAAGGCAACTCTCCAATACCACTCCCACATAAATTTAATTCCCTTAAACATTTCATTTCTGGATCAATATTAGGAAACTTCTCAAGCCCTAAGCAGTCCATAAGAACAAACTCCTTAAGAGATTTTAACCTGAGGTTGTTTGGAAGAATTTGAAGTTTTCCACAACCTCGGAGTTTCCATATTTGGAGCTTATCAAGAAACCCAACAGATTCATGAACCTTAACTAAATTTTGACAATAGGAAAGATCCATTTTTTCTAGGCTTGGGGCACACAATTCAGGTAATTCTGTAATGAACTCACACCTGTTGAAATCAATATATTTTAAATATTTCAGCTGGATTCCCTGTAGAAGAAAAAAAAAACAAAATTTATTTTCGACCAACATTCAAATAAATTTTAAAGAAATTATAATTTATAAATACTAATACTCGTACCAATTTGAATGTTGTCTCCAATCTAATAAGACTACTTGGCATCTCAAGTGCAACAAGTTGTTGAGGATAATATTTGGATGGCAAGGAAAATGGAAATTCAGGCCATTGAAGCAAAGTTAACCCATTAGGGAGATATTTGAGTTCTTCACAAATGCGTACATTACGAACCATAAGAAATTTGAGATATTTCATCTTTTCAAAAGCTTTAGCTTCTACTGACATTGTTATCGGTTGAGGTGAGTAGCACATAATGCCTCGAATTTTACTTGATCCCTAGTTGAACAAAGCAATAGTTACACTAAATTATAGAACTATACAAATTTTTAAAAATTAAACAAACTTATACAAATTAAATTAAATTTTCTTCCACATTAAAAAGAAAAAAAAAATCATTGGAAAAAAAAAAAAAAAAAAAAGATACAAAAGAGCTTATACCATATTTGTAGTCAGTATTTCATAAGCATCATCAAAACACCATATCCTGCTACGTTTGCCAAGCTCTTCTGATTCTTGTTGAACAATTTCTCTCCCCATTTGTTGAAGCAAGTCATGCATCCACAAATTTCCAGATTGATCAACAGTTATGAGACACTTATCAATAAGTCTTCCAATTCCATAACCCGGATATAATTTGCAAGCTTCTAATATACTCACTACATAGCTCCTATTGAATCCCTTAAAGAAACATGCAATATCTAGAAATATATCCTTTTCGGTCTTTCCAAGTCCGTCATAACTTATTTTAAGCTTTTCTTGAATTTTTTCATGAGGGATGTTTTTATACTTTTCTAACGCACTTTTCCATTCACATATACTTTTTCCACACAAATCAGAACCTATTATTTTAAGAGCTAATGGAAGGCCATTGGCATAATGTACGATTTTCTCTGCAACTTCTGAATAATCTTTCTCAAGTTCAATTTTTTGGAAGGCATACAGGTTGAAGAGTTCATGAGATTCAAATTGATTCAATTCCTTAAGCTCATAAATTTGATGATCTTTTCCAAAAGCGGTTAGCACCTGTTTGTCTCTTGTTGTTATAATGACTCTACTTCCTAAAGCAAACCAATTACATTCTCCAAGCAAATTTACCATCACTTCTGACTCATCCACATTGTCAAGAATTAAAAGAAGTCTTGTACGACAAAGCCTTTCCTTTATCATAATAATTCCTTTAGGTACACTGTCTACCTTTACATATGTGCCCTGTGAGATCTTAGAAAGAAGCATCTCTTGTAGTTTGATTATGTCATCATTTGTTCCCGACTTTTCTCTGACATCCTCTAGAAAGCAACTCAATTCAAAACAATTAGCGATTCTGTTATAAATAGCCTTTGCAATTGTAGTCTTACCTACTCCTCCAAGACCATGAATCCCTACCATGCGAACATCATTTGACTTCATATCTAAAAGCAATTCTATAGCATCCGCACGAGAATCTATTCCAACTGGGTGTTTAGTAACAAATAACTGAGTGCGATGCAATTTAGTAACTAATATCTCTTTAATAATTCTCTGGATAAATTGAGTTTCAGATTCAGTATAGCTGTCACACACAAAGCATAAGAAACATATAATAAGTTAGACAATTTGAAATTATATATTGATAGGTTGTTCATGTACGAAGAGTTCAAAAGTTATTGTGGGTTGGAATAGTAAGTTCATCTAATCAGTAGTGCCTAGGGGCAATCGTCTTGTACTAGATTTGTAACTTCTCTTCATATAGTGAAGTGTCTTTTTGGGTTGTGTTGCCCTTGTAATCTTTTTTTTTTTTTTTTAATTCAATTAGAGATGTTCTCTATCATATTTTTTCACTTCCTCACCATAACATTGTGTTATTTGTCTATTACTTTTATTGCGTGCTTTATGATTTGTGACTCTTGGATTTTAGATACAAGATGGAAATTCTACTGAAGCCTAATCTAAAGTATATATGTGTGTGAAGTTCCCTCCTAGAGACTTGAACTTCGGCCCTTACTCCCACACCTCACAAGCACTTATACTTGTGGAGTGACCACCGCACCAAGGGTGTGGGGTGGTTGATTTGTGTTTTATTGATTTATGACTTGATGGTTTGATTGATTAAATCATTAAAATTGGATTGGTGTAATTGGGAATTAATTCAAAAATGTGTTGCATTTTAACTTTGGTAATTAATTCATCTCTAAGACTACTTTACAATTGGATTTCATGAGTGAGTAGATTTTATTTTATTTTATTTTATTTTTTGGTGAGCTACAATAGACTCTCAATTAAAAGAGCTAAATAATCGTTTTAGTGAGCATGCAATGAAGTTTCTTTGAATGTCATTATTGAATAGATTATCAAATAAAAGAATTAATTTATGGTTTTACTGAGCATACAATAAAGTTGACTATTCTTAACTTAGCATTACATCTTCAAGAGATCAATGATTTTTTAGAATCGATGATATTTGTTTGTTGAGAGAAAAATTACTTACAAGATTTTACATATCATGGAAAACTATTATTATAAACATAAGTTTACTATTTTGGGCGTAATGTAGTATAACACTCAAACTTTAAATTTTTTTTTTTTTTTTAAATTCAATAATTGTACAAACAGATGGTAGGGACTGAAAATTCAATAGTTTATCAACTTGTTTTTAGAGTGGTTTGTGATCGTACTTACTTATCTAAGATTTATTGTAACTACAAAATGAGGACTTTTGGTCCTAAATATTATAGTGAAGATTAAGCTCACAACAAAATGAAATATATATATATATATATATATATATATATCTAACACTCTTTGATATATATGTATATTGAAAGAGAAATTGCTATTAAATTTTAGGCGAAAACCACATTTTCGTCCCTACATTTTTAAGTGATTCCTACTTTGGTCTCTATCTTCTTTTTCACCGCTTTTAGTCCCTATTTAGAAAAACGTCATCCATTTTAGTCCTTTCCATCAGTGCCCTAACGGTAAAGTCCTAAGTGGCAAACGAAACTATTAAAATAATAATAAAAAATTTTATTTTGGCATTAAAAAATGCCACATTAGCATCTAAATTAAAAAAAATTAATTTATTAATTTTAACTAAATAAAACAATTAAAAACAGAATTAAAAACCAAAAATCACATGAATTGAGATCTAAGTTTGTCTTGAACAAGAACAACAACAGCACAAACCCAGATCTAAGAACACAAACCTAGAAATTTCAAAAAAAAAAAAAAAAAAAAAAAACCAACAAACAACCATTCAACACCGAATTCTCCAGCGAATCACTAATCCACATGATTTTCACAAAGTCCATAATTGAATAACTAATCAGCCATACAACACCGAATTCTCTAGCAAATCAAACCCATAAACCCAGTAAACAAACCAATTTCCAGCAAACCCATAAACCTATATTTTCTTAGGAAACAAACACAAAATAAACCCAAAAAATTTAGCTCGAGTTCAAATTCATAAATCCCAATGCCCCTATTTTCTCAAACCCAACAAAATCATCAAAGACCTATAACAGGCCACACCCAAAATCTCTGTTCCTTTTCTTGTTCTTCTTCCCGAGATCCACCACTACCGAACCCAGATCCATCACAACCAAACCCTAAAACCAATTTCAACCATAGCTCAGATGTATTAACCATCAAACAACTCAAACCCCCACACCATCACAGATCGAAGAAGGGAGATTAAGTGTGTGAGTCCAAGAAAAGTAGAGACTAGAGATGGAAGGAGAGAGCAAGTACTCGCACGCGTGAGGTTGCTAAAGATTCGAGGAACTTGAACAGTTTCTCGGCGGAGTGGTCATGGTGATGCCCTTGACGATTTGAGAAGTTGGATGAGAATCCCGCGAGTGGGGTTACTAAAGAGGAAACTCGGCGGAGAAGACTCGATTGGCTAGGGTTGTCTCGTCGGAAAAGTACACGTTGGCGATCGCTCACACCGAGAGAGAGATCGGAGTGGCGATTGCAAGTTTCTTCAAAACCCCCTCTGAGGTTTGGAAAATTTTGTTGAGGACACTTTTTTGCTTAGACGTGTCCGATTTACACAGAAAGAGAGAAAAAGAGTGATAGAAACTAAAAACCTGTGAGTCCAAATTGAGAGAGAGAGAGAGAGAGAGAGAGAGCTTTTTTAAGTTTGGGGCTTTTCTGGTTGATGTGTGTGTTTTTTTTTTTTTTTTTTTTTTAAGAAAAGGGAGGGTTTTGATTTTGAGGTTAACTTAAGTAAAAGTTATGATAGGGTGGTGGTGTGGAGTATAAATGAAAGAGAAAAACCCAGAAGCGAAAGAGAGCGTGTTTGTGTGTTAGATTTGGGTCTGTGTTTTTACTATTTTTGTTCAAAACACACTTAGATCTCAATTCATATAATTTTTTTTTTAATTCTGTTTTAATTTTTTATTTACTTAAAATTAATAAATTAATTTATTTAATTTAGATGCTAACGTGGCATTTTTTAATGCCAAAATAAAATTTATTATTATTATTTTAATAGTTCCGTCTACCACCTAAGACTTTGCCGTTAGGGCACTGACAGAAAGGACTAAAATAGATGGTGTTTTTCTAAATAGGGACGTACTAAAAGCGATGAAAATAAAAGATATGGAACAAAGTGGGAATCGCCTGAAATGTATGGACGAAAATGTGGTTTTCGCCTAAATTTTAAACAAAATTAATTATAGATTTTTCTTTAGAGTAAAAAAGAAGATCGAATGCCATTTTGTCATTTTGATAGATCATATATAATTGAGTTGAAATATATTAAAAACAGTCTTTTTTTTTTTTTTTGTTCTTATATTTTTTTGACTGAAGTTTATATTTTATTAATACTGAATAAATACTAGTATATTTTTTACGTATTAATGTAGTTTTGAGCTTTTGTATATTTCTTATGTGAATTTTTTTGTCATTCATGATTGGGGTTTGCCAAAGATGATGAAATCCTAATTCCCTTGTAACCTATTTCTAATCCATGATTGGGCCTACTGAAAACTAAAATCAATAAAAAAATAATAAAAAATTTACTGTTCACATGTGGGTTCCTGTTCATTTTCTTTTTTGCACTGTTCATGTCCCATGAACAGTGCAAGAGGTGCTGGTCTTTAAAATAAAAAAAGAAAAAAAATAGAAAACGCAAATGCTGGACGCGCATCAGCGCTATCCAAATGCTGCTTAAAGATGATTTAAAGTTTGTAACTCATAAAAGCACACAAAAATTAGTAGTCGAAATTGGTAAAATTATATGGCGTTAATTTTTTTTTTTTTTTTAATTTCTATCATCGACTTTTATAACTTAACTACCTTAGTAGTAGAAGATTCTATGAAAAATATATCTATATATATATATATATATATTTTTTTTTTTTTTTGTGATTCCTATAACAAAACTATTAAACTCTAACTTATAGAAGAGCAATGAATAGTTACATACCCCTCCTTGTAATGCAACCCAGACAAGTCAGTTGCTTTAGTCAAAGCTGTCCTCCACCTCTGAACCTTCTCCATGCTATCCTTTAAATTTTCTTCATGTTGAGCTAACGCTACTCCAAACTTTTCCTTTTGTTTACGTATTTCTGATGGATCTACTTTGTAAAATATTGGTAGAACTAACTGTCCGTTATTCCTACACTCAAGAATCTTTACTAGCTCATCTAAGCACCAACTAGAAGATGCATAATTTTCAGAGAACACAACAATCAAAATCATTGACAATTCAATAGCTTTAAGAAGTTTTGTTGAAATTTCTTCTCCTCTCTGAAGGTCATTATCGATAAAAGTGTTAAAACCCTTATCACATAAAGCTTGATATAAATGACCTGTAAAATTATAGCGGGTATCTTCACCTCTGAAACTTAAGAAAACATCGTAGATGAATCGGGGAGTGAAAGAAGAAGAGGCTCCATCGTTGATTTGGAGAGCCATTGGAATCTATGATCAAAAAGTTGAGAAAATGTAGAGAGAAGAAAGATACAATGAAATGTGAAACAAAATGAATTTAATTACAAAACTATATGTGATCCATAGGTTATATATGAGTTGTGATGGTCCCACACATTCTCAGTTTTCCATTAAAAAGCGTGAAAACACAATTTATCCAATTCACCAATATTTCATACTTTTCTTCTTCTTCTTTTTTAATGAAGTTTCATACTTTTCTGACCACCACCAATTTTGACTAAAGGTTGTATTATAGAAACTTTCTCGATCCATAGGTTATATATGAGTTGTGACAGTCCCACACGTTTTCAGTTTTCCATTGAAAAGTGTGAATACACAATTTGACCAATTTACCAATATTTCAAATTTTTCTTCTTCTTCTCCTCTTTTTATGAAGTTTAATACTTTTCTCACAACCAATAATTTTGACTAAAGGTTGTATTATAGTTTGAAGTGTTACGTTCACAATATTTTCACAATGCTTTTATAAAAAATCATAGGTGGTATGTTGTTATTGGTTCTAATTTGAACTTAGTGTTAAAATATTTTTTTTTCTACCAATAACAACTCATAATAACCTGTCACTTATGATTTATTGTAAAAATATTGTAAACATAGCATTTTTCTTTTTTAACACAATCCTTCATACCATTCCACCAGTTATTACTTTTTCAAGAAGACTTTTCTTTCCAAGAAATTGTATTAATGCAATCCTTCTATGCTTGTTTACTGCTCTCTTTTCTTCCCTTCCCTTCCCTTCCCTTCCCTTACTTTTTCCTCCTTTCTATCCCTTTCTTTCATCTCCCTTACAAACCAAACAGAATATTAGTTTTCAAATTTGGCTACAATTCTCACTAAAACAATTAACATAATTACATATTTTGAAAATCTAACTGTTAGATTACATATACTGTATATCCTTAACACACATGTCAAATTTTATGCCAATTGGATTTTCTTTACTATTCAATCCATAAACTTATTTTTTATGCATAATTTTAAATTAAAAACTTAAAATTTAAACATTGTGAAGGTCCCTTTTTTGACAGTATCCAGGCCCAAGCTGAAGCGAGGACCCTAGGGGCTTGTTGTTGTAGTTTGAAGGGACTGGACTTGGTTCACCGCAGCTAAATGGACTGTTTGCAAACCAAGTGGTGCACAGAGCAAGAATCCTACAATACGTACATACTAGCAAGCAAGAATATATGTATTGAACAGTAAGGAAAACAGCAAATGAAAAACAATGTAAATAAGAAATACACAAATACTGCTAAGGATCCTCAGACCTGTGTAAAATATTTCATTATTTTTTTTAATCATGGGTTACAATGTGTTCATTGAGACGTATTACAAGGTCTAAATAAGCTCAAAAATTACAGACTTAGATGGCTATCTAAGCGTCTAAGACTTGCAAAGTTTGAATCCCTTTGAATCCAAGTATGTTCTACAGTGACTGTTTTTTGGGATATCGGGCGATGTTTCCCTATTTTTTCTGAGTTTTTTACAAAGTTTTCTCAATGATTCTATTATGATTTTACTATTGCTAGCCCCTTTTCAATGTTGACTGCTTCTCCATTTTATAGTGTTACTCTAGGGTTCCGGGGTACCACTGATTCCCCTCTCCTGTTCCCTGGGTACCAAAGCCCAGGCTGCGCCAGCCACTTTGATGATTAGTACTTTCCTTGCTTCTCATAGTTTCCTTCTTTTTGTGCTGTTTCCCCAAATGCTTCTTGCTGACTTTCTATTCCGAGGTGTTTTTTTAAAGGGCTAACTTCTTAATCTCTCTTCCTTCAAGACCTTAGCTTTTTAGATTCAGCTTTTGGTTACCTTTTCTTTTTGTCATTTTTCCTAAGTGAGCTGATTCCTTCCCTGCCAGATTGAAAGTTTTCCCAACTACTTCCCTTTGTGGTTCTTCCTCCTGGTTTCCAGAGGTACTACCCCTTTGTTCATAAATTGTTGGTCTCAAGCTTTCTGATCCCTTTTTGCAACATTGGGCCGTTGGGAAGGATGTGTCTGTCCTTTGTTTCTTGTGCTTCTTGATGCTCTTTTGAACTTTCTCAATCTTACCCTAGCTATGTAGCTTGCCCCGAGGATCCCGAGCCTCTGGCAGCCTTTATGTATCCAAGCCCAGCTCCTTTTTCTAGGTTTCTTTTGATTTTCTAGTTTTGGCAGGCTGGACCTATTTCCTTTCTTTCTTTCGCTTCTTTTTTTCTAAGGCCTATCTTCTCATGAGTTCAGGCTTTAGATCTTTTGGGCTTATCATCCTTTTCCTTTATGGTGAGCTCAACCGCTTTAATATTACTTTCTATGGAGTTGGCCCATTGTGCTATTTTTGGGCCTTGGCATTATGATTTTTTAGACCTCAACAAACATTTAATTGATGATATAGCTATTGATATTTGATTTTCTGAATATTTTGCAAGTATGGAGAATATAAAAGTTTTTTTCAATAAAAGTTCCCAGTTTTCTTTCTCCAAAAAAAAAAAAAAAAAAAAAAAAAAGGTTATCCTGTGGATTATTATATGACCTTAATTATAAAATAAAATAAAACATTAAAAAATATATTATTTGGAGGCCCCTAAGTAAATGAGATGCCATTTTATAAGCTGAAATTGAAATTTTCTTTTCTTTCTTTTCCTTTGCTTTTGGGGAACCAAATGAGGTTTAAGTCTAGACTTTTTAGTTCATGAACGGCATTTGAAAAGCATACTATTTACCAATCTCACTCCACTTCAAGTATATAGAGAAATATGAAATATTACTAATTTACTATGATAATGCACAGAAAATCGATAGACTGAATGCTCCGAATTTCGATGGTCTGGTGGTTGCTTGGAAGGTCTGAAATGAAAAAGACAAAAGATCAAAGGTGACCGGGGTGGACCGGCCAAGAACCCTCCGATGCTTAAGTTAGTTTTTTGTTCTCTAGAAACTCAAGAATTCCCAACTTTTTAGAATAGTGAAAAACTTACCTTTACTTTGTCTAGATGAGTCCTTATATAGTTGGCCTTACGGCTTTTACTTGTTTAGTAACTGCTCCAGTATTTGTGGAGGTTTCGAAAGTTCAAACTTTAAGTTCCACAAATACTATAGAAGTTAGAATAATAAACCTTATCCTCCACAACTGTCATAGCGATGAATAAGGGTTTTACTCATGCTTTAAAATGGTAACACGTGGTCCGAATTACAAGCTGTCGTAGACAAATCCATCTTTGGAAATTTCCCAAGTGTTGGGGGGTCGTCCGTGTTCTCCCCAGATGGACAACCTGTACTTCTATGGATGACTTTCTTGTTATGGACGATCTTTTTACGTTGGGCTGATCTTTAGCTCTAGATGACTCCTATGGACGAATTGGAGATGGTTCGATTTTTATTTCCCCATCATACTATATTAGGGAGATTCGATTTTATTCTACGTTGTATTTCAAGATTAGTATCTTAGATATACAATTGTAGATGCCGCACACTACGAGGTGTATGTGGTAAAAGATTACCAATTCTATGATAGATGGCACCTTGAGCACAGAATATATATATATATATTCCTCAACTATTGGAGGCTACGGTGTCATTCACATGCACACCCGATAAGATAAATGCAAACATGTTGTTATAAAATCGTATATAATGCCTGAAATGTCTGCCTCGCGGTGTTTGCTCACAATTGAGCTCCATTAATTTAGGACAAATTGGTAAATTGGGTAAAGATATTTTTCCATTATTGCAATATATTGAGGATGTCTCTCGACAAACGGGCATTACAAAAGCAACATGTTTTTGGGTGTGGTAGTTGTACCTTATGACCTCTCTACCATCTTTATAGTTTTTTGCACAATTATATCTCCCTTGCATACAATTTATTACATGTGCAATACCATCACATATGTTGTCAACACCTAATTTTAGTTTTAAGGAAACAATTAGTGATTTAATTAAATTCAATACTAAAATTTGTACCAAATATGATGTAGTGAAATATTAATAAAGTTTTGAATATGCATTGTATAAACAAATTACAAAATTTATAAGGATAAATGTGAAATTCGAATAAAAAATGGTGACATTGAGGAACGAACCTTGTTCTCTGTAGGCATCCCCTTGGTTTTGCTCAACTATATTTTCAACTCCTTCAATTCTTTATGTAACTGCAATGTAATTATATAAAATGCTCAATTGATTTAATTATATATAATAATAAAAAATAATGGTGAAAGCTTTATAGAAGGATAAACATGAAATTCGAAATAAAAATGGTGGCATTGAGTAACAAACCTTGTTCTCTGTAGGCATCCCCTTGGTTTTGCTCAACTATATTTTCAACCCCTTCATTCAATTCCTTTTGAAATTGAAATGTAATTATATAAAATGCTCAACTTGTGTAATTATATATAAAAAATACTGGTGAAAGCTTTATAAATATATTATATAAAACTTACCATTATTGACATCAAAATTTATATGACCTGGTCCAGCCTCAAAGTCGTTTGCCTTTATAGTTGGATAGGTTGAAGGGAGACCTAAATTTAATATATAAACATTAAGTTAGTGTCTTTATCAACATTGACATATAACTAACATGCCAAAAACTATAGATTTCCTCAAAATAATAATATTTCAAGAAATGAAGATTGTTTAAAGATACAAAACTCTAATCTCACATGCTTCTTGCATAACTTTGCTCAACTGGCATATTGTGTGCCAAGTTACATATATGTGTCAGCCAGCGACTTTGTCCAGCTTCGTGATTAGGTGGTATTAGTGATGAGTTTGTTGATGTTGAATTAGAATGCACAACATCTTCATTTAAATTTTCCCAGACTTCCCACCAAAACGTATTCATCACCCAAAGTATTGAGTAATTGGCATGACGTCTTGTCAATCGAATATTTTTGCTTTCATTGTCTTCTCTTTGTCATCTTAGGCGAGCATAATATCTCCATCATTCTAGACAACATTCAATGTCATCGATATGAGCCATCACTATATTTTCCAAACTCATTTCTACATAAAATTAAATTAAATTTATAGCAATCATTGCACATACATACACATTAAGTGTGCGTTTGGGAAGCACATTTTGCGCTTCCCACATCTTGCGTTTGCATTTTTTTTTTTTTTTCCAACTCCTCTTGCACTATTCATGTCCCATGAATAGTGCATTTAGGCATGTGAACAGTGCAACACGCGTGAACAGTAACTTTTTTATTATTTTTTTATTGTTTTCAGTTTTTAGCAAAATAAGATGTATCCAAACGGATCCTAAGTAATAGATCTTTCATTATCACAGATAGGGTGTATTAAAACATTAAAAAAATTGAACTAATTTTGAACAAATTACATGTAAGAATTGTATTAATATGTGCAATTGTAATAAAATTTTAGTAAAAATGGAAGCATGTGCTAAGTTTATTTGAGTAAGAGTTTGTAAAATAGGAGAAATAAGTTACACTTTTTAAAATTATTAAATTATTATTTTAGGTAGAAGTTTTGAGAATATATTTAGATTTAGGTTATGAATTGTTAGATGAATGTGACCAAAATATAATTTAGAAAATGTCTAAATTTTATTTTCCAAGCTCATTTCTACATAAAATTAGATTAAATTTGTCAAACAAATTTGACACACTTTAAAACAAAATCATGCTTTTTTGTAAGGCCAAGTTCAAGTTCTAATTAGCCAGTAAAATTTGCTTACCCACTGGAGCTAATACTAATATATTATATTGCTTTTTCACAGTTCTTTTTTAATGTAAAATTCTGTAGTTACAATCAAATTTAAGCCCATGTTAGTCCAATGCATTTTACCATCCCAAATAAATAAGCGTGTTGAGAGCAAGGACAATTGAATCATGTCTTCTTCTTTTCTCTTTTTTTGAGAAACAATTGTATCATGTCTAGTTACTCTTTATTAGAAGTAGTTTTTTTTTTTTAACACCCAACTGGATCGAGTCTACCATCAAAAATATCAAATGTGCTTAAATAATAGTATTACTAAGTTAAAATTGTTAAAGTTCTTATCTATTCCTTTTTATTACTATTACTGAATTTAGTCTGATATTTGTAGGCATATCTAAACCTTTTTTTTTTCTTTTTTCTTTTTTCTTTTTAGTGAAGTATAGAAAAAGAATTCTTCATTTTGAAATGATTTATTTATCCAAACTTTTATTTACACCTCTTTCCTCAATTGTTTCTTATATATTTTTAAGAAAAAATTATGATTTATTTATGGTAGTTATCTACTTATCTTTAATCCTAATATTTAGCCACTTACTACACATCCATAATAATAGTCAAAAAGAGCTTTAATTCAGGATTTAACAACTACCTTTAAAACCAAGAAACTGCATGTAACATTTTTTAAGGAAATAAAAATGGATGTGGGTTTCTTTTTAGAAGAACGAACATAGCTTTTATCTGTTTATGATAGTTCTAAAATGTAACTACTTAGTACATATTTATAACAAAACAAGTACATCTGGCTCTGCAAAAATCTTGAGGAATAATTTTGCTGGTAGTGTCAGATTGAAAGACTTCTCTATGTATTTGAAGTGGAGTGAGATTGGTGACCTACAAATACATCTTCTTCAGGTTGGTGTCATCTTGGTCTCTGTAAGATCAAACATATTGTTGTTAGGAAATTGATGAGTTACGTATGCTATATTATCCCTAGCACGTATTTAGAAACTTAACACAAAGTTTTACAGCTAAGTTGATTTTAACACTAAACTAATCAATATAGTCCAAGTGTGACTTAGCAAATTTCCAAACTAACTAACTACACACTACACAAACATGGCAATGTAGAAAGGTAAAGGAAATATAGAGGAAAGCAAGCACACCACACATAACACCACAAAGTGTTATGAAAGAGGAAAAACCAAGTACCGGGAGTAAAAAACTCTCCCCCCACCTCCTGTATGAACACTCCACTAGAATAGTTAGTTGCAATACATAGATGACTATAAACCTTCCAAGCCTATATCTGCCCATGTACTTGAGCCCTCCAAGCTCCAGCTAGCAACCAACTCCATGAGTCTTTTCTTCACCTAGCTTCCTAGAGTCACCACCGTTGAGTTGCCAACAGAAATCCACTAAAGGATTTGGATTTAGATATGGCTTCTCACATTTCCAATGTCATTCTCTCACTCACAATGTCTATGTTTGTGGATGACGAATGTGTTTACATAATCTCTATCAATGCAATGAAGAGATGGAAAAGAGAGGTGGGAACTTGGTTTTTTTCGCAGAAAAATGTCTCTCTTTTCATACAAAGGCTTGGCTTCAATTTCTTCTCTCTTATCTCATTTCTAGGGTTTGTTCAACCCTTATTTGAAGCCCCTAGCCACACCTCACAGCTGTTTATGTGTGCTGGTAGATGAGCAGCAAATATGTTTAGTGCACAATATAGAGATCATGCAACTCGTGACCTGGTCACCCCTTAAGGTCACGAGACAGTCGCGAGGTTCATGATTGCACTCTCAGCCAAAACCCTGCCACATGGATTTCACGGGCAAACTAGGTCACAAGATTGTCGTCTCTAGGTCACAAAATCTCTGTCTAATGCTACTTCTAATTTTCAAGGAGAGGCTCAAGTACTCTACCCTAAGTAACATGAAAACCCAAGAAAAAGAACATTAACAATGAAAACATTACAAACAACTTTTGTGATTGAATAAGGCCAACACTAAAAACATGACTTCTCAAAGAGAAATAGAAAGCCAAAAAGTGAACAAAATTTTCTTTACAAGCTTATTTGTTTATTATTATTATTACTATTTATCTGAGATAGAAATCCTACTCTAGCCTAACTAAGTGTATGTGTGTGAAATTCTCTCTTGAACATGGTGGTCTAGGAGTCTGAGTCGTTCTAGATCTCATAGTGTTGGTTGTTCGTTCAGTAATAATCACTTGTGAGCACTTCTGCGCCCATGGCCCATGGGTGAACTTGAAGGGGGAAAGGAGGTTTAAAATAGGTTGTTGGAAACTTTTTTTTTTTTTACCAAATTATACCTTGAATATCATGTTTATTGTAAGATATATGATATAATATAAATATTTGAGACAACAATCAATTTAATTCCTCTTGTTTATTGCATTTCTCTTAATAGAATAAAGGGACATTACTTTCTTGCTATAAATCTCATTCAGTATTGATCTTTGCAACCAGTAATGTCAACTATCCTGAAAACCGTTTTCTTGCCATATGTGAACTTACACCTAATAAGAAGATTTCCTCTGCCAATCCTTCCTGGTTTTGTAATTCAGGATGCTGAAATTATCTACACAGAATCAACGGTTATAGTTTACAGCGATCTAGTCTCCACAAAACAATACTTATATGTTGTTATGTAAATGAAATACACTTCAATGTTGTGCTTACAAATTTAGAATTGTAAATGTAGTGCTTTCAAGTGTTAAATAAGTTTTGTCATCAATATTGTATAAAGAATGCTTGTACATAAAATTTCTAACATTTGGTGTACTAGGAAGAGGTAATTGTAAGTTCATATCTTAGATAAAAATGCGGAAGGAATGGATAACAAGAATTGGTAATGTCAAAAATTTGAGATTCTTGTGAAGGGTAAATGTCATTTTTTTCCCCCCTTCTTCATTTTGGAATAAGAAACTATGTGAAAATGGTTAAAAAATGCAAACCAATTTACCTAGTAGGCTTGGGGTTGTGAAGGGCTAGACCCGAATCAACTACAAGCCTAGCACATCAGTTTCAATCACTTACATCTAACTCAGCTTCTAATTGAAGTCCAAGTTGATTATTTTTTATCCTAGTTGGGTAAAAAAACATATCCTCTAAGAGCATCTCCAGCAGCTTATCTAAATTTTTGTACTGTTTAGACAGTGAACAATGATATTTAGCTTTTACCTACCTACTTTTTCAAATACACTTTCCAACAAATTTTCTATCATTTTCTCCATCTCATTTAAATATTATTTTTTCATTCATTCTTTATTCATTATTTTTTTTTTTAACAACTACACATCTTCAACATTTTTTTTATTCAATAGCTAATTATTATAATAGCTAAAAATGTTTGAAGGGTGAACAGTAAACGCTACAATGTTCACTGGTGAAATCGACCATTTACCACTTTTCGCAGAAATTATTAGCAACATACCATTGTTTACAAAATAAGTAGCAATATACCACTTTTTTGAAACTCAAGTTTAGGAAACTCAAGTTTGCTATGTAAATCGAGTTTTAAATACTCGAGTTTCATAAAAAAAAAACTTGTGTAAATGCTCTCTTTTGTACTTCTATGGTACTTGAGCTTACCAAGCTCGAGTTCTTTGTATGCAACTCGAGTTTGACAAGCTCGAGTTCCTTATTCCTTTTTCTTTTTTTTTTCAATAATCAACAAAAAAACATAAACATAAAAATAAGTAATTTTTTTCATTTAAATGCACAAACATAAGCAGTGAACAGATAATAATTTATGCAAACTCGAGTTTCATGAACTCAAGTTTCAAAAAAAGTGGTATATTACTACTTATTTTGCAAACAGTGGTATGTTGCTAATAATTTCAGCAAAAAGTGGTAAATGGCCAATTTGGCCAATGTTCTCTACTTGTAGAGAAGCACTGTAGCAATTCTAATCTAAAAAATGGAGATGGAGAAGATGTTGGAGTGGGTTTTTGAGGTGTTCTCTCTAAAATTGGCTTTAAATAAGCTATTGGAGGTGCTCTAAGGAGATCAAGGGCCACCCACTTTGATCACTTTTGTGTGCTAGTGTCTTTTGACCGGCCACTTTTGGAAAACTTATTGTGGGAGGTAGCCAAATAAACATAAGGCAGTAAAGGGGAAAATTCATCCGAGACAAGGCTGCTCAGGCTCTCTGCATTAAGACTAGCTTAAGACAGTGTGTATCATACTGATTGGAGACATTCATGGGCTACACTAGCTATAGCCAGCCTACCTTGTCCCATCAAATTGTCCTATTAGGAGGTGGTCTCATTAGTCAAAAGTAGCTTTACAAAGCAATAATGCTCCCTACCATGTCACACGTAGGGATGGCAATTTAAGCCCGACCCGCGGGTACCTAGCCCGGCCCGACCCTAATGGGTCAGGTTTTACCTAGTCCGATAAAGAATAGGGTCAGGTTTGGGTTTTTTTTTAAAAACCCGAAACAAGTCCGAGTCGAGTCCAAGTTTTGGCAAAAACCCGGCCCGAACCCGAACTTGACCAAACCCGGTTAGCTTAAATATAAAATTACAAAAAAACCTACCTATATATATATATATATATATATATATCATAACCCTAACCTAAAACTCATTTCTCACCTTTTTCTCTCAACTTAGCCGCCTCTCTCCTTTCTCTCTCAACTCAGCCGCCTCCCTCACTGACTCTCACTCTTTAATCAGCTCCACCAAGACTCTCAAAGTCACAAATCAGGTTTAGACAATTACATCTTATCCTCACCCTCAATTCTCCATGGATTTTCTTCCATCTCTCGTGTGACTTGTTGAACAGTGTCGTTGGTTTTGTTTCTGAAAGGAGAACTTGTAGAATCACGTGGTGGTTGCCATTTTTGTCACAGAGGAGGCCGTGATTGTTAGATCGGAGAGAGATTTAGTGGCCTGAGTTCTTTTTTTTCTTTTTCTTTTTTGGTTCATTTTTTTTTTTTTGGGTTCATTTCCTCTCTTAGTAGTTTTTGTTTTTGGGTATTTGTTTGAGGATTTAATATGTAAAAATCTGTCCATGAATGATAAATGGAGTTTTGTTCCTCTCTCAATAGTTTTTGTTTTTGGGTATTTGTTTAAGGATTCAATATGTGAAAATCGGAGTGAATGTTGTGTTGATGTAAAAATCTGTCCATAAATGTAAAAATCGGAGTTTTGTTTCTTCCACAAATGAAAAATGGAGTTTGAGGATTTAACTGATAACAATGTTGATTGATTTGTGTTTGTGTGCGTGTTTGTGTTTGGGTCTTTTTTTTTTTTTTTTTAAATAAGATTGGGTTGGATTGGGCCATGAAATAGGCCCAGAAGTGGCTGGACAGGGCCCACGGAGACCCAACAGGCTGGGTTTGGGGCTAAAAAAAAGACCCGTTTATTAAACGGGCCGGGTCTGGGTAACAGGGGAGGAGCCGCAGGTCGGGTCTGGGTATCAAAAAACCTAGCCCAAACACAACCCGTTGCCATTCCCACGTGGTGTTAAAGATATAAATCTCTCTCTCTCTCTCTCTCTCTCTGTGTGTGTGTGTGTGTGTGTGTGTAGAGGTAGGCCATAACTCTCAATTTCCTCTCTTCATTTTTTCTTTACAAAATCAGCTGCTAACTTGAGTTTTGGAGTGCTCATTGCCGCCTAGCGTGGCATTATGCTCTTCTCGGCTGGACCCTAGCTATGTTGGGCTTCAGTAGAGCTTCTTTCCCTTAGAGCCATGTCCCTTGAATTCCCAGGCCCAGTCCTCAGTTGCCAGGGCCGAAGAACATTGGTACCAGACCATTTCTCTTGCGAGTCAAGTGTTGAGGATTAAGGGTTTGGTTCATCTTCATCAATAAAGAAATTTATTGTAATGAGCTAATTATTGGACTGACTATACTAACAGAAACATTATTTCTTTTTTTGACTGACACATTATTTCTACTAGTGCATATTATTGTAGGAAGAGAGAACAATAACTACCTTGATGGGCTTTGATATCCTGATTTTTTTTTTTTTTTTAATTATCTCCATTAAAATCGGACTACAATGTTTCTTGTGGCATTTGACCCTTGGAAACCATTTCCAACTCCTCCATTTCAAAACTTATGTATGTCAAAATGATTAGTAAAACAAAAAAGGAGGAAAAATGAAGGCCAAACTACACTTTTGGTCCTCCAATAATGGGGTATTTTCAATTTTGTTTCTCAAATTTTAAAATCAAGTCAATTTTGTAATAGATAAAATTTTGTCAGCTACCTGTAGCTTTCTATTGTAGAAAATGTTAGGCAATTAGCTGTTAGAGTCGTTTGGAAGAATTTGATTAATCTGTTGCAATTACATCAATTTTGTTAGTATACATTTCTGTAATTAATCCTACTCCTCTGGTGTATAAGGAGTTCTCTGTACAGAATAATAATTAATGAGAATTCAGCATCATATTCTCTCTCTCTCTCTGTGTCAACCTCCTGCTCTATTCTTCATCCTATCATCTTCCTTCTTGTTTATGTTAGAAACTGTCAGGTCTCTGATGCATTTTCTTCAAAACCAACATAAATTTCGACTTCACCAATGAATCCCACAATGTATGCATCATCATCTTTGAAAATTTGGAAATTACTAATGTGTGAAGCTAGCTTCAGAATTTGTCATCACATTCAAAACCTAAATTGTCCCTGACATCCAAATGCACAAGCTTCTTGTAGCCCCGCAGAATTCTCTTTAAGTTCAAACTCGTCCGATTAATGTTTGCCCGTCTCAGGTTTGAGTACTTTATGTTTGGCAGAAGGGTGGTAATGGCTGCTGCTGCACGTCTCCCAATATATGCTGTATAATCAGTCAATGTCTAACTGACAGAAATTCTTGCAGTGAAGGCTGATTCCTTCAAGTATATCTTAACTATGTTAATGGATTTTCCAAGTTTCAGCAGCTCTAGATTTTTCCACTTAAGTATGAGTTTTGGCAAAACAAATGAAGAATTGTCCCATATTGCAGGTGGAAAATACAGAGCCTTCAACGCAGGGCACCTGGAAAACAATGAAATGCATCAATGACAAAAATAGAAATGGCACTCTTCAATATGTATTAGCAAGATCTGCAAAAATTCTATACTATGACCTCAATAGACACGATATGTAACGCAATAAAAGCAGCATCTGCTGAATGCAAAACACATTGACAATAATTTCGCTACATGCTAAACTGGTTAAATGAGTGGTGGGTCTATTAATCCGTGTAAAAAGTAGCAAGCAGAAAGTGTCAATTACTCATAGTAGAATACTTCAATATGTTGTGAAATTGGGTATCGCTATATTTTTTGGAAATGTCGATGCCTTACAAACTCAAAAAGGCTATATTTTTTAGTCATAAACATTCGGGCTCAAGAGTGGTTGAAGAGGGTGTGGTTGCCTATATGTTAAGGTTCTCCCCAAGGGATAAAAAGCTCATACATTTTTTTATGATGTCCTCATTCAGCGGGTTTTAATGAAAATTAAAATTAAAAAAAAAAAAAATAAACAAGGAATTCTATAAAGTATTAAACGTTGGTTGCTTTTTGATCATGCTGGCATGCTGCCTTTCAATAATGCTATGCCTTGTTTTTACAACCTCTTTTTGGAAACCTAAATGGTCAAGCGGTGTTAATTTTCATTTTTTCTGTTATATTCATTATTTCAAAGAGAGAAGTCGTGCACTAATGCGGGGTCCTGGTAATGCTCAATCTTAGATGTTTCAATGTGTATTCCTGGATAATCTCATTCTTGTTTCAATGCAACAAGAAGATATTATTTATAACAAGTAGTTTTGCTGGTTGGTTAATTGGTCACGTTTTATTCATGAAATGGGTTGGATTGGTATTAGCCTGGACATAAAATCTATTCCACAATCCTAATCAACTTTCGCAGGTTTCACCATCAAGTCTTGCTGTCCAAATATAGTGTATGCTTGAAGATGCTAAGAATAATTCTAGCAACCAAAGTCCAAAGAAGCATCTACAGGGACCACAATTATCACTAAAGAATGAACATTCAATCGCATGCATTATCATCCAGAGTCAACAAAGATGAACACATTCCTCTACACATAATCACGCCAACCATTAAAAGAATAAAAGGAAATTAAAGACAACAAATGAAAGATACAAGAATTGTATATTGCTTCGACCCAAGTAGGGTCGGAATGATGCAAGCCCCTCAGCAGATTTACGGCTAAGCACTGCCATTGCCACAACAATATTCATCACCTCCAATTCTCAAGAGCCGATTTTAACTTCACAAGGAGAATTAGTAGTGCTCTTGATATATTGCTCCAAACTCTGCTCTCCATGCCTGATCATCATCTGCATATGGGATTGTGGTGTTGTGTGCTACATCTGAATCCTGTCGATATAGCGGTTGCAATGCAGATTCAGGCAATCTGCTCTCTGCAAGATACTGCTTCATGGTGACCATCTCCATCTTGTGTTTTCTTTTGAGCTTCTCCACTTGCTTCTTTAACGTTTCATTGTCTTGTTGAACCTTTGTAAAGTTGTCCTGCATTGATATGGAAATCATAAGTGATGAGTCAGAAAGCTACCAACACTTAACCCCTCCCCCACTCCTTGTTAATTAATAACCTAATATATCATTAAATTGACAACAATCTTTAATAATTCGATATCACCTTTTCCAGAAAATGCTATCATAATATTCAGTGTTCATAAATACGTTTTGTTGATAAATGATCAATCTGATTAATGATCAGGACCCTCTATGTGAGGTACCACCACCAAACAGAAGCAATCAGAAAGCATTATTGAATTTATTGAATAGTCTGATTGTGAAGCCAATCTAGACAGAATGGTCACTAAATGAAACCGTGTTAAATATTAGTCCAGTCAAAAGTGACAGATAAGCTACCTCTGCAACTGATGCTACATGCTCAGCTTCTCTCAACCTGACAAGGAGTTCTCCAGCAGCATGAACAGCTTCTGCAGTGTCTCTAAGTTGAATTCTAAGACTCTTGTTCTCCTTTTTCAACAATTCTCTCTCCCTCTCCCTCTCCACCCTCAATGTAGAAAGCTCTGCAGCAAGGGATTTTGCAAAACGAGAGCCATGACCTTTTTTCCCTGCCTTTGCAGCTGCCCTCTTCACTTCTGCTATCCCTTCCATGATTGCACGATGCTTTCCAACCAAGTCATTGTACTTCTCCTGTAGTTCAGCATAGTGTTCAACCATTCTAGCATGCCCAAGGACTGATCTGTGAAGTACATCATCCAACTCCGAAGTGCACTTCTTCTCTAATGTCAACTCCATCTCCAGCTTCTCTGCACGTCGACGGTGGGATTCAATATCAATTCTCAGTTCATCAGTTAAAGAAATCCAATCGCTCTCCATTTCTGTCCATCTCTCTCTTTCCTTCTCTAGTTCTTCCTTGCTATAACCGAGTTGATCTACGCCACTTTTTCGTAATTGGAATGATCGTGACAACAAAGAGGATCTCAATTTTTCGGTAGACTTGTTAGAAGATGGATCAGAATATGACTGCAACTTGCTTTTTAAACTTTCAATTTCCTTAAGAAGTGCTTCCTTCTCATTCAGATCAAAATATTGGTTCCCAGTCCCAGCTTCCACAACTTCCTTTATTTCACATTTTTCCTTTATAATCTCCGGCTGATAATTTTCAACAGAATTGTACCTTAGAAGCTGCACAAAACACACCAAGAACAAAGTCAGAAGGGATTTCCAACATTTGAAATGCTAAGTGTGATAGAGGAAAACAATTACTGACCTTGTCTTCACCCCTCAGTGAATGATAATCATCATTCTTGGAATCCTTAAATGGAACTATTTCATTCTTTGAAGCCTCAAGGTGAAGTTTATTAATTTCTTGACTGTGTTCTTCTTCCATCAGTTTGTACTGCTCTACCTGTACATATTCAAAACGTCAATAATGAAGAATCCACATTATAAAATCCCAAGAAATTATAGAGCTTTGTAAATTCTTGTTACCTGTCGATTCAACTGCTCAATTTTGGCAGCTTGCTCCACACACACGTTTTCAAGCTCCTCTCGCTTAAGACCTTTTATCATAGCATTGCCTGCATCCTGAAACAGCAAAAATAGAAACTAATTTAAAAATGCAGAATGGATTTCTCTTAACTACACTTGCCTGAAATTTAGTCTAGCCATACTTTAGGCACTTTATCTGTCAATTGAGTAGGATTCTCTGCCTCATCCACTGCTACAATCCATGTCTTCAAGCTATCCTTAACCTCATTGGAATCCTTCTCAGATATTCTTCGTTGGCAAGATGTACAAAGGAAAGAAGCAGATGGTCCATTTGAAGATGGTCTGTCTTCTGGTAGTGTCTGAACAGAAGCATTAGCCTTATCAATTTCTGCACAAGGTTCCAATTTCAAGTGCTCAAAGGAGAAGGAAACTGAAGATTTTTTTGATGCAGAGTTCCGTTGGTGATAGTCAATAATCTGTAAGCCTCTGTGAAGGCTAGCAGCCAAGGTCTCAGCGGGGCCTGCAAATGTCTTGCTTGACCGCAAAGAAGAATGGACCTGCTCACTCTGTTTAAGTGACTGTCTTAAAACATCCAAGTTGAACTTGGAACTTTCTGACACACTGTTCTGACTTACTAAATGACTTGATGATGATATATTCATGCTTTTCCTTTGTATATTTCCAATTTTTGGAGATTCAGACAATGGTGGGTCTTGGAGGAGTGGGGACTGACAGCATGAGCTAATTGAAATGCTCCTTCTGGTTGCAGGACCAGAAGCTGTTAAGGTGTTAGCAGCACTTAAAAAATTGTCTTCCATAGAATCATTGGCCATCTGAGGAAGTTCATTCCAAGGTTCTTCCATACAGACTTCTTCAGTCATACTTACTTCACTCATCAAGTCTGTCTCACCACTTTCCTCCATTGAATAAAACTGGATGGAATCCCTACTAACAGGCTTGTCTCTAATATTGTCTTCAGAAGAGCTATGCAACTTATCTAGATGCTGACGAATCTCCCTTACATCATCCTCATCAACATTTACCTCTTCATCAGAATCATTATCTATGGGGGGTAGAATCAAAGAGCGGTTAAGGCTTACTCTCAATTGATTCAAGCTTTCACGTACATTACGCCCTTGAAAATATCCATTTTGACTTCCTACTGATTTACTAGACTTTGCTCTTATAAGTTCCTCCTGCAACCAACAAGATACAAATTTCTTTAACATCAGTAGAATATAAATTTCTTAAACCTTAGCTTGCTTCTTGCTACGGCCATCAAAATAAGATTTCAGTTATAACTCTTGCAGGATAACTTAATACCTTCAACTGACGAATTTGATCACTGAGACCATTAACATCATCCTCTGTGATTTCATTTATTACAGGCTCATTTCTAATGAATTTTACTCGTTGTCCAAATCTGAGAGTTCTCAGTGTATCACCACTATTTCTGCAATCAAAAGGCATTCTTAATTTCAGAAAAATACCAAAATCTCAAGAAATTTTTCGAAAGAATGTTGAAAATTTGTTTTATAATTACTATCTTATGAAAAGACTCAATCTAGGTGAGCATTAGTATGTAACATCAAACTGTAAACATTCTAAAGGTTCACATAGTTATTGTGCAGATTCTGTAAATAGAAAACTATAAGTAGTTCAAGTCATATATACTTGTTTTCTGGTGAGATGGCACAGAGAACTGTCAGTTTTGAATTGCCACCAAGTGATTCTTGCAGTAAATGTGTTAAACAGGAACCTCTATATGTAATATCTTCAGAATTTCCAGACTGAGCAGCCTTTGCAAGAATATTAACCAAGTGCCTGCACAAATATAATAGAACAGTGATGATGAAACACAGTCATTAAACCCAACCGTGGCTATATTCTTGATATCTTGATAGCATATGTAATTAACCCAAAATAATTGGTGAACCTTTAGCATGGCAACAAAATAAGTTCCTATCCAGTCGCACCCACACTTTTGGCATAATATGGCAAGAAAATAAGTGTAGCATGGCAAGAAAATAAGTTGCTATCCAGTCGCACCCACACTTTTATCATAATATGGGAAAAAGAACTGATTATAGATTAATTGCAATAGTAGGATCACAAATACAACATCTAATCAGTATTCTACATAAAGAACATCTTATAAAACAAATTTCTCTAACTTAATAAGGCTCATGGCATCGTCATACCCAAGTTGTGATAAGGACTTCTTCACATGTTTGCCTTCCTTCACACCTTGTCTGCCCGCATCATCAACTTTATTTCTATCAAGTCCAGCTAGATCAACAAGGGTGATTCTGCTTGTTTTTGAACTATTAAAACATTTAGATGAGGTTCCCTGTGGCATCAGTGGATAAAAGAACATATCTGAGTGATAGAACTTATAAAGGGATAATAACAGTTAATAATAGCAACTTTAGGACTCTATCATGGATAATGAGTTAAAATGGTATATAAACATATGGTTCCATTAAACATTAAGACCACTCAAGCACCTTGTGTTTAAGGAATAAGTCATTCAATGAATAGTTTATCACAAACAAACAATCTCTTATTCAGAACAAAATATTTTACTGATAACTGACAGAAATGTCCAATGATACCTTGCACCATGACTCAATGATGAAAGTAAAAACAATATGGGATCTTGAGCTCTTAGAATTTAAGCTAGTTGCTCCAACTTTTCTACTAGAAAGCCCCTGCATCATATACAAACAAGTTAATCAAATTAAGTAGAAAAAGAAAACCATTTTGATAATGTAAAAGCAGACAATTATGCCTATAAAATCACCACAAGATGTGAAGCAGGCTTTTTTAAAAGGGATTGCAAACAAAAACTCAAGACCTTAATAGCCAAACCTCAGAAGTATGTATAGCAAAGGCGAAAGGCTGTAATGATGTGTGCATACCTTGATCAGTATTTGTGTCACATCCTCATAGCTAGTCACATATTCCTCAGTCAAATTCTCAACATACAATCCATTTTTTGAATCATCTTTTATCTGGAACAATTTTGACCAAACATATTAATTAAATCCAGTATACTAATGACACATCTGCTAAAACAAAGGAAAGCTAATCTTCACCTCAAGGTTTCTCTGGATTGGGTCAAGTAAATCCCCAATTTGCTCATTGTATATCTGTCATAATAAATCAATTAGACAAGACATATAAAACAAGTGCAGGAAGAAGAGCATATACCACACTTGTAGATTTTCAATAAAAGCAAATACCTCAAGAAAAGAGCATCGGCACTGAAAATTTATCTGCTTCCCTTCTGAGTTCTCTTGCTCCTACATATAACAATTCAAACCAAACAGTCATGAACCTGCATATTAAACACTACTTATTTTCACTTGCAATAAAAACCTATAAACAAAACATACTTTCTGAATCTCGGAGAACAACATTTGGAAAATCCGAGGAACAATTCCCTGGTGACTACTGGCTGAAGGATCCTCAACCATCGCACTAGGCGGACCCCACATCGTGTAAGTCTTTCCACTTCCAGTCTAGTGAAAAATCCAACAAAAATTTCTTCATTGCTAATTACATAATCACATAAATCCACACTTGAATGTCGAAATTGAAACACAAATCTAGAATTACCTGTCCATATGACAAAATTGAAGCATTGTAACCAGCTAATGCATTTTTCACCAAAGGCACTCCAACTAAGTGGAACACATCTTCCTGGATAAACCCACCAAAAAAACATATATATTCATAAATAATAATAAAAAATTTTGAGTCTTAACCCCTTGTTTGGTTACTAAGAAAGCTATTCAACATCTCAGTTCTACTAATCTAAATTGTTTCTACTTTCTATAAAATTCAACTGAACAAACAAACCTAACATACAAAATTCAAATTTCTTTAAATTCCCTAAACTTTCTGACAAATCCAAACAAAGAATTACTCAAAACAAACATAAAAACACCAGGATCAAGCTGCATACCTGTTTTGCATTCGAATCAATCACCGAATCAAACCTAAATTTCCGATCCTCGACCGACAATGTGTCCGATGAGACCTTCTTAACCACCTGATCCGCCTGATTAACAGGCCTAATTCTCACCACAACCTATCCAAAAATAGAAATAAAAATAAATTTTAAAAATTAAAATTAAAATCAGAAAATTTATTTACAAACACAAGCCCTAAGACTAAAATTTAAGGCTAAGCTCAGAAATCATGTACCTTCACCGATGGATCTGGAGGCGCCGATACTTCACCTGGACCGTCCGATCTGACAATCTCATCCTATAATTTCAAAATGCTCAATTTTTCAGGTTAATTATTTGGTTATTTATTATTTAAAATTTTAAAAAAATTAAGACTAGGCTCACCTTCACCGGTGGATCTGGTGGCGCTGATACTTCAGATGGACCGTCCGTTCTGACAATCTCATCCTACAATTTCAAAATTGCTCAGTCTTTCAGGTTTAATTATTTGATTATATATTGATGAATGAGACATTTTTAATGATAAAAAGAAATTGAGAACTGAGAAACTGTACCTGTGGTTTGGACGGTGGAGATTTGACGGTGGGGATGTTGGGATCGGAGGGCGGAGTGTTCTCGGCGTTGGATTTGGAGGTGGATTTGGAGTGTTTGGAGAGAGATCTGGGAAGGAGGCTTCGAATGGAGGAGGCGGATATGGTTCCTAAGAATCGAGACTCGGTGGTCTCTGTGCTGTGTTTGTTGTGCCTCATTGTTCTCTGTGAGAGCTAGAGAGAGAAAGAGAGAACAAGCGAGAGAGAGAGAGAGAGAGAGAGAAGTGCTTGGATTTTCAGAGGTGGATTGAGAGTTGAGAAGGGGAAGAAGATGAAGAAGAAGACGACGAACGTTGTTTTATTTTTTTTTTTTGGGTGTGTTGAGTAGCTAGGAGGGGAGTGGTGGGGGGATATTTGACCGTTGAGAAAATTTGAATTTTTAAACTACTTTTGAAATTTTTGTTTGAAATGACCGAAATGCCCTATAATCTTCCACGCTCTCTCTCTCTACTTTACTATGTTTTCTTTATCTAATTAAATTCAATAGTTTAATTTAAGCAAAGATTCATTTTGGACACTATTAATTTGTACTTGTTATCATTTTGGTCCAAAATTGTCAATTTAAACAACAAACTTTGAAGGCACACCCAATATGTTCCTACCGTCCATTTCTAATAGGTTTTACTGTAAAATATCTTCTTCTTTTTTTATTAACACATTTTAAATGAAACAAAAAAAAAGTGACTTGTTCTTACCAAATTTTAACCAGCTTCAAATGTGTTCAGCCAAAAAAAAACCAGTCTGGTGTTTGAAGGAAAACTATGTCTCAAAGCTTTGGTTGCAAGGGCAGACTTGAAATAAAAACTTTCACTCTCTTTTTTTTTTTTTTTTTTTTCAATACAAAAATCCTTCACTCTTTAGAATATATTTTTTGATGTGGACGGGGATTGAACCACAAATGTCTTATTCAACCATCAGAAATTTTACTAGTTGAGCTCACTGGAATCCACACTGCGACATAGAATAGACTGAGTATATTTGGCTTAGGAATTGAAAGGATGGAGAGGATCATTGGCAATTATGTCATATAAGTTCATAACCGCTATAAGGCCAAAGGTGGAGCTAGGACTTGGAATTGGAGAAGGCAAAAGTATATAAAAAAATCATTATGAAATTTCAAATAAGCATCTATTTAATATTTACAAACCATCAATAAAGAAAATTATTTCTTAATACATTAAAATGCAATTATTTATGAAAAGGGAATTTGACATGCAACAAAATTAGGCGTGCGTCTATGGATGGGTAAGGGGAAAATTATTTTGTTTAAAATTTTTAAAGGGTCAAGTTATTTGTTTTGAGTAAAATTGGTTTATTGGGCTTAATTTTTTTTAGCTTTGCAATTGATAATTTTTGTTGTTAGGCTAATTTTTTTTGAGTTTGTTAATTTTTTTGGATAAACTACGTATTTGGTCCCTATCATTTACACCATATTTCAATTTGGTTCATGACCTTTTAATTGTGTCAATTTGGTTCCTAACCTTTCAGTGTCGTGTCTCTATCATTATTTATTGGATGGAAATTGCTAAAGTAGTTAACGACCAAAATAATAATAAAAAAATTAGTTTTCGTTTAGTTCTATAAATATTTGTATGGCCATGAAAAGAATCACCGATATTGTTAAGTGGGGGTCAAGTGTAACTATATATAAACTAGTATATTTAAAAATAAATAAATAAATAAAAATTGGGGAGGAAGGGGGAGAGGGAGGGAGGGGCCATTGCCCTAAGTCAAGCATGGCTATGTCCCTGTATAAGGCAATTTCAAAGGTTTCCTGATCCAAATTTCTATAAATATCGAGATTGAGTTCTTCCACTTTACGCGCAATGACATTTCATATCCATGTTTTTTTTTTTTTTTTTGGAGAAGACCATGTTTTATTTCTAAAGGAAAATATTTTGGTTTTTTTTTTTTTTATTTCAATGGTTAGATTTGGAGGAGGAAGCATGTTCTCTTTTATTTATGTTTAGGTCACTATTTATTTTTCATTTAAAATCAGTTAATATTAGGAAAAAGTAAAATTAGAATGTGAACAAGAAAATGTAACGGATATGGAGTAGAGGGAAGAGACATGTTGGGTGTGCTCTTAAAGATGAGGGTGTAAGTTTGACATTTTAGAACACAATGGACCAAAATGACAAGAAGTGCAAATTATAAGGAACCAGAAGATATTTAGCCTTTAATGTATTGACCAATGCCCACAACCATGTGGCTTATACTCAATGTACATTTTTTTTTTTTTTTTAAATTCATATGGCTATCTTTTTTTATATTTATTTTTATAACATAGAAATTATATTCTAGTCTAATCTAAGTGTATATGTGCGTGAAACTTCCTCTTAAAGACTTGAATCTCAACTCTTGCCTCTCACACTCCACATATGACTATCTTTGATACCACCTCATAAAGACCCCCTATAATTACTTGGGATGTGTTAAACAATGAACTGTACACATTTAAGGAAATAATTAGATAACCAACTTAGATATCACAAAAGGGTATATTAATTTCATTAGGGAATGTAAGTTTAATTTTTTTTTTTTTTTTTTTTTTGGATAATCAACTAAAAAAAGACTTTATTAAAGCAAAAAAAAAAAAAAAATACAAAAGGAAAATCTAGGCCTTCTCCTTCTCAACAACATTCGCAAAAATAGAGGGAATGTAAGTTTGTTGTTAATTTCATCGTGAAATCACTTGAATTTTACAGTTTCATTTTTTTTTAGAAGGAAAAAAATGAGGGCCTTTATGACTATATTATACCCTCAGGTAGGGAGCCAGCTGACAGACCTCCCAGCTGAAGGTATGCGCCTGCCAAACTGTGCAGAAGTCACCTCACATTTGTGAGTACACCTCACCACTAAGTTTACCCCACCAACGGAAACTTGCGGGCAGCGAGACTCGAATCTAGGTGTGTTACACGAAACGTCCGAACTTTACCCACTCAACCAAGCCCCCGTTGGCATTTTACAGTTTCATTGATGAATGATTAATTGAGTTTATGAACCTATCCATCAATATGGATAAATTGGATAATAAAAATGACAACAATGAGATTATAACAACTATAAAAAAAAAAATTAAAAATTGAAAAAAAAAAATCCTAGTACCAAAACTGTGGAATGGGCTATAAATATTAAATCCTGAACAAATTAAATGGATTGTTCACATATAAGATTATTTCACTAAAATCAGGCTGATTTAATCGGCCTTGGATGATAAAATGAGCAAACTTTTTTCTCAAAAAAAGAAAAAAAAGAGATTATTTCATTAATTCAAAAAATAACATACATTAATACATAACATATTGAAAAAGTTAATTCTGAGCACAAAACGTAATTGATTGTTTTGATTTTTTTTTTTTTTTCGTTTGCCATCCCTTCAATGTCTTCATCTATTTAATTATTATGGAGGACATGGATTATGGACCCACCTCTCTGCTTTCATAATCAACATGCGATGACAATGAGACAAGGCGCGGGCCTATGAAAATTAAAAATTAGGTAGCTGTTTGTTTCAGAGGCCAAGGGCAAATTGGTACATCTCGAATATTCAAATAACTAGCCGTTGTGGCCGGTGGGCCTAACCTAAACCACAAAAGTCTAGTGCTGACTTTTTAGACTAAAGTTACGGTCACCGCTGTCATCATCCAGCTGAATCGTTGAGGGTTTGATAAACTCACAAATGGTGGCACACTGCTACACTAAGGGTCTGTTTGGTTGAGATAATGAAAAACTAGGAGAATAAAAAAGTTTTTAATTTTCTTCATTTGTGTTAGGTTGAGAGAGTGGAAAAGTGAGAGGATAAAAAAGTTTTTAATTTTCCTCATTTATGTTAGGTTGAGAGGGTGGAAAAGTGGAGGGATGAAAACTTTTTGGTTTGATTGAAAATAAGGTTTGTCTAAATTTACTATCGTGTTCCTCTTAAATAAAACAAAAAGTAATACATTATACTTTTTAAAAAATTGTGTATAGATGAAAGTGGACATTTCAAAAAATAGCCTAAGAAATCATCCAAAAGTGTTTTCTTAAAAAAATTAAAAAAATTAAAAAGAAGGAAAAGAAGAAGAACCCACCACGTCCTGACAAAACCAAAGAAAGAAAAAACAAAAAAGAACAAAAACAAAAACAAAAAGCCAGCGTTATTAGAGAAAAAAGAAAAAGAAAAAAAGAGCCAGAAACAGTAAAAGGGGTGGGGGTAGTTTTGTCCAAATATTTTTCCCACTTTTCACTCTAATTTTCTCTCCAATTTGGAGAGATTGTATTTTGAAGGGTGAGGAGAGAAAACTTGTGGACCCACCAAAATCTCTCCTCTTTTCCACCCTCAACCAAACAACCAAAAACATCATTTTCTCTTCACTTTTCTCTCCTTCATTTTCCATTCTCCCTAAAATCACCCTAACCAAACATACCCTAAATTTGATATGAAGAGACTTAAAAAAAATACAAAACTTTGAACCTAATTGTTGTATGAAAAAATTTGTAAGCTTTGGATGAAAGAGTGTCAAATAATAAAAAATTGAACTTTTAATCGGACTCATATTTCTTACGAGAACAATGATACAAAGTAAAAGAGTTTTTGAGTTATGTAAGAGACATTTGCAAGCATGAAGAATATAAGAAAATAATAATAATTTAATGGTAAATTTGTTAAAATTCACATCTAATAAAAAGATAGGCAAGGATTTGGTGAAAATTTTAATCTTGACATAAAAGTTTTCATTTAAATATAAGTTTGGACAAGTATCTATTGAGGCATTGACATGTGTATATTTTTGCAAGAATTGCTGCAATTTAGTTTGCAACAAATTCAAATTCTAAAAAGATATTAAGTGTAGTCAAGTGTCCCGAGAATACCAATTTATTCTACTTTTGTACTTAAAAACTGCAGTGATACGAGAAATGGGACATTGAGATCCAAGTGTTGTGAGTTTCAACTTCTAAAAGAATATTCCTCAGATAAAAATTCCTTAAGATATTTTCTATTTAGAGGAAGGATGGAAAATATATTTTTCTCCGGAGAAGGGTAAAGGAGTTTTGGCCTTTTGGGAAAGGTTAGAGAGAAGTGGGGCAAGTGCCCTTCTCTGCCTATGGGAGAATGACATTTTGCCCAAGATTTACTCCAATCATAGTTAAGTTTTGGTCAAGGGAGTCTTTTCAAATTTTGAAATCTTATATTTATGTTATCTATGAAATAGCTAAAAAATTACATATTTTACATACTTAAAAGTTATTTTATTTATTTTACCATCTTATTTTATAATTCACCCAACATCTTAATTTTTATATTTTGACCCTTTCATTTATTTATTCATTTCTCTCTCTTCCACTTATTTTCTATCTCTTTCTCGAAAACAAACCAAATAAATTTTTTTTTTGTTTTTTTTGTTTTATAACCATGCTATATATACAAACTTACTGTTCATAGTTGCTAAATTTTTATGGCAATAACCAATAGCAATCCGGATAAAGCATCTTCTAGGCCTCTAGGAATGTAAAATAGCAATTTGGTGGGGGAAGGGTATAAAACCCCCAATGCTAATGCTCTTGTTGAAAACCTCAAACATCAAGAAATGAGAGTATTACTTCCCTTGTTCTATTAAGATGTACACTATATATATATATATATATATATATATCTTTTATAAATGTATAAAAGCTAATATTTAGGCTTATTTCACACTTAACTTTGGAAAAAGTTTTCTCTTGACCAAGATATTCAAGTGTTTGGAATGGGCTTATTAGTTATTTCACGCTGACTTCAGAAATTTTTGGCCAATATTTTCAAGTGTACCAAACATCAAAAAAGAAAAATTATGACTAAAAAATAATTTACAACGAAATAAATGAAAAAATAAAGTAAGTTAAAAAAAAAAAAATTACGTGACACAAAATTTGAAGTACACATGTTTTCCAACACCAGGTGGATTTAAGATCTTATTCTTTTCAATTTATCATAGCTATTGAACATAAACATCATTGTAGATCCAGGTGTATAAATTATTCTTTTCCAACACCAGGTGTATAAATTAAGTTTTTTTTTTGGTTATCATGTAGATCCAAAATTTTACACTTTAATTCCAATTAAACAATTAATTTTAAATGGAGTATCTTTTACCCAAATTTCCTATCATTTTCCCCAAAATTTTAGCTGCACACTCTTTTTTCTTTAAAAACTTGAAGGTGCATTGAGCCAAGCAGGCCTTGCTGCTTTTTAACTCATTCCCAAAACTGAGCCCAGAACCCATCTTTCTAGTAGACTACTACTATTCGTCAACATCTTGTTAATTTATTGAAAGCCCACCAGACTCATTGCGTTAGTAAAACTCACACCGCAACAATTGAACAGTAAAAATGGAGTTTTTTTTTTTAAGGAATATAACAAATTGTTACAGTTTTTGAAGTAACTTTTTTTTTTTTTTTTGGTTGAGAAAACTGGTTTTAATAAAAGTAGTGACAATAGTGCATTCATGTTAAGTAATGTTCCAATCATAATTTTTCAAGTACAGATTGTGAAAAAGATTGTAAATTTTTCCCCTATAAAGTTATTTATTTATTTTCTCCAAATCTTATGCTAGCTTTTTTTTTCTTTTTAATGCAAGCCTTCATGTTGCACTCGAAATCGTTGGGTTCATATTTTTGTACTCCTAACCAATAAGAAATTATTCTCTTTTATGGAAGGAGCTTTCCCTCCTCTCTTCTCCTCTCACAAGGTTTGTGAGGTCATGACCCTTCCAAACTTTTTAAAATCTCTCTATTTACCCCATATAGTGTAATATATTTGCACAATACCCTTAAAAAAAATACTTCTTGGCCCCCTATTTTTTTTTTCCCAACTTTAAACTCTAGTGTAAGTTATAATTCTCCCAAACCGTATATAGTTTATAAATTTAGAATAAGTATTGTTTTTGAGTGCGTAAAATGTAATGATTAATATATCTTTAACTGTGATCCATTTTTTATATTATGCCATTTAGGTTTTAATTGTTTTGATCACGTGTCTACAATTTGTAATAGATTTACTAACAATTTTGGTCCAATATATTTTGTAAGCAAATTGTTAAAACTAAATGTCATATAATATTCATGGGGTTTGTAAATTCTCAAATCAGATGATTAACAAAAAAGTTGTTTGCCAGGCTTGAATGAGAGAAAAGGAATGGCTATTGATGTATCATATGTCAGTAGCAATGAACATGGCGGCAAGTCCAGGTAGGTGAACATTATATACGATATTCATGTGGTTTATAAATCACAAAGTACATAATCATTTGATTTGAGAATAAAATTGTGTGTGTTTACTGTTTATATCTAAAATGAAATTATAAAAAGAAATCTTCAAATTATTTACATATAAATGATAATGATATAAACTATTGTAGTTTTTTTTTTTTTTTTTTTTTTTTTTTCCGAGTTGGAGTGATTACATATACAATTGTCAATTCATAATTAATAGACACTACCCCCAAAGGAAACTTTTCTGCCTCCGCCACTAGAATCGTCCATGCCTATTCAGGCTAATGAAGATTACTTCAAACAATAATAAGGAAATTTGGAGTCAATTTTGGCCCAAAAAAAAAAAAAACAACAATTTCTAGTGATCTATGACGTAAATCACGGTAGCCATCTTGTTGGAATATAGAAGTAAAGCTAATGATTGAGTTGAGTTCTATTTACTGCGTGATTAAGGTCCATTTGCAATATTGGGGTAATATCTTCAAAAAGGGGCATCTTGTACAATTTTCTATTGGAAATTTTGGATATAGGAAACACTCAAACAAGGAATTTTTGTTTTTCTTTCCACAAAGGCATATTTCAATTTCCTAGTGGAGCAAGTCTCACTGTTTTTCTTAGGGGGCACTTCATTTCAAAGTTTTCACGGATTGCATGTTGAAGTCAGAGATTTCAAACTTTTCTCACCACCAATGTAAATTGAAACTCAAGTACTAGAGACATGATATTCATGCAGACTGAGACTCAGTTTAGTTCACATTGCTCTGTCAGTTCACTTGTGATTTTTCTATTTCAAGTTTCAACAGTTAACTTGGTAGGCTCTCCGTTGTTATCATACTCTGTAGTTTTCAAGATACCAACAGTTTTTACCAGCCAATATTAAACTCAGGAAGCATCAAACAATATAGTCGCATTTTGGATAAACTTTCACGTTTTAGTTTATTGGTTTATATACAACTTTTTTTTATCATAATTTTCGATAATGACAAGAGACGGTGATTAAGCCTAAATGTGTTTGTTGAAAACGCTGGAAAATAGTATCGGCTAAGCTAATCTAAACACACTGATAAGTGACCGAAAGTCAAGTGTAGAACAAGTCCAAAGTATATTAGGCTAGTCAAGTGATCGGGACACAAGTCCAGAGAAAAAGTTCATGTTGGATTCCATTTGATTTGAGTACTCTATATCTTGCAAAATCCATATTTTTATTAGCAAAATGGGTTACTTGTTGCATTTCGCAACTCGCAACTCGCAACGGGAATGTTTTGAGAATGATTTTATAATGTATAATGCTTGTTTTGATCAAGGAATGTGGGATTAGTTGAGTTTTAAACGAGACACTAGGGTTAAAAAGTCAAAGAAGCCGTTTAAATTAACAGCTATTTTAGCGATTAAAAAAGGGCTCACGGGTTGCCATTTTTATAAAACACCTATAATTTAGTGGTCATCTACAGAACGTTTTCATGAAGGGTCAAGATTTGGTGACAAAACCCATCCAAAAAATAAATAAATAAATAAATAAAAGAAGAAGATTTGGTGACAAAACTTAAAGATACACTCACACACAGTGTCCAAAAAAACTTTCTCATTTTTGTTCTTTGGTTGAAAATTTCCAAAGCTTTATTCTCGACATGACTAGTGTCTCATTGATGACATAAAACCATTAAGCATGAATTCTAGAAAGAGCAGGAGGGGATCAAAGCTTTTTCTTTTTCTTTTTGGTTGAAAAGTTTTCAACATTCATAGAGTAAATTGAATAATAATCACAGAACAAATCTGTAAAATTAGAGAGCATTTATAGAAAAACTTAGTTTAACCCATCTTGTAATTCAATTAGGATTAGGTTATTTGTCCTACAATTAAAATACTTGTATAGGGCTATATATACAATAGTTTGGGCCCTAGTAGAGATCTACAATGACTATAGGATGTCACTAGCAGTGTCATAAACCATTAAAGCAATCATTCTATAAAGATAAAGATTTAGGGAATCAAATTGAACATATGAACAAGGCGTTGAAGCTAGTGTAATGTGAGGTTGATTGGATATCTTATTGTAACATCAAGTGGAGCATAAAAATAATTGATCCTCAATTTAATATTCAACAATTCCCCACCTTCCAAATATACAAATTTTCAACAGACAACTAGTATAGGATTTCTAGACTCAAAGCTAGTTTAGTGGTGGGGAATAGTAATCAAATAGTAGGTACAAAAATGTGTATCTTTTTTGGTTTCATGCTTATCCGTACTTCATAGCAATTACCCAATACAAAAGACTAGTAGTTCTTGAAAATTATTCATCTCTTTTCTTAGTTGAATGATAGTACTGTTTAGCAAAAAAAGTATTCATCAATTTCGCCACCACATACGCTGAATATGTTTACATAGGCATAGGTATAAAGGCAAAATACCAGGCTTGCTGGCTTAGTGGTACCCGGTCTTCATGGGACCTATCAACTCAGGGGATTCCCTGCATAAACACTTACCCAGGCAAAAAAAAAAAAAAAAAGTATAAAGGCAAAATAAAAGTATACAAAATTCATGAAATTCTACCCACCTTGTCTCATCCATCTCTATCACTCCAAAAGGGAAAACAAAAATTGAAAAAAGGAAAAGAAAAAAAGAGAAAAGAGTGAGAGTTTTCATTCATCCCAATCTCTATCATGGGAGACTTCTTTTTTTTGCCAAGCGTCACCTTGAGAAGAGGGAAAGAGACCTTTTGGGCTAAGAGGGTCTCCTTCTAGTAGGCCATCTCTTCAAAAGTCTACTTTGGATGGATTGTTTGATTTTCAAAGGGAGTTAAGGATCATTGAATAGTGACCCCCTTCAAGTCTTTTGAATTAATAAAGCAAAGGACCCACCATAATTGGGCTTTGATTTCCATAATTTGGTTTTCTTAATTGTGACTTTAGTTTGAATAATACAGTACATGACCTTGGGAGAAGCATGAACTAGGCCCCAATAGCAAAAGTGGCAAAATTAAAATAAAAAAGCTAGTGCTCTCACACCCTTTAGTGGATGCATTTTTGGTATATTAAATTACAAATTATGTTAAATTCTACATTCTTTTTAACTTTTAGGTGGGCTTGATTAATTTGACTAATTTATAATGTACAATTTTGCACAACTTCTTTGGAATGATAAGATTTTCATTAATCACAAACAACAACGCCCCAAAAGGGAGTCACACACAGTGTATAAAAAAGATACCAAATACAAAGCACCATATATGAACCACACGGCACTGCCTATATAAATACATTAAAATAAACAAATCTGCAAACCAAGTCGATCAACCCAAATTATGCACAAGTTTTTTAAACCAGAAAAAATTATCATGAAGGGAAAAGGAGATAAGGAAGAGTCAACAATACAATGTGTGCAGCACAATAAATATTTTATCTGTTTTCCACTGACAAAATCATAATCAGAATAAATTCATAAATCATGCCTATGTCTACATAACGTTTATATTTAGTATGTACTTCGATTTATAGTAGTGTACATATTTGTTCAATGATAGTAATAATAATAAATGAGTGTTGGAAAAAAATTTCAATAATAAATGCACCCCCTTTGACAACACCGACCATTGGAGCATTGGAACCATTAGTTAGTTGGGTCGAATTTACTATTTGGGTCCTCTCTCTGGTCCTTTCCAAAGTTTATACATGTTGAATAGCCTAGAATGATCCACCAAATAATTGAGCCATTCAAGGTACATATATATATATATATTTAGAATAGTACACATTTAATTAGAGCAATAAAAATAGAATTTAGACCCGACCCAACGGCTATAATAAACATAAATCGCCTTGCAAAATTTTTTGATGTCTTAACTGTGTCACCTGAATAAATGAAGTCATTTTCATGCGCATCAATCACTTGAACACATTCAGGTATTTTCATGCTCATTTCGTGATAATCGTGCACTATTGATCTGTAGATTCTGTACCATCTGCTGCTGGAGATACTGGTTGGTTAGGTGAAAAAGGAATGAGGGTGGAAAATAAAGGAAATGTGAAATTACAATTTTCCATACTCAAGTATTACCCTCCAGCAACATTTCACCCATCGATCCCCTAAAATTATAACTTGATTTCAATTTCCTCATGCCGTCAATTTTAGTGTTGAATTTGATAGAATTTTATATTAAAAGACTAATTTATCATTCTTTCCTAAATAGACAGTTGATGGGTAAATTGGTCTTTCAATACTCCAATCAGCTAGAGTCAACAACAAAAAAGTTAAGTGTAATGTAATTTTTGAATTGAGAGGTCGATTATGCATTTTGATAGCACAAAGAGGTTAAGTGTAATATAATTTTATAATTAGGAAGTTGATTGTGTATTTTGATAGTTCAGAGAGTTCAGGATAATCAAGGTGATGATTTTATGGTGAAAACTATAATTTTTCCTAAAAAAAAAAACCAAACAAACAAACAAACACAAAGTTTTTCTTTGTTTGGTGTGGTGGAAAAGACTAAAGAATGAAATAAAAGGAAGTGTATGGAGTTTTTCACTCAGTCCACCAAAAGCAATTCTCCCAAGTTGAGAGGAAAAGTGGATACTATTATACTCCATTTTAATTACAATTTTTTTTATCCTCTCTTATGTAATAACGATATAGCAATATATTATTAAAATCACATTTTTTTTATCCTTTTGCTTTCTATCTTATCCACCAAATAAACATGAGAGAAACTTAAACATTTTTTTTTCTTTTTTCTTTTTTCCTATTTTTCATAAATTTTTCTATCCTTTCATTCTTTTTTCCATCTTTCAACTATAGAAAGTTGGCTTGCATCTAGTGCCTTGGGGCACTTTACGTGGACAAATACAACACATGTCTAAAATTGGTCATGCCTCATTCCCATGTTTCTTCAAATTCATTCAAATTAGGGTTGTGCAAAAAAACTGCTTGACTTGTTAACTTGTTTGACTTGACTCAACCTATACATATATTTTCTTCATTTTCACATTTATTTTCCCTAATAAACTCTAGCTATTCTCTCCAAAATTTTGTTATTATTCTTACTTTATGTACATGTCTAATTTTAGATTTTGAAACATTTTTCTTTTCAATGTGATAAAATTTCAGCCATTCTAATAAAAATTATGTAGTATTTGTAATTATTTTTAATAAAAATTGAAAAATTTTATTTCCTTCTCTTGTTTTTTCTCATTTGAGGGAGCAAACAATTATTCCATTTTAATTAAAATAATTTTATTTAGTAAATTGAATTATTTAACCCGCCCAACCCGCTAAATCTGTCAAGTTGAAACCATTAAGATTTTCAACCGACCCACTAGATTTATAGATTGCTAGGTAGGTGGTGAATTAAAAATTTTCCAACCCGCCATTGACGAATTGGTTAAAAATATTACCCCCATCCGTCCAACCCAACGTGTGCACACCCCGAAATTCAAGTACATTCAAACATTGTCCAGAAGTTCTGCTTAATTTTCTAAGTTGCCAGCAAACCAATAAAAAAAAAAAAAAAATACACACCGAATAAATATTTCTCTGTACCATGCTAAAAGGTCAAATCCAAAGCAGGACTAGACGTATTGCTCTATGAGCATGGTGGATAAATTGGAATAATCTCCTTACTATAATAATCCAAAAACAGGATAATTACCACAAATTGTAACATCAAGAACAGTCCAAATGTAGTACCATTTTACTTATTCTAAAAGATTAAATGGTTATTATAATACTTACCCAGATGATTGCTTTGACATGTTACTGTAAATTTAACTTATTTTAAGATAATCTGCTTTAAGACTTTAGCAGTCCAACTGTCCTAATTCCCAGGTGCTTCATCGATGCTCCATTTTATAGCTTTGAAGTGTAATTGGTTGTTTTCTTGAATTGCATTTTCACCCAACTATATGATGATCAAAGAAGGAATTAATCTCTTGCCTTTTGGTGTGTATATATATATATATATATATATTTAAGTAATTATTTTAAATTAAAAGACCACTAATTCTACATGTCTCTTAGCCTTTTTATTGAAATCAAGAGTCAAATTGTTATTTTGTACTTCCTGTGTTCTTTTGTTTGTTTTATTTAAGAAGTTCCATGTTTTTTCTCTTACTATTTTTTTCCCTAAGTGCTTTTACTAATGATTATAAATTCAAAACATTGATTCCACACCTTCCACCACCGTTTTATTGAAATCAAGGGTCAAATTGCTAACTTCTACTTTTGTCATTTTGTTGATTTATTTTAGAATATAATATATTATTTTTATATATAAGCATCATTTCATGCATTATCTTCCACATAAAAAGTATAAACTGTGAAACAAATTTCTTTATTTTAAACTCAAAAAAGTTAAAAGATATTAAATTTTTTAATAAAACAATTAATAAACTAAGAAATAATTAGACTATTGTACTTATTGACTTTTCAATTATATTTTGGACCATTCTAAAGCAGTATTAAAATGCAAGGGTCAAAATTGGACAAATGGAATGATAACATTTGCATTTAATCAATTCGACTAAAAATATCCATAACTTAAAAAAAAAAAAAAATAATAAAAAAAAAACTTAACATAAATAATCTTAAGAAATAATATATAAATGAAACTTTATAACATCCTTGATTCACAAATAGAAAGTGTGGGGCCAGAGGGTTTAAAGGTACTCATCCACATATGTATTGGGTCCGAGGCCCAAATTGAGCATGAGTACATGTCCAAGGACAAACACAAGATGTCATAGAAGCCCACAGTTGTAGGCGAAGAAGACAGTGTTGATTGTAACTGTAGGGTCTGGTTTTTGGCGCCCAAGCCCAAAGGATATGGGTCAAAGGCCCAACGAACCCTGAACAATGAATTTGTAGAGAGTGGATCGAAGGTTTAGGCGCTGGCCGGCGTTCACGAGGCGTGAACTCCTTTCTCCTTTATTAAAAAATACTTAGAACAGTTTACAACTGGAGTGTGCTCCTCGGCCCATGGCCGAGGAGGCTTTTTCTCTTTCACCTCCCTCCTTTTTTCTCTCCCCCCCCCCCCTTTTTGGAGGGATTCCCTTACATTATATACCATTTACCCAACCAATCCTAGCCCTACACTTGTTGAGCGATCTGGACATTACTCAGGTGCTTGTCCCATCAGCCGCCTTCTCAGTCCTTTTGGGAGTCGCGGCAACCAAGGCGACGCTGGTGCGGGGTCCTTTCCTCATTAATGCGGCCAGGGCAGTAGTCAGGTACATTTAATGCGGAGGTAACCGTTTGTCATGAGCTTGTCCCTCAAGTTCTCGGACGTCCGATGATGGGGTCGTTCTCGGATTTAGGATGCCTTCTCGGCTCGGGCCTTCGGCCCAGGAACGAAGTGGGCTGGGCCGTAGGATTCTTTGGCCCCACAGTAACGGTCCAGGAAACTACGCCAAGGACGAACCCATCTTTGCTTAACCAAAGCCGAGGTATGAAAGAGTGTTTTACCAACAAAGGCAACCTTCCATACCATTCCATATGAGAAGATAAGTACTATAGGTGAATAGGACAGAACATAATCATGTAGTATCTCCAAGGAAAGCTACTGCTTCCACATCAAATGCACTGCAACTAACTCTCTGGCAGCATTAATGTGGATGTGTTGCCTGAACAGTGCGTTTCAGCCTTACAGCTACTGCATCGTGACTTAGAGGATAGGCTGATGGGACAAGTATTAACACCAACCCATCGGTATACACATGTGAAGTGGGAATGAGAAGAGAGGGTGATGTAAAAGGAAAAGGAAGCAACAAGAAGGGGGATCGAGAATCAGACGAAGACACACGGTAGCATTCAGGAACCAAACTTGTAACCCAATTTAAGAATAATATACAAGAATAGTGCACCTCGGCTCCTTGCCGATGACTATTTTTCTTCAATACAACCCTATTTCTTTTCATTCTCTAGTCATCTGAATCTATTCCAATATTTGTTTGATCAACCGAAACCCATTTTTCCAACTCATTCTTTACAAATTCATTGTTTTGGGCTTTTTGGGCCTAAGTCTATCCACGTAGTGGGCTGAGATCTTAAGATCACTTTTGTGATCTTGAATGGCAAAGAGACCGATAGGGAAGTGTACATACTACCCATACTAGTAAAAGTCAAGTAAGGAGTAAAAGCCATGTCTCTCAAGAGGATAATACCAAAAACATGTAGAGGGAGATTGACCACCTGAGGAGAAGCTTGCGTCATGAATGGCAAAGGCAAACCCTGTCCAATCTTAATTTCTCTTTTGACAACGAGGAGGATGAGAGCTACAGGTGCAGATCGAGGACTCCCCCTAGCGAGACTTTCTCATATGATGAAGACTATCATCATGAGCGTAGAGATAGAAATCCGTACTCAGTCGGCCTGGGAAACGATGCTATGAGTAGAGCACTGAACCAGATTGTAAGGTCACCTTTCAAATGCTGGATTGGGGCCTGTGGCTATGAGGTGATTTGATAGTTTGAGGTCAGGTTCCATTGATTCTTTCAAGGAACTTACTCAAGCATTTGGATCCTGATTTGTCACGTGTAGAAGGGTTCCTCGGCCTTTAGCCTCTTTGTTGTCTTTGTCCATGAGAGAAGGAGAAACCCTGAAGACATTTTCAGATAGAGACTGGGAGATGTTCAACGAGATATATGATGATTTTGACGACATTACTATTAACACTTTTAAGCTCGGCCTACCTGCCGAGCATGACTTAAGGAAGTCTTTAACTAGGAAACCTGTTAACAATATACGTCAACTCATGGATCAAATTGACAAATACAAGAGGGTTGAGGAGGATCAGCAGCAAGATAGGGGAAAGGGCAAGGTTATCCTTCATGAGAGAATGGATTTCAGGTCGGACCGCTACAACTATAACAGACTTCGGAGAGATTTTGCTGGGCAATCTTCACCTGCAGCTCCTCAAGTTGTAAACATTGTGTTTAGAGAGCCAGTGCACCAAGTTTTAGAGAAGATCAAGAATGAGCCATACTTCAAATGGCCGAACAAGATGAGTGGGGATCCCTTGCACCATAACCAAAGCCTTTATTGCCAATACCACCAGGAGTAGGGACATACCACCGAGGACTGCCGAACATTGTGGAATAATTTGGAGCAACTGGTCAAGGAGGGGAAATTGCAGCATCTTTTGTACCGCCCTAACGGGCAAGGTGACCAGTCAAGGTCCGGAAACCAGGGGAATGCTTCCTCAAGGCCCCCAATAGGTACAATCAATGTCATCTTTGCTGCACCTAGGAGGACTGGTTCATAGCCCTCCAGAGTGATGTCTGTAGCTTGGCTCCTAGACGAGGACACTGGCTTTGGACTGAAGAGGACCAGAGTAGAAATTTGATCGGCATAGAGTTTTTCAGATGAAGATAAGGCAGGGACCATTTATCCGCATGATGATACTTTGGTGGTAACCCTCAGAACATGAGGGTATGATGTGAGAAGTGTGATGGTAGACTAAGGCTGTTGTGCAAAGATCATGTACCCTGATTTATATAAAGGGTTGAGCCTAAAACCCGAGGATTTGACCGCCTATAATTCACCCCTGGTGAGTTTTGATGGGAATATTGTTATCCCAAAAGACCAGATCAGGTTACCTAAGCAAGCAGGCTCAGAAGCAGTGGAAGTGAACTTCAAAGTGGTGGATGCGTACTCCCCCTATACGGCCATTGTGGCCAAGCCTTGGCTCCACACCCTAGGGGCTGTTTCTTCAACTTTGCATCAAAAGGTGAAGTATCCATCAGGTGATCAGATTGAAGAACTAGTAGGGGACCAATCCATGGCTAGGCAATGCTTGGTGTACACAATTTTGCATCAGCTAGTAGCTGAATCCTCGGCCACATCTAAAGAGGGCTTATAGCAATCAAAGTCTCTGGAGTCACTCGCGAAGGGATCAGCCGAGGAGGCTAAATGTGAAGATTTGGAGAGATTTGCCATAGGTAATGATCCGAAGAAGTTTTTCCAAGTTGGTACTCAGTTGCCACCCCAAGAAAAGAAGGAATTTGTGGAATTTCTTAGGGGAAACATGGATGTATTCGCTTGGAATGCCTACGAAGCTCCGAGGGTAAATCTGAGTTTCATATGTCATCATCTGAATGTCAATCCATCCTTCACCCCCAAGAAGCAACCTCTTCGGTGTTTGTCCAAGGAGCACTCTAATGCTGTCAAGGACGAGGTGACAAATCTTAAACACGCTGGAGCTATTAAAGAGGTTTTTTACCAGAATGGTTGGCTAACACAGTGGTGGTAAAGAAGAAGACGGGGAAGTGGCACGTATGTGTAGATTTTACGAACTTAAACAAAGCCTGCCCAAAGGACCCTTTCCCTATGCCTTGGATTGACCAGCTGGTAGACGTAACTGTGGGTCATCCTTGGATGAGCTTTCTGGATGCCTTCCAAGGGTATCATCAGATACATTTAGCTTTGGACCACCAGGAAAAGATAGCTTTCGTCACTCCTACTGGAAATTATCATTATAAGGTGATGCATTTTGGTTTGAAAAATGCATGAGCTACCTATCACAGGATGATGACTAGGATGTTTGAGCTACAGTTAGGGAAAAACATTGAAATATACATTGATGATATGGTGGTAAAGATCAAGGTCAAGTCTGATCATGTTAATGACCTCAGAAGTATTTTTGGTATCTTGAGGAGATATAAGCTACGACTTAATGCCTCCAATTATTCTTTTGGTGTTGGATCAGGGAAGTTCTTGGGCTACATGGTCACGTACCGTGGAATTGAAGTCAACCCTAACCAGATTAAGGCAATTAACAACTTGAAACCACCTCAAAATCCTAAGGAAGTTCAAAGGCTTACAGGGATGACTGCGGATCTAAATCGATTCATCTCTCGGTCAGCTGACAGGTGTAGACCTTTCTTTCAGTTGTTGAATAAGTGGAAATGATTTGAATGGACCGAAGAGTGCGCCCTAGCTTTCCAGCAATTGAAAGAGTATTTGTCTCAGCCACCCATAATGTCCAGACCTGAGATGGACGAAGTTTTGTTTGCCTACATCGTGGTAGCTTCCCACGCGGTGAGCTTGGTGCTAATACGTGTTGATGATGGCGTTCAGATGACAGTTTACTACATGAGTAAGTCATTACATGAGGCTGAGGTTCGTTACTTACCACTAGAGAGGGCCATTTTGACAGTGGTGCATGCTACACGTAAGTTTCCCCACTATTTTCAGTCACACACAGTTGTCGTCCTAACCCAACCCCCACTTAAATCTTTACTACGGAGTGCGGATTACATAGGAAGAATTGCAAAGTGGGGCACAATTTTAGGGGTTTTTGACATCAAGTACATGCCACGCACCTCTATCAAGGGTCAGGTTCTTGCCGACCAAATTGTTGAGTTTGCTAAATCCTCGGAAGAAGAAAAGATAGAAGAGCAAAACATGGATGGAAAATCGGTTGGAATGATTTCCGTACAAGAACCTGCATCTTGGAAAGTCTATGTTGATAGTGCAGCGAACCATAAGGGATCTAGTATGGGGCTAGTCTTGACATCTCAAGAAAGCATCACGATCGAAAAATCCTTAAGATTGGGCTTCTCGGCTATAAACAATGAAGCTGAATATGAAGCTTTGCTGGAAGGTATGATCATGGTACAAAAAATGGGTGGAAAGGCAGTGGAATTGGTCTCTGATTCAAGATTGGTCGTTGGCTAAATTCGAGGAGAGCTGGAAGCCAGAGATCCCAGAATGTAAGAGCACTCAAACCAGGTTAGACATTTACAGTCTAAGTTAGAATCTTTCAATTTATCACAAGTCCCTAGAAGTAAAAATACACAAGCAGACTCCCTTACTACATTAGCAACCTCTCGGTACAAAGTTTACCTCGGGTAATTCTTGTAGAAGACTTATATAGACCTACCGAGGCTGGAAGAACCGTAGTTCATGTTAATCAAATAAGGGCAGGTCCTAGCTGGATGGACTTTATTGTATTGTTCCTCAAGGAAGATGTTTTGCCTGAGGATAAGTCCGAGGCTGACAAAGTGCGAAGAAAAGCTCTTCGATTCTGGCTGTCCGAAGACCAGAAGTTGTATAAAAGGTCTTTTTTCTGGCCCGTATCTGCTGTGTGTACACCTAGAGGGAGTTGAACTAATTCTGGAAGAATTGCATGAAGGAATTTGCAGAAGTCATACGGGGGGCAGGTCTTTATCACATAGGGCCCTTACGCAAGGCTACTGGTGGCCGAGGATGTAGAAAGAAGCAGAGGACTATGTAAAGAAATGTGACCAGTGTTAGAGGTTTGCCCCAAACATTCACCAACCTAAGGGAGTCCTTAATCCTTTATCCAGTCCTTGGCCTTTCGCTCAATAGGGCCTGGATATTGTAGGCCCTTTCCCTAAGGTAGAAGGGAATAAGAGATATTTACTGGTCGGTACAAACTACTTCAACAAGTAGGTTGAACCTGAACCACTGGCCAATATTAGGGACTTGGATGCCAAACGGTTTATTTGGAAAAACATTGTCACCAGGTTTAGAGTCCCTCGCACCCTTATCTCGGACAATTGTTTGCAATTTGATAGCAAGGCCTTTAAAAGATATTGTTGTGACCTGGGCATAACGAATAGATACTTCACCCTGGCATATCCACAGGGGAATGGACAAGATGAAGCTGTAAATAAGGTTATAGTAAGTGGACTCAAAAAGAGGCTGGATGATGCCAAGGGGAAATGGGTCTAAGAGCTGTCACACATTCTATGGACTTATCAAACCATGCCTCGTAGGTCCACAAGGGAGATGCCTTTTTCAATGACATATGGGGTTGAGACTGTTATTCCTCTGGAAACGGGATTCCCCACCCTAAGAAGAAGTTTTTTCACTTCGAGCAGCAACGATGGACTATTGGAGAAGAGTTTAGATTTAATTGAAGAACGAATAGAAAATGCCATGGTCCAGTTGGCATATTATCAACACAAGCTCAAGCAAAGGTATGATACTAACGTAAAGCTAAAGTCGCTAACAGTGGGGGATTTGGTCTTAAGAAAGGTTGTGGGAGCTGCCAAGAACTCAACATGGGGGAAGTTAGGACCCAACTGGGAGGGGCCATATCGTATAATATCAGTGGCTGGTATAGGCGTGTATTATCTTGAAGATCTAGAGGAAAGGGTTGTACCTCGTCCCTAGAATGTAAATAATCTTAGAAGATATTATTATTAATAAAAATTTTCTTCACCTTGTTTGGGTTTGTTATATTACTTATCTAGCGTCTTTACCATCTATCTAAGTATCAAACAGAACCTTGGTCATGCCTGACTCCTCAGACCGCATACCTTGGGAAAATTGATATCTCTCAATTATTTTTTCTAAGTGTTAAACAGAACCTTAGCTATGCCTGGTTCCTCGGACCATCTGCTTTAGGAAAATTAACACGATATGACATCTATATAAGTATCAAACAGAATATTGGTTATGCCTGGTTCCTCGGACCACATACCTTGGAAAAATTGATATCTCTCAATCATCTTTCTAAGTGTTAAGCAAAACCTTAGCAATGCCTTGTTCCTCGAACCATCTGCTTTGGAAAAATTAACACAGTATTATAATCACCTGAGTATCAGACGGAACCTAGGTCATGCCTGGATTCTCAGACCACATACCCTGGGGAAGTTGATAACTTTTAGTTATTTTTCCAGCTGTTAAAACAGACCCTAAGCTATGCGTGGCTCCTTGGACCATATATTTAGGGCAAATTAACTTTTTCCCTTAAATTGCAAAGTGTCGGTGTAGAACTTTGGTTATTGCAATTTTGTGAGATACATGTTCAAGGTAAATTAGTATCTTTTATTAACTACATTGGCACCCAGTATGATTACTAAAAATAACAATGATCTCCATTATAATAAAAGTCCCAAATAGATGCTCATAAGCATCACTTAAAGCATTTATAGGCATACCTGTATTTGTGTAAAATTTGACTGTCCTTTTTGACCCTATAAGCTTGGTGATGAGTAAGGCACAAAGTAATGTGAATTTATGTGCATATTGCAACATTATGTGCATTCTTAAAATTAGGATTGTTCTTTGCCAAGGTGACAGACTTAGTAGTCTTCGTTTGTTTTGTTATTAATCATGTTATGTGTAAAACTTGTGCTATTATTTAGACAGATCAGGAGTTCAAGATAAGGTCATTTATCATGTTTTTTCTCAAAATGTTAAAGCAAACAAAGGCTAAATTGGAAACAACATTGACACTAAGATTATAAAGATGAAAATTTATAGGTCTCATTAATAGTGAACCTCTGACAAAAGTAGATGGATTACATAAGCTTGATGCAAATATAGAACTAGAAACCTAAAACAAACAAAAAAGAAAAGAAGATAATCTACTTCTTCATTTTTATAACAAGTTTATCTTTTGGATCCTTGGGAGGTTGTGCATTCGTTGCCGTGGTGGACACTTCGGCTTTCTCCTTATGGCCCTTTTTTGGGGGTATGGTAAGGGTTGCCAATACCACTTCCATACTTTGAGAAGCTTCTTGATCCTTAGAGGTGCCCTTTGGAGCAACAGGAGGAAGGTCAGAACTTTGGATTGTTTCTTTATCGGCCTTCCCTGTCACTGAGGTGTCCTCGGCCTGCCTTTTCCCCTTCGAAGAATTTTTGGCTGCAGGAGGAGGTTGTGGTGGGCTGCCTTGAATTTAACCCGTCTCTAAGGACACAGGGTCGGCCTTGGAGTCTGCAGAGCTTCGAGGGCGTATGGTAGGGGGGTAGTAGACACTTTCTGCTCTCCTGAGTGCGGAAGAAGCCTCAACCCTGGCTTGGTTTAGGGTTTCATCCCATGTCAGGGCACAGTAAGTTTTACATACTTAAGGGACCTCGGCCCTCAGGGCGTCTTTAGTCTCGACCACCCCCACCTCATATCCGTGTTGCTCCGTTTCGTCCCTAGCCTTCTCTGCCTCGTCTTTGGCATTCTCGGCTAAAGCCTTAGCCTTTTCAACCTCCTCCAATTTCTTCTTCAGAGAGGTTATCTGCTCTTTGGAAGTGGCCAATTGCTCCTCGGTACTTCGAAGAAGTAACCATTGACTCTCGGCTTGCTTCTCAACTTTTTCGGAGGCGGCCGCAACATATTTTCTTTATTTTTGCTCCTCGGCCAGCTGAACCTTCAGCTCTTTTATGCTCTTATCAGCTACGTGGAAGGCATCCATGGCCATTATCCTCCTCCCTTTCTCCTCTTTCATCCTTCAGTGGGAGGAGTTCACTATCTCCTCGGCCCTAAAGACTACCTGGGTAGCCTGAGAAGAAAGAAAAGTTAAGTTAAATAAAAAGAGAGAGAGAGAGAGAGAGAGAGAGAGAGAGAGAGAGAGAGAGAAGAGAGAAATGATTTTAAGTTAAAGTGGTTACCATTGCCAGGTCTCTTTTAAGCCTGAGGAACACTTCATGCTACCTCAAAGATCTGAGGTCAGCCATGTCCTTGGGGAGAAGCAAAGGCTGTTCCACGGCATGGGCTATGTACGCAACCGTCCCCCCTTAGAAGTCCCGTATGGAAGCTTCACTAGTCAGGGGGGCCTCGTTCAGTTCCATGGGAGGAGCCCAGGTCGAGAGTGTAACCTGGTGTTCACCCCTCCTATCAGCTTCATAAGCCGACCTTGTCTGCATGCCCTGGGGATGCTTAGACCCCCTCTGGGGATCACCTTCTTAGTGAGGGAGGTTCTTCCTAACCTCCATGAGCTCTTTACCCTTGTCGTCCCTTTTACTTTTATGGTCGGCAGGGTCGACGTGGGTCTGTTGGGCAGGAGGAGGAGTAGGTAGACGAGTCTGAACTGGGGGTGGTAGAAGCTGGGATTGGGCAGACTTCCCAGACATTTTTCCCCCAGGCTGGGATTCCAGTAACTCTTATAAGGTCGACCTCTATTTTCGTTGAATACCCATCTTGTCTGGGGAGGTAACTGCTTCCTCGGTCATAGGAGATGAAGGATGGTAGAAAACTAGATGTCATCTGAGTCTGAGACGTCAAACACTTCCTTATCTTTTTCTTCCTCCCCCTCACTTTCTTCTTTACTAATGGGTCGAGAAGAAGTGGATTCACCAGTGGCAACTCGGAATGAAGAAACTACGGCAGGAATGCCCTCTGGGATCTGTTGAGAAGTAAGATCGCTTCTTGGGATGGGTTAAGTGAGGAGGGTGCCTTCTGGAACGAGTGCACCTTCGGGGAGGAGAAAACCAGGGACGACTACACTTATGCAGTGTAGGCGGGGATCCTTGGCCTTGATCACACACTTGGGAGCTTGAAAGCCAGTTGAGATCGTCTTGTACCCTAAAATTATATGAGCTGCTCGTAATTGGCCGTCGTCTTGTACAAAGACCTTGGCTTTTAGTATGTTATCCAAGCTCTCCCTGTTTACTAAGCTAAAGTTCGGTTCGGCAGCGCGTCTATCCGCAAAATCATCAAGAACAAAGGAAATCTTTTGTTAGAAGAAAACAAAAAAGGGGGAAAACAAACCCCAAAAAGAAAAGAAAAATTAGTAAGTAAACGCCGTATGCCTAAAACCCCACCTGGCTGTCCCTTTGTCATTGGGCAGGGAAGGCCATCATGCCACTCCCTGGACACGATCAAAAAATCTTTTTCAAGACCTTTGTTAGGCTCCGGAGGGCACTGAATGAGTCTGACTTCGGGATACATAGATTTTAGGTAATACCCTTGTCCCTTCAGATGGTGGAGGTTATAAGCCTAGTTGACGTCGTAATGGGTAAGCCTTAAACCCATCTTTTCGTTAAGGGCATCTAGGCATCCTAAAATCCTAAATACATTTGGAGCGCATTGAGTAGGGGCTAATTTATGAGCCCTTAGATAATCCCTAGTCACGGGGCTCATGGGAATTCTCATTCCCCCCTCTATGAATGCAATAATTGGGATCACTACTTCTCCATCCTCCCTTTTGATATGCCACTCTCCCTCTTTGCAATACCTAATACCTACGTTTGGGGGAATCCTACACTGTGCCTTAAAATTTTCTATCCTCTCCTCGGAATCCACTAAGCTCTTAAATCTACCCATTTCTAGGAAAGGTTGGAAGAACTAAAGAAATTAAGAAGAGGGAGTGGTGCCGAGGAGAAAAGAAAGAAAGAATGTATAGAAAATTAAAAGAGTAAAGTTTAAGAAGACTTACAGAAGTAGTAATGGTGTCCTCGGACAGGCTTTTGGTATTTGTAAGAGTTTAGGTGAATTGAAAAAGGGTACAGGTTCAAAGTATATGCGCTAGGATGGAGTGAATGCTGAAATGAAAGGAGAAGTTGATTTGAAAGGTATTTATATCAAGGAGCAAGCTAGAAGCGGGAAAATTCCCACTTCGTATCCCATAAAAACCTCAGCCGTTGGATTTGTCTCGCACCATAGAACATGGGGGACAAGGAGCAGCCAAAATTTAATGAGGGTGCGCTCTAGACGCTGAAGCGTCAGGAGCGTGCCTTGGGCAGTTAAAAAGGCATTTGTACTGGCAGAAGACAAGATATGACAAGTTCAAAACAAGCCCGAGAATATCAAAATCCTCATTTTTGTCCGAGGTGCTAAAAAGCAAGATTTTGAGGGGCTATTGTGGGGTCGGAGGGTCTAAAGGTACTCATCCACATATGTATTGGGCCCGAGGCCCAAACTGAGGTCGAGTTCATGTCCGAGGACAAACACGAGATGTCATAGAAGCCCACAGTTGTAGGTGAAGAAGACAGTGTTGATCGTAACGGTCCAAGAAACTACGCCGAGGACGAACCCATCTTTGATTAACCAAAGCCGAGGTACGAAAGAGTGTTTTACCGACAAATGCAACCTTCCATACCATTCCATATGAGAAGATAAGTACTATAGGTGAATAGAATAGAACGTAATCATGTAGTATCTCCAAGGAAAGCTGCTGCCTTCACATTAAATGCACTGCAGCTGACTCTCTGGCCGCATTAATGTGGAGGTGATGCCTGAACAGTGCGTTTCAGCCTTATAGCTACTGCATCGTGACTTAGAGGATAGGATGATGGGACAAGTATCAACACCAACCCATCGGTATACATGTGTGAAGTGGGAATGAGAAGAGAGGGTGATATAAAAGGAAAAGGAAGCAACAAGAAGGGGGATCGAAAATCAGAAGAAGACACACGGTAGCATTTAGGAACCGAACTTGTAACCCAATTTAAGAATAATATACAAGAATAGTGCACCTCGGACCCTACCGAAGACTATTTTTCTTCAATACAATCCTATTTCTTTTCATTCTCTGATCATTTGAATCTATTTCAATGTTTGTTTGATCAACCGAAGCCTAGTTTTCCAACCCATTCTCTACAAATTCATTGTTTTGGGTTTTTGGGCCTAAGTCCATCCACGTAGTGGGCTGGGATCTCAAACCTGGTCCTTAGAGAAAGTTTGATATGTTTAAGACTTTCTTCCTCATAAACAAAAATTACTCTAATTTGTCAAAAGTCTTATAATTTATCTGCACTTTTTGAATATTTAGGTTCAAATTTCTTATTTTTCATTGTAATTATTGAATAAAAAAGAAAGTGCTTTGATTTATTAGAACAAAGTTGAAAAGTGGAAAAAAAAATTAAGGAAAAAGTTAACTGATAGAATAAGGGTATTGATTTAGAAATATTTGTAGAAACTTTTTATCAGAAAAGAAAAAAAATAACAATTGATTTTTTTGACATCATTTTATATTTCCAATAAAAGTGGTATCAATTTTTTTTTTTAATTAGTCCACTAACAAATGCCCTAAAGGCATCTGTTAATAGAATCCAAAAATTAAAAGGATAAAATACAGTTAACATCCCTGCAGTTTAAAGTTAAAACTAACCAAGTTCAAGACTTTTCAAAACTGATTAATTTGGTTTTTAATTACTATAACTAGGGCTGTACAAGCACTGCCCGCCACCGACGAAACCGGCCGTAGCCGAACCAATCCGCCCGCCTCAAACCTCCACCACAGGTGTTAGGCTGTAACGATAGAGCCCCCACAGTTCCCGACTGCCGTGTGCACACACTTCAACCCAAGCTTAGGTCCCCAGGTTTTCACAAGCTTCTGGGGTAAAAGCTTGTGCACACGTTAGGAGTTGCCCATCACTTATGAACCTTTGCTTTGGCCGCTCACTTTGCGATGTGGGATAAGGACTTTTGGGCTTAGATCCCCTCACCCTACCACACCTTCAAGAGGAGAGCCGACCTTTGCTCTGATACCATTTGTAACGACAGAACCCCCACAGTTCCCGACTGCCGTGTGCACACACTGCAACCCAAGCTTAGGTCCCCAGGTTTTCACAAGCTTCTGGGGTAAAAGCTTGTGCACACGTTAGGGGTTGCCCATCACTTATGAACCTTTGCTTTGGCCGCTCACTTTGCGATGTGGGATCAGGACTTTTGGGCTTAGATCCCCTCACCCTACCACACCTTCAAGAGGAGAGCCGACCTTTGTTCTGATACCATTTGTAACGATAGAGCCCCCACAGTTCCCGACTGCCGTGTGCACATACTTCAACCTAGGCTTAGGTCCCCAGGTTTTCACAAGCTTCTGGGGTAAAAGCTTGTGCACACGTTAGGGGTTGCCCATCACTTATGAACCTTTGCTTTGGCCGCTCACTTTGCGATGTGGGATCAGGATTTTTGGGCTTAGATCCCCTTACCCCTTTGTAACGACAGAGCCCCCACAGTTCCCGACTGCCGTGTGCACATACTTCAACCCAGGCTTAGGTCCCCAGGTTTTCACAAGCTTCTGGGGTAAAAGCTTGTGCATTTGTAACGACAGAGCCCCCACAGTTCCCGACTGCCGTGTGCACATACTTCAGCCCAGGCTTAAGTCCCCGAGTTTTCACAAGCTTTTGGGGTAAAAGCTTGTGCAAACTCGGGGACTTAAGCCTGGGCTGAAGTATGTGCACACGGCAGTCGGGAACTGTGGGGGCTCTGTCGTTACAAATAGTATCAGAGCCGAGGTCGGCTCTCCTCTTGAAGGTGTGGTAGGGTGAGGGGATCTAAGCCCAAAAGTCCTGATCCCACATCGCAAAGTGAGCGGCCAAAGCAAAGGTTCATAAGTGATGGGCAACTCCTAACGTGTGCACAAGCTTTTACCCCAGAAGCTTGTGAAAACCTGGGGACTTAAGCCTGGGTTGAAGTATGTGCACATGGCAGTCGGGAACTGTGGAGGCTCTGTTGTTACATGTTAGGCACAGTGGTCGGCAGATATTTTCAAGCACCGAAGTCGGCCAGTACAGTTGTCGACGAAGGTTTTTGGATTCCGATGAACACCGAATTGCACCTATTTGCTTATATATATATACAAAACTTGAGATTTCTTCAAGTCAGATCTAAATTTCCATCCCTACCCACAACACAAAACCCACCATCATTTCAGCTTTTTATCTTCAAGCACCTCTATTTTTGCTACCACCCAAGTTAGATCTTCAAGTTGTTGTCTTTGCCTCCATTGCCTGGTGGTCGATTACTCAATTAGTCTTCGCAAGTGAGTCAATCGATGGTTAGTCCCAAGAATCTTGAGCTTGTTTGGGTTTTAATATTTGGGTTTGTAATGGGTTTTGAATATTTTGATATTTAGATTTGATCTAAGTTTTGATTTGTGGTTTGAATCCTTGAGTTTTCTAGGTTTGATTTTCGTTTTAGATATCTCTGCCTATGTGTGTCTGTGTGTGATAGACAGGTGGACACCGACTAAAACTGCCATCGATGTTGCCGGAGAACCGTTCCTTAAGCGCGACGACGACTTGGGTTTTTAGAAAACTAAAAATTCTAGTGCAGTGCAGAAACTGCCACAAAAATTGGCCACATCATACCGTGTACAGCTCTAACTATAATGGTGAAAAAAAAATAGTAACAATTTAAAAACTAAGCAAAGTTTATTAACCAAATTGGTCAATTTAAAAAAAAAGAAAAAAAGAAAAAAAAAAAGAAAAAGACTGTCAACACAAACCTCAAGTGATACTCTATTTTACCTAAATTAAAAAAGAAAAAAGGAAAAAAAAAAAAAGATAAAAAAGAGAGAGGAAGCTAAAATGGGTTGATTGAAATGGATATAGAATGTGAAAAGAAATTGAGATGACATGGATATGATTGCAAAGCCCAAACTCAATCTGAAAAAGAAGGCCCTGTTGGGAATATGACAAACTGCACAGTTGGTACAGTGTGTGTGACCCATTCTTTGATGTCCCACCTACAAACCGCACTCATCTCTTCTCTCATTGGTCCGCCTTATGCCAACGCGTGGGGCGGTGTATCTGCAAAACCCATCCTCTCTCTCTGTCTCTCTCTGTGACACTCTCTCTAATCCCCATAATTAAATATGAGCATTACAAAACTATCCCCTAAGCCACACACATAAATATCCCATAAATAGTCTTATTTTTTATAGGACACAAAAACAAACAAACAAAAAAAAATTACTCCTACACGTATCATCAATTCTACTGCTTATTGAAACGCTTCCGACAAAGCTTTTATTAGCACACTCACCTAAAATTCTCAGTGTATTATAGATTTTGTTCTGTTTCTCCGTTCACAGTTCACACACGCCTACTTCTCCAAAAAAAAAAAAAATTCACACACGCCTCTATTTTCTGCAAAAAACTTTAAAAACCAAGAGAAAAAAAAAAAGTTCACAGCTTTTATTAGCTCCCCAACACCACCACCACCTCGATTCACGAACTGGGTCTTTAACGGATCTTGGATTGGAGAGCCACACAGTGAGAAAAACCAGTTTGACTTTTAGAGCCAAAGGTAAAGGATAAGACATACTCATATCTCAGAAAAAAATAATCTTTTTTTTTTTTTTTTTCTTTTTTGGTATTTCTTGTGGTGTTGATGGCTTTGAAGTAGTAAGAGTTTTAAGTGGACTTTTTCGTTTTAGAATTTTGTGACACGATCTGGGTCACTGTGCTTTTCTTTCTTTTTTTGCTTTCCTTGTTTCACTCCCTTGGATTCCGGTAATAGTGTTTTTCTTTGTAGGATAAAGTTAGTAGCTTTATTGGAATATGTTCATATCCGAGGGTCACTGTTGATGAGTCTATGTTTATAAGTTTGGGGGTCTTGTTTTTGAAGTAGCTCACTGAAAGAAAGTCACAGTTTTTAGGGGTTTTGGCTTCTGGGTTTTGCTAATTCTGGTTCATTTCAGCTTAAGCTAGTTGTGCTTCTGTGGGTTTTTGGGTTTTCAAGTAGTACTTGATTTGGAAGTTCCATTTCTGGGGTTTCTTGGTTTTTGGGTTATGAGAGTTTAGTGTTAATTACTTAATTTCCAGCTCTGGCTTGGTTCTGGTTTTGCGGCTGTCTCACAGAACTGGCTTTCGTCTAATTTAAGGTTTGGCCCTCAGCTTTGAAGTTGTGTGTTCTTTGGCTTCTGGAATTTGAGAATCTTTCTCTTCTTCTCAGCTCAAGCTAGGTTTTGTAGTTGGTCAAGTTAAAAAAGGTCCTTTTTTGAAAGCTTAGCTTCTGAATTTTGCTAAATTAGCTTAGCCTGGGCCTTCAATTTGTTTGATTCTCTGTGCTGATTCTGTGTTTTAACTTTTAAGCAACAGTTCGTTTCAAAATTTGGCTTTGATTTTGGATCTTAAGTCCTGAGTTTTTTCTTGACCTGGAGTTTCTATTTAAGTTCTACTTTGGGTTTTTTGGTTTTGACTTGTAAGAGGTTTGTATTTAAGTTTTGTGTCATTGGGACTGATTACCTAAAGTAGAAATTTTCTAATTTTGAGTTATATTTGAGTTTCATTTGATTTTCTTCAAATAGATTTGTTGTGCTTTGCCAGGTTTCACTTCTGGGTGTTATCATGGACTCACCACAATCTGTTGTGTCACCATTCAAGAGCTCCCTCGTTGCTGAGCCTGAGAAGCAGAAATCAGACTCCTTTTCCAAGGGTGTTGAGGTCAACAGCAAGGAAACTGCAGTGTATAACGTAGAGGACTTCATTGGTGTTCTTGAGGTTTATGTACATCAGGCTAGGGACATCCATAACATATGCATATACCACAAGCAAGATGTTTATGCTAAGCTTTGCCTGACTAGTGATCCTGAAGACACAGTCTCCACCAAAACCATCAATGGTGGTGGGAGGAATCCGGTGTTCAACGACAATGTTCGTCTCAATGTTAGGACTGTTGATTCCTCACTCAAATGTGAGATATGGATGTTGAGCAGGGTGAGGAATTATCTGGAAGATCAGTTACTGGGGTTTGCTTTGGTTCCATTGTCCGAAGTCCTTATGAAGAATGGCAAGTTGGAGAAAGAGTTCTCTCTATCTTCAACTGATCTGTTCCATTCCCCAGCTGGGTTTGTTCAATTGTCTCTCTCTTATAATGGAGCTTCACCAGAAGTAATGGCTATTCCTGCAATGCCAAATGCTTTGGCCAGGGATGCAACTGTGGAGGATACAGAAATATCTGAGTCAATCCAAAGTGATTTTGATAAGATTGAATTCCCAGATCCTAAGATTGCAAATGAAGACCAGTTGATGGTTTCTGAGTATTTTGCGTTACCATGTAACAGTTTGGACTCTCAGAGCTCTGAGAGCTTGACCACTTCTGATACTGAAAACCAACTTAGTTCAGAAGTGGGTGGTCATGTTGTGGAAAGCTTCTCAACTGGTACAGTTGAGTCCATCCAATGTCCAAAGCCTGATTCTCCACCGAGCAGTGTGTCAACTAATGGGGTTTCTTCTCCTTCAGTCCCTGCAAGCTCAGAGTCTTCTGATGCTCAAGCAGCATCAAAATCTGCTAGTAAGGAACATGTTTCAGCTCCAAAAGAGAGTACTGTGGATGTTAAGGATGGTGATACTGATTCCTCTGGTGGGGAGCCAAGTGATGCAGTAAACAAGCCTGTTGTCACAGTGAACATTGAGCCAGAACAAAATGTGGTGCAGCAGGATATAGTGGACATGTACATGAAAAGCATGCAGCAGTTTACTGAGTCATTGGCAAAAATGAAGCTACCTTTGGACATGGACAATGGATCAACCAATTCAGGAAATTCAAGCTCTGATCAGAAATTACAGGCATCAAAGAATGCTGGTTCCCGTGTGTTTTATGGAAGTAGGGCTTTCTTCTGAGCTTTGGTTTCACTAGTTCAGAGGAAGACAGACAGGTGACTTTAGATTTAGAATGAAGGACTAATACTAGTAGTGAAGGTGTAATAATGTGTTATGTAGTGTGGTGTCTTCCTTTGTATGTTGAGATGTTTTAGATGACACAAATCATGACTTGTACCGGTTATAAGCTTTTCTTCTATTGTAACTGCTATTAGTATATATGAACTATTTCTGTTTTATCATTTGTTCTTTTTTAGCAACTTTTGGTTTCAACTACCAATAATTATGAAATCAAATTCTATTTAACAATAGGCCAATAATGTGTTTAATCATGAGTGATGTTTTGGTCCCACACTCACATGGGGATTCAAATCTAAAAGTTGATTAGGCCAAGCATCTATGATTTTGCTTTCGGCAATTTAGCATAATTAAACTCATAATCCAATGGACTTCATTCATTCTTATTTTCATCTTCCAGTTTGACTGTCTGGTTAATAATTTTGGACCAGGTTTATTGATTTTCACTTTAAGACATCTATGTATGTATGTATCAACAAACAGAATATTGTGTTATCTTCAAATGGCGTTAACGAGCTTCCGAATGTGAAAGTTAACAACTGCAAACCAAGATCCATAAGCATTAAAATGCATTGAAGCACTTCTACAATCTGACATACTTTGAAAGAGAACAAGATAGATAATAATAATTATGAAAAAGCAATTCTATTTCCCAATCTTATAAATTTCAAATAGGCACTTCAACTATTTCATTTGCTCTGATGCTCATATGCCTCCTACAGATCCATGCAATCTGGCCATTGTCCCTGTATCTCACTCTAAATAATCCAAACTTTTCTGCAATATCCTTTCCACTTGAGCACCTCCGCTGCCTCAGAAAATCCACAACCCATTGCTGTGCTCTTTTTAGATCTTGCTGAATATCCCTCGAGCCTTCTACAGCCCTACTTCTGCTCTGTCCCATAGCTGCAGCCCCCACAGCACCCGCAGCAACTGCTCCTCCTGCCCCATAAAGAAGGGAAGAGCCAGATAGGTGGGCAACTTCCCTGCTCAAATCGGGTATCATTTCTCCCATCCCGGCTGCTAGATGAGCTCCTATCTTAAGAGCAAATGTTAACAATTTCATAAACTTCTTCATGTATGGAGCCAAACATTGAACAGCCCTGTTATCAACTTGCATCATTTCACAGCCCATCTGATCTTCAACAACATGCATTTCTTGCCGGTACTCGCAGAGCATGTGAAGCCGGAGTGCATTCATCCCAGATATCATGTTTGTGACCAATCTCCTCGTGTAGTTTTCTGTTCTAACAAAAAAGAACATGTTGGGTACTTTCCTCTCTTCAAGTTGGACATTGTAGTTCACTAGGTAGTTCACTTTGCGATGAAGCTCAATGAGGAGTCTGTGTTCATAATATCTCAGCCCTTGGATCTCCTGTTTCAAATCTCTGATTTCTTGTTCAATGATCTTCAGTCTCTGCAGAACTGCTTCCACACCCTTGGCAATACCACCAAAAGTTGGATCAACTTTGTCGGGTTCATTACTTGTGGATAAAGACTGATCTGGTCCATCTGAGTTGTTCTCAGGTGGGACTTGCAATTCCACAGCAAGGTTGTATAGGTCATGATATCTTCGATGCAGTACTTCCCGAAAGTCATCATCTGATAGCAGGTCTCTGGCAAGATCAAACCCAGATCTTAGAATAGGTCTGCCAGAATCTGATACTGGACTCCAGGTGTGTTGATAATCATACATACTCTCTGCAGAAACTGAGAGCAGTGCCTGTTTCAATTGTTGCAGAGACACAAGTTGGGTTTTCCTATATCTTGGGGGTGTCAGGTTTTGCACACATTCTGGCCGCAGGACATTTTCAATCAAGGTGATTCCATTGCAGAAGCTATGGATTGCTGGGATTATGAGCTGCTGGATGAGCCTAAGGGTTTCTGTCAGGTTCTTGGTTGAGCAAGCGAGGACATCAATGTAGTAACCCAACTGTCCTCCAAGCTCTATTCTGATATAGATTCCATTGATGTTTATTGAGATGAGGTACTTCTCAAGACTGTAAGTTGCTCCGTGTTGGTTATGTAACCCTATAATTCTGTTGTGGAGATGCACCTGGGTTTTTATACAAATAAAGTTCAATTAGAAAATAGAGCCAAGAAAAGATTGTAGGGAATTTTTATCACATTGCTGCTTAAGAATTGGAATCTGATAGTCTCATGGTACTACTACCTACAGTGCTCAGTTGTGATTGTCTCACGGTTGGCTACAAATATGACAATGCTGATATAAACATATATTCAATTGCAAATGCGATTAAGCACCAATTAAATTCACATCTGATTATTCCTTAATTAAGAAGAATGTATCTACTAGATAATATACACCTGGTTATATGTGGCATGGATTAACTATACAACAAAAACCGGAAATGTTTAAATTAGAATAGCCATCTGATTATATACTAAAGGGAAAAGGGATCAAACTAAAAGCAAAATTCAATTGATGCTTTGCTATTATCTAAAATTTATCCTTATTTACTTTAGTGTCTTACTTTAGATTAATCTACATATGAACTGTGACATAGAAGTGGACTCCTAATAAAGTCATTACAAAAAGAAAAGTTCAGTTTTCTTTATGTCTATAGCATTGTATTCTCTATGCTCTCTAAAGCTCAGAACCAATGATTTCATGCATAATGTGTATACAGGAGTTAAACAAGACGGAAGAATTTAAATTGAAAAAGATAAAGCTAAAAAGAAGAAGAAAAAGATAAAAAGAAAAAGATAAAAAAAGAAAAATAAGAATGGCAGAGATGGGGATTAATATTCTTGCCTGCAAACGAGGAAAGAAACCTGGTGTGAGAAACGTGTGGCTTGAATCATCACACTCAAGATGCCTTCCTGCATAAAGGCAGTCAGGTGTGCTTAACTGCCATCTTTGTGGCTTTCCTCTGCCTTCTTCCAGAATTGAAGGGATCAATAAAAGGGAATTTGGGTTTGATGGATCTTGTTCATAGCAGAGTTCAAGTTTCAGCATCATCCTCACAAGGTCACTTGCATCTAAGTTCTCAAATACCTTTGAACCCAGTCCAGGAATCTGGCTTTGTAAACTTCCTCTTAGAATCTTTTCCAATTCTTTCCTACTAATGAATCCATTATTCTCTGTGGAGCTTTGCCTTCTAACATCTAATCTTATTAGTTGGCCAAGTACTTCACCGCAAAACCATTCACAATCTAAGATTAGAAACCCCGGATCATCAAAATAAATGACCTCACCTATATTATGAAGACAAGTAGCAACAGCCCGCCTTCTCATTTCCACCTTCTCTTTATTATCGTGTCTTGATCGAATTCTTAATGGTGGAACCTTGACTTGGCATAGCTCACCGAACTCTTTCGACTTCATTGCTGGCTTATTGAAGTTCTCTGATCTCCAGTCTGATAAAATTTGTATCAGATCATTGCAAAGTTGATAAACCCGAGGGACTCTTTGGAGAATTGTCTTGCTTGTTTTCCGAAGGTGATGTGTGAGTTTACTGACTGATGCAGACGATCTTGCATCAATTGTGAATACAGTTGGATAGAAGTCAACAAACCCCTGGAACTTGTCTCGCAGTCTCTGAATTGAATTTACAGTAGCCTGCAAGTTTTGTGATGGTTGACTGATTTTGTCATAGTGTGTGAGAACTATAGTTACATTTGGTAGCATACATTGTTGGACTGCTCTTCTAGAGTTCGAAACTATGAACCTGAGCCAATACTGAAGGTCTTCTTCTATTTCAGCTGGGGTTTTTGGTTCTCTGTTGCTGGGCTTCCGGAATAAACTGGATATGATCAAGAAGAATGATGCACTCCCATGCCCCGGAAACATGAGGTCATGGAGGGAATAAAACTCATGCTGACCAGCAAGGTTCCATATTGAAATCTTTGTGTCCTCATCTTTGAAAGTTCTTATCTTCATTCCATTTGTTCTAATAGCTTGTTCAACTGGGTTGACAAAAGTTCTAACTTGGTCCAGGTATGGTACCTTTGAAGAAGAGAAGTTTTGTGATATAGAGTTACACAGTGTAGACTTACCTGCAAATACAAATCAAAAAGCGCAATTATTTCAGTATAATTTCTTGAGTTCTATAAAAGAGCATAAATGTTAATTTAGTTCATTAAGCAACTCAGAATCTTTTAAAACCCTTACCTGCATATTCTTGCCCACAGAAGAAAACTCTACAGCTTTTTGGCACTGTAAGTGGCATGTCCTTTAGCAAATCCATATCTGGTTCACTCTTCCCATTCTGGCCCAATCTTTTATAAATTCCATCAGTCTTTCCTGAATTTTGCAGCGGTGTCCTTGATAGATCAATGTCTTCAATCCAAGGATTGACCTGTAATGTCTCTGTAATTGTCTGAAGTACCAACTCTCCTTGAACCCCTTTGCAGCCCTGTAGAGATAAGTGTCTCAAAGTGGCATTCCTCTCCAAGCTCTTGAATATTTTGACAATATCATCTGGTCTCAAACTCTCATCATCGTATATTCCTAGACGGGTCAAACTTTCATTGCTTGTCAGCATCTGTAAAATGGCTGCAAGCCCATCCCTTCCGATTTTAGTACTCCCACCTCCAAAAGTTACAGCCTTCAGAGTAATGTTGGCTTGGTACTGCAGGGCAGAAAACCTGCTCAAAGGGCAGAGTAGATGTTCCACACCTATTCCGCTGAACCAGTTTCCATCAAGATACAGGCTTTCCAAACTCTGGTTCTTGAAGAGTCCAGCTGCAACATATACAACTCCCTTGTCTTTGAGGCAAGTTTTTGATAAGTTTACCTCTTTAAGACTCTTATTCTGTTCTAAAACCCATCGAAACTCCTTAGCCCACTTGGATTTTAGCCGGACTCCAGTCATGTCAAGTGACTTGACAGTTGAGTTACACCCAAGAGCACAAGCAACTCTACAAGCACCTGAAATGTTAAGTCTGTAAATTCGAAGTGTGCTGTTTTCAGGTGAAAACTCAACAACCTTTGAAATCTTTTCTCCATTTTCTCCACTCCAAATATGAACTTCCATAGTCCTGTTCCTTGCTAAAACTGCAGAAATAAGTGGGGTTGCTGTGATTGAACTTGAGTCGAAAATTGTCAACAGTTTGAGTGTTGGGTTTCCTTCGATCATCTTTGAAAGCTCCTCTGCCCCTTTTGACCCAATTGAGTCTTCCCATATTTGCAACTCTTCTAAGCTATCATTCACCTTAAGTGCAGAAGAAAGAATGCCAGCTCCAACATAGCCAATAGCAGATTCTGAAAATGTGATCTCTTTGATCACATTATTTCTCTTTAGAACATCAGAAAACTCTGACAAACATTCGGTATTGAATCTGTTTCTTCGAAACACAAGTTGCTTAATATTTGTGCTATTCTCGAGCAACACGCCAAGATTTAGTAGTTGTTGTAGTTTCCATTCAACCTGGTGGAACTCTAAGTTTCTCAGAGATGATTGGATGTTTTTGGCTGTTCCTAATACTGTGAGGAGGTGAAGGAAGTATAGGAGGCTGTCCTTGGAAATGTTTATATTCATAGAGTTTTCTGTTTCTTGGAAACAACCTGAGCTTGGTTGAGAAAGGTAGAATGAGATGTTATGAAGGTTGAGTGTTTCAGATTTGATTGCATGCAGAACCCACTGAAGATCTCTGAAGTTTTGGTTTGATGCCATTGTTACTGTGAGAACTCTTTCAAGGTAATAGAAACTGGTTTGGTTTGGTAGAACACTAGAAAACCATGATCTCTGGGGAGCTTTTCTTTATCAATATATTTAAGTGCTCTTTTGAAAGTTGGGTATGCTGATTATAGCTGTTGCTTAATTAAGGGGTATAGTAATATGCATTCCTTGTTACCTTTTATTTGGCAGAATTGCCTGCAATTGTGAGTGCCTTTTGTCTATGATATTGACAATGATGTCCATGACAGATTTGATTGGGGTTCTCATAAACTGATTTTGTCTAATGTTATATTCTCTACTTCTTTGTAAAGATATTCCTTTGAGAAACCTCCTTCTAAAGGTATGATTCTTTCACACAAGTATTCCTGTCTATACCTTGCACTTATTCTATGCATGATGGTGCATTAGTACTGATGATCACCTATATCTTGAACACATGATTGTTTTGTGAGAGTTTATCTAAGTATTGATCATTATTGAATGTTTTGCTCATGTGTACACTTGGGCTCAGGTAAAATTCACCTCTATAAATATTTGAGCTATCATAGCTTACAATGGATGAAATTGGAGCGTGGAGTTAAAATACCTACTTTTTTTGACCTTTTGCAATGTTGGAAAACACCACTCTTTCTTTTCTCTTCTTTTCCCATTGCAAGGAATAGGGAATCCTATAAAGTAGAATAAAAGGGAAAATGTGTGTGCGGGACAAATTATCCTCTCTTTAAGGAATCTCAATCCTCCTGTTTATTGTCTAATTTGACTGTGGTCATGTATGGACTAATGATCCTCTTACTGTCTTCCATCGAGTATGAAGGAAAAAGATAGAACAATTTCATACTATGAAGTACTCATAGATGCTCAGAATAATAAGACTTGTTTCTGGTGGAAGGAAAAAAATGTAATAGACTTGGATTCAATCATGTTGGGCAAATCACAATGATCTTATTATTATATTTTTAGCAGACAATGATTTTATTTTTACGGAATTACCAAATGAGCCTAGGACAGAAGCCTGGTTTTTTTTTTTTTTTTTTGATAATTTTTTAATTAGGGAAGAAGGATTTGAATCTTAAACGTTTACAATAAAAACAGAAGGTGTAGATTTAACTGTAAGAATTTTGGCAAGATAAGCCTAGTTAATCATGCTACCACAAGGTTGTGCTTCTCTGGCATCAACCCAGAAATAGTATTCAAGCTCCGTTGGGCGTGCAATGGGCCCCCATGTCTATTATCCATGTGATCAAAACCGTCAATAGTGGGCCCACTAAACCCTTATAACCTTCAAGAAAAGAAAAGCACATGTTCAGTGATTCTATTGTATCACAGGTTGGCAAAACAATTGGAAAAAGCTTATTTATGGTGCACAAGATAATTATTTTTGTCATACTTTTCCTTTTGTTTGGGAAAACTCTTTCTTTTCTTCAGGGAGAGAAGGTTTATTAGTTTGTACAGTTAATCTTTTTCTTTCTTTCCTTGTCCAAGTAAAAGCTAATTAAGCATTTGGATTGGAAAAGGGGTTGATACTTCTAGACATCATGATTTCCAAAATTTGAACCACTTGATTCAAAATAAGTCAAGCGGCTGTCTAAGAATCCATCATGTGAAGGTTTTCCTTTCCTTAAATCTACCCAATTTGTTCAAAAAGCTTTCTGAAATTTTCCTGGCCACTATAAATGAACAGCATGATTTGGAAGTTGGAACTGCTCATTGTTAATGTGTGGCCTCTACTTTTCATGAGGATTCATTTATGATAACAGCTTTAAAGTCTTGGTAAAACAGGAAAGGCTACTGAAATAGCCTGTTCCCGGGAAAGATATTTAACTCAACTAACAGTCCGGCTGCTTACACTAAACATTGGCCATTTTATTGGTAAAACAAAATCAATTCAAAAGCCCCCCAAAAATGAATAAAGAATCAGAAGAAATATCTATAGGGCTAATCTGAACTTAAAGTTAATGAAGCAATGTTTATAGAAATATTTTGCCAAAATGCAGCATTCAGTAATGTATTAATTAAAATTGTTTAGGAGAAGAAAGGATTCAGGGTACTCTAGTTCAGAAACAAAACTGTCAGAGAAAATAATACATTCTTATTTGGTTCTTTGACTTCTTGTGTGGGAAAATAGACTAAGAATAATTGTATAAGCAAGATAGGCAGTACAGAAAACATTGGAGGGTGACCTACATGACAACTATAACGAATCTTATCCAGATTAGGCATGGACAAAGAACTCTCCCATTCAAGCAAAGTTTCCAGAATTTTTCTTAAGCAGGGCCCTAAATTTCTGAAGCTGGCTGTCCTAACTTTGTGTTCCAAAGGTGGAGGAGAAGCCAAGAGGCCCAGAATTCATTTTTATAGGATTCATAATAAATGTCATAAATTTCAGAGCCATATTTGGCATGGTTAACACATTCCTCAAAAATCTCTTCACGTGTGTATGTGTATGTGTGTGCGCGTGTGTGAGAGAGGGAGAGAGAGAGGACCACATGTATTGTATTTGCTTTGAGGCATTTATGAAAGGTAATTCAAATGAAAGTGATATGAAAGACCAAGCAAAGCAAGTCATATCCTAATCTTTGAAAGTAAGGATAAGAGTCAGTATGACCACACAGTAGCCTCAAAAGATTAGGAACAGTCCATTAGCAGATGGAAACCCATAAAAGATACAACTACAAAAGCTATAAACATACACTGTAAATTTACATGCAGTCCAGGGTTCCAAAATATCACCATGATAAAACGGAAATTGTGATCAAACATTCATTTCATTCAGAAATAAGTGTGAACTTCTGTGTAAATGTTCAATTAAAAAATAAATCAAAATATTCAGTAGCTTATTTGATGGGGAACCTAGAAGGGTATCCCTCTAATGTTTCACACTAGTAAATCAAACTGAACCTCATGTACAAACTGAGAGAATCAAATCCGAACAGAGGAAGAAATATAAGGACAAGAGCTGGCAACTTTGCCAGACATTACAGCATTGAAAAAAATTCAAAAAATTAATACTCTATTTTTTTTTTTTTTTTTTTAACATACTACTACCACTGGCGCTCCTCACCAGAGATGCACGATACATTAATTGGAACCACTCTTCCTGAGTATATATCCCGCAATCTGATTTTACAGCTCAACCAAATTCCAAGAAAGGAACCTATGTTCTGAAGAAAGAAAAAAGAAATCCCAAACCTTACACAAAATACCTTGTAAACTGCTTCTCTCTGAATATGTATACATCAAATCAAGGAACTCCGTTAGCACTATATGATCAACTTCCTTGTAAGCAGAAATATCTTAATAAGGAAGATGTATGAAATTCACAATCCTTCAGCTGTTCTTCACCTAACATTACCATGTGCTGTCCAAATAACAAATCTCCTATGTAGCAATTCCTGAAGCAAAGGATATTGTATTGGTATAAATATTTTCAGACAAGTGTATAAGCAACAAATAATTCTCAAAACCAAGTGCCAACTTTTAAACTATCACATAGTTGATGGAAATTTATCTTCTTGTATAATTTTGAATACATCAGCAAATTCAATTGCATATTATCTTAAAAAAACAAGAAAGAGACAGGGTTTTGAATATATTGCTAAAACTAGATCAGCAAGCACATGCAGCATGTGGAAATATAGCATCCCCATTTGTGATTATCATGAGCATAGTGTTAAAGGGAGAGAGACAGAAGGTGTTGATTCTGGAGGAAGTGAAAGTCTAAATGCCTAAGACAGAAAATGGAAGCTCCTGAATTTCTGTAAACATAGAGAGAGAGAGAGAGAGAGAGAGAGGGATGGTTCTGTTAGTACTTATTAGGTGTATGAGAAAAGCTTGACATGAATGATGGATCGCTTACAACTTTTTTGCATAAAAAATTCAAGTTCTCACATTTACCGAATCAGATTTTCAGCAATTGCAAGGTCACTTGGGAAATAAAGTTAGGTATCTATCAGAATTCTAGCAAAAGATTGCAAAAATTAATAACAGCTACTTTATATGACAGCATCTCAGGATATCAGCATTGTAAGTGAGTATAATGCAAGTTAGCCCAATCACTAATATCATGAACCAATGAGGCATGGAACCAGTTTTCCAATCTTGGGTTTATAACACCATTAGTTTCAATATGTAGTTGCCAAGAGTTTTGTAGCTCAACTGACATCTCCTCGCATTTCCAATGGAGATGTTTAGAGTTCAAATCTGCCCTTCTCTGAGGTAACTATTGATTTATAGAAATTAAAAAAAAAAGAAAATCTTTTAACACAATAATAAATGTTACTGTATAAAAATATTAGACCAACTTGCCTAGTTATAGAAATTCTTTTCTGAAGTCAACAAGCTTGACTCAAAACTTAAGTTTATAGATTGTCTATTTCCCTCTCATTGCATTTTTGCTTCTAAACAACCAAGTGCAAAGAAGATGAATCAACACTCAAGAACAGGTTTTCTGTTTCTCTTTCATTAAATTTTTTGCTTCTAAACCAAACTAAGTGCAAAGAAGATGACCAAAAATCATTTAATGAAGCCAAAGTGTTACCTCTATTTGCTTGTCTACTTGTAACGTTGTAACTTCCAATATAACCCTCAGAACTTTTGGCTGTGACATCTGAAGACATATTGCCAAGCGCATAACCAAATGAGCCAGAACCATCTAGCTCAGGAGTAGTAGATCGCCAAGTTGAATCGCCATAAACAGAACCACTACGATACAAGTCACCGTAGGATCCCTCATAGCTTCCACTTGATGCAGCGAATGATGAAGATTGGGCTAAACCTGTGCCACTGTTTCTTCCATACCCTCCCCCAGCTCCCAACCCAAAGCTGTTGTCTCCATTGCCATAACCAATATTCCCACTAGTATAACCAGGAGGACTCCCTCCACCTTGAGTTGAACCAGGAGAAGGGCCCCAGTTTGCACTACTATTTCCAAAAACTCCAAAACCCCCACTTCCAGAGTTCAAGTAAGCACCAGGGCTTGAAGAGTTCACAGCATTGTTAAGGCCCCCATTTCCCCAGACATTTCGAGTGGTGGAGCTTAGTAGAGAATCATTTCTTCCACTACCCCCACTATACCCAATAGGAGTGCTATACCTGTTTGAATTTCCACTATAATAAGGACTCAGCATCCGTGCATAGCCAAGACTATTGCCAAAGTTCGAATTGCCACCATAGCTTGGGCTCAACCCTGGCTCCAAATTCAGACTCATTCCATAACCAGTTGTACCAAATGGGGAAAACCCACTACGACCACTAGCAACCTGATTAAACCTACCATCCATCCTGACTCCATAACCTCCAACTGGGCTCATATTATAACCCTGAACATAATTGTTAAGGAAGCTATTGGCCCTACTCAAATTATAGTTATATCCTACAATAGGGCTCCGACTGGAACCTGGGGATAGTTCTTTTGGGACTGCCCTCTTGACCTCAACCATTTTACCATTCAATTCATGAAACTGTTTGAGGAGCACTCTATCCACTGCATCCTCAGAATCATAGGTGATGAAGCCAAAGCCTCTTGGCCTTTGGGTGTTGTGATCATACATCACTACAACATCGGTAATTGTACCAAACTGATCAAAGTATTTCTTAAAGTCACTCTCAGTGACTGTGGATGCTAAACCTCCCACAAAAATCTTTTTGGTACGTCCAGGGCCTGGAGAACCATGAACACTACCAGCGGTTCTATTTAAAATGTGCTGATCATCCTTAGGTACAGCCTTCTTTGCCTCAACCTGAAAATTGAGAAAACAAGTAACTAAAAAGCAAACAATTGCATGTCATTTTTAGTTTTACTTCAACAAATGGGGTCAAAGTTTCATCCAATGCAGGTTATTATAAGTCAAAGTTACAGCAAATCTCAGAATCATTGATTGTAGCTGGAGAGAGTGAGCAATAACAATGAATCCAATCTACAACTTAGTAAGGGAAATGTGAATTCAGAATCTAATTGGAAACGGTCCTAGAAACAAAAGATAGAGCATTTTCTAGGATCAAATAAGAAAACTAACAGAATGCCAATGAAATCCATGATGCAAAAAGTGTGTATTTGCAAAGAAACCACTCACTGTGCGGCCATCAATTATGTGCTTGTCCATGATGACTCTTTCTGCAACAGCAGGATCTGCAAACACAACGAAACCAAAGCCACGAGCACGACCAGTGGCACGATCTCTCATGATCACTGCTTCCACCACCTCCCCATATTTCCTAAAATAGTCCTTAAGTCTTTCTTCATCTGTGTCCCAAGAAATCCCACCAATGAAGAGCTTTCCAAGATCTGATTCCATCTCTTCTACAATCAACCAACAAATTACCACCTCAATCAATAATCTAAATCTCAACATACAAAAATTAAACAACTCCAACAAAAAAACACCCAATTCAATTCAAATTCAACACCCCCACAACAAAAGTTTCATAATTCAACAAGAATCTGCAACTTTTACCATCAGAACCAATCTAAATCATACAATTACATAGATTGTCCACAAACTTAGACTTTTATACATCCAATAAAAATTCAAACTTTATCAACAAAAGCAAATCAACACGATCAAAATGCAGAAACAACAATCGAGCTTGAAAATCCATACCTTCAATGAAAATTCAGACAGAACCCGATTGGTGCTCTGATCAAAACACAAAGTGGGTATTGATCAAATTCGATTTAGAACCATCGGATCCTTGTTCCACCAATCAGAACATGACCCAAAAATCCTAATGACCCAACAAAACCAAATAAGCTCAGAATGACAAAAATTCTGATGGATCAAAAAGACCCAGATAAAAAAAATATATATAAAAAGTTCCAATTTTGCAATAGAGATCAAAGAAAAAAGAGAGAATTTTTACCATATGACGAGGACCCAGATGAGGAAATGAGAGAAAACTAAGATCTAGGATGAGGAATAATGGTAATGGAAACAGAGGATGTGCTCATCCTCTATGGTTCTCTCTCTGTGTGTCTCTCTCTTTCTTTTTTATATTTTTTGTTGGTTATTCCACTTCCCTTAATTAAATCAAAAGAAATGGAATTTGCTGCTGAAGATGGGTGAGAGACAATTTATAAATAGAGAGAGAGAGAAAGAAAGAAAGAAAGAGAGAGAGACTGGCAAAATCCTCTGGTGTAAGAATATTTGGAGGAGCCAAGAGAGATGACAGCAGATGATGATATTTTTCTTTTTATTTTTTATTTTTGAAAAAAATTATATTTTTAATGTGTTTAATATTTATTTATATATTTTTGTTTTATGTTTTTGGAAAGCAATGGAAGTTGTAACCACACCCATATGAGCAATTCACAAAGTATTGCTTGGAATTGCAATGATAGAGCTATGTGTATATTGAACCTATGCATTTTTGGCACGGGAACATTCTTTTGGACCACTTGGATTAAAATTTGAATATCATTTCCATTTTTCATTTTTGAAAGGAAAATTTTGAATAATATTTTACATATTTTTATTTATTTGTTTTGAGTGCAATGTCTCATAAGGTTGATGCTTTTATCAAAAAGTGGTTCAAAATCAATCAAGCCATATAAAAAATTTGGTGTAATATATTCTGTAATTATAGAGAAGTTAATAATGGACCTCATAACATGGGATTTAAACCCAAAAAAAAAAAAAAAAATCATAAACGTGCAGCATTAATCCAAACCATGTACTATTTTAACGGATATGAACTGTCACCTCTCCAAGTTCAAGTCAATTTTGAAAAGCTATGTATACTTGTGGCACACATATAGGTTAAGGTTCGATAATAGGTATTTTATGTTAAAAAAAGAAAAAGAAAAAAAAGAGAGATGTTCTTCAATTTTCTTTCATCTAGAAATCGAACTCCACCCATATAAGCATTTTCACATGGTATTATTTGATTGGATTGGCATATATATTTGCATGTTAAGAGCAAGTCATATTTGACCTTTGCAGTTTTTTTTGGGTCTTGGGACTTACTTTTGGAGACTTATAAAAAAAGTGATTAAAATACAATTTACTTCACGTTTTAGTTTTTTCGTTCGTTCGTTTCTTTTACTTTTTCCTAGAATTCAAAGTCTTATTCTAAAAAATGATATATATAAATATATAAATATATATATATTTTAGAGGTTGTTTCCAAATGATTCAACCTTATGGACATTTGGCATGATGATGTTCTCTCTAATGCTTGGGGGTTCATTGTATGGTGTACCTCAAAGTTGCAAGATTTTAGATGTTGACGATTTTGAGAGTGCAAAGCATGAAAAAATGGACCATTTTTTCTCTCTTTTACCCTATTTCTCTTTTTGGTTAAACTTTATGGGTTTCAACTACACCTTGAGTTAATGATGTTTTTGAAAGTTACTTTGGGATAGTTACTAAAGCCTTTTGATTGAAGGGAAGGAAAATATTGTTAAAGAAGTTTTTCAGGCTATACAGTCATATAGATACAAAGTATAAGTACCACTGAACAGAAATATGGACTTGGTTCAAAGTTTCATGTGTAAAGTTTGAATCCAAACCATGTTCTTGGCAATAGTCTATACAACTTGTTATCCAAATTGAGAAGTTACCAACTCCCACTTCCTGTTGCAAATTCTTAAAATATGAAAATTGGGCAAATGGGACAACACATTATTGCAATATTTCATTTTAATTTTTCTCAAAACCTTTTTAGTGTTTTTTGTCTGACTGTAATCCTAAACAAAAGTTGTTTTGGTAATTTCTATATATATGCTTGTTTTGAAAAAGATTCTCATATGATATTCCTTACTCTAGTGAAACAGATATTTAGGCCTAAACTGATATGAAAACTTTTCTGGTGAAGCCTGTAAGCATAAATTACATTTTAAAGTCATTATTAGAACACTTATTTTACTTAAAAGAGAAATAAACTTGTGGGGAATTTGAATTAGGTAAGGATTATGTGTGAAAGCAGAGCCATATAGGGAAAGAGACGTGTGAATATAACAGAAAGCAACAGGTACAACAAGAGGTGTGCTTAAATTTTTTTTTACCTTAAAAAATTTTAAGTTTTTTTAAAAAAAAAAAAAAAAAGATAGCTGATTTAATTCAGTTTAACATTTACTGATTGGAATTGAGTGTACCAAAAGGAACTACTTATATTGAGGTTGGCTTAATAAAATGGGAAAAAGAGGAAGAGATTAATTTGAGTTTTGGAAAGGGTGTGAGTTTTAACCTATATAACAAATAAAGTTCAAATGATATATGATGCAACACAAATATAGCTATAAATAAAATGAAATGGGAGAAGGGATTCTCCAAAGGATTTCAAAAGTTAGGTTTGCATTGCATCCTCCCCATTATTAAACAAAAATAATTAAAAATTAACCTCATACATTCATATTTGGTCAAAATCATTACATCATTGAGGTTAGAGTGAATTGTGATTTTCTTTTTGAAACTTTTTTTTTGTCATTTTAATCCTTAAACTTTAACATTTATATCAAGTTGATCCATTCTAATCATTACCATCTATAAAAAATTTTTTAAATCCAGTGAAACAATGCCGCATCACATGTGTGAAGAGTAATAATTTTATAGGTGCCAATAGACAGAAGGATTAATAGGATAGAAATGTAAACATTTAAGGACTAAAATGACAAAAAATAAACCTTAAGAGTCAAAGATGGCAATTTACCTAAACCTAAATGTGTAATTTAGATATTAGCCTCTCTATTAATTTTTGTCATTGTCAATGACGTTTGTGATCAATAAATTTCTAAACACTTTATTAAATATTGTCATTTTCTGATGAAGAGAAAAATGCTTGAATAGAATGCTGTAGCACTTGACTCCTCTATGAGGAAATCTTTTAGCCTTGTCCCCTTAAGAAATTTGCTATATCATCCAATTGCTTTTAGTATTGACTAGGAGGACAAAAGATCTATAACAAAAGGCAGTGTATGATTAAGGTCCAACTATCAACATTAATAGAGTTTAGAGAAATTGATAGAACTAAGAAAACTTAAGATTGAGTTACACTAATGACTTTTCAAGAAAAACAATTGAAGGCATTGATGAGACTTGTTATGGGGGTGCCTAACAATGAGGTGGCATAAGGAACCTTCATCTTATAGCCAAGTTTGTGTGCTTAACAAGTATAAGATTTAACCCCCAAAAAAAAAAAAAAAAAAAAAATCACAATCAAAGATGATTGTTAAGATGTGACACACCAAAATAAGCAAAAAGTGACTAGGCCACAGCTAAGAGAGCTAAGAGAGGTCCCAACCATTAATGCTTAATAGTCAAAATCATATGGATGAGGAAACCTCACCTTGTATTTAGGGTTGGCTTCTAATTTAAGTGTAACTGTTACTTTGTTTGTTAGCAATTTCCTTAATATACGTAAAAAATTTGACAGGGTAACTTTGGTAGTTGGGGGTAACAGATGTTTCTTTTTCATTTATCTGGTTTTTTAACATTATCAGAGACTCAAAAACATTGTTTTTGGCTACAAAAATGCTACCTTTTTTATTATATATTCAAAGTCACTTCTATGAAGGACGTGTTTGAAACGAAACCTCAAAGCATGACTTATATATATATATATATATATATATATATCTGAGTTACATAATTACAACATACCACCTTATTTGTGTTAAAAAAAAAAATTGTAAAATTTTGTGTTTCTTAGACTTATTAAATTAATTTTGTAGGTTCCAGTTAACTCAATTAATAGAGTCTTTAATAACTAAATAAAAAATTTGAAATTTAATCCCCGGCTACATTAAAAACTGATTGGTGTCGTGGTTTGATAATAAAGATAGCAATCATCACAAACGATCGCCATATAGGTTGAAACTCTCTCTCTCTCTCTCTCTCTCTCTCCCCCCCCCCCCCCCCCTCTCTCTCTCTCTCTCTCTATATATATATATATATAAAAGAAAAAAAAAAGAAAGAGATTAATTCCTGCCACAATGATGTGAAATGCAATGTCTCATCTTGGCACATGCAAATGGGTCTAAAGAGTATAATATTAGGCTTTGACATATTTAGTACCGTACTGCGTTTTTAATTTTAAAAGCATGCCCTTCTCATATCTGGGTCCATTTTAATTTGTCATTGATGGCTAAGTTTTAGACTACCATGTTAGATCATATGTGTTCTGCACTGGCATCTCATTACATGAGCCGCAAAAGAGCCATTTAGTTTTGAGAGTATGACCTTGGCACTGTGCATCCATGACTGATAAGAATTTTAGCCTGTTGTGTTGTCTGTCTTTGATAGCACATATGAGCTTTTCTAACATCCTAGATATATTTTACAGGTTGTTTACACAGTTTATTTTATTTGTTCGAGTATGTCAAGCACTGTCCCAAATGAGTAGCACATATGAGCTTTCTCTTGTATTTGTGGGTACAAAGTCATAGGCAAATCTTTCATGTCTTAAGGGGTTTTGGTGTGTTGGGCTAATTTTTCATCCAATGAAATAAGCCCAATAAAATAAATTTAGTTTTTTGGGCTTGAATATTGCTCAAGGCCCGATCCCCAAGACTAGATGAAACTGGCTTTGTTGGGTAAATAGCTAGACCCAAAGTGCCCAAGAGTGTAAATAAACAAGGCCAAGTCCAGGCCAATCTTTCATGTCTTAAGGGAGTTTTGGTGTGTTGGGCTAATTTTTCATCCAATGCAGCAAGCCCAACAAAATAAATTTAGTTTGTTTGGGCTTGAATATTGCTGAAGGCCCGACCTCAAGACTAGATGAAACGGGCTTTGTTGGGTAAATAACTAGACACAAAGGGCACAAAATGTGTTAATAAATAAGGCCAAGTCAAGGCCAATCCCAAAACAAAATTGGGATGAGAGGGATACAAAATCTGAAAGCCCATACATTATGTTTTCCACAAAGATATAATATGGGCTTAACCCCAAATAATTATATCCACTTTTTATTGTGTGGTCCAAGCCCACATAGAGAGCCCAAGAGATTTGTTTGGGACTTGTGATTTGGAGAACAAGAGAGGGTCCTTCCTACCTATTTTGGGCTCTATGGGAAACATTGTAAGTAGGCATAGTGTTTGCAAAGCAGCAAATGTCATAAGCCTATGTATAAGAGGAAGACCTTTGCAGTCACTGCCCAAACCTTGAGTTCTGCTGAAGCCCACTATCCTAAACATGCCATTTTCCCTTCCTGAAGGATTTTCCCAACATCCCAAGTTGCTATAAAAATCAGAAAATTTAAAATTTAACAATAGCTCAAAACACTGATTCTATCAAGTTGTGGCACAAAAGTTGTGTTCACGGATTTTTTCTTCATTAATTCCTGATTCCAAAAACTTGTGTGACATTCAGCAGGTACAGAACCTAGTCTTCCCTCATTTAGTAACATAATAAGAATGTCATCTTTTCCCCCCTCACCTAATCTCTGCTTCTCATATATAACTCATTGATGTAGATTATTATTCATGACCAATTTGCTATTTCCTTTCTTTGCTGTCATGATGCCTTGGCAGAAACAAGGATGCACCAGTAGCCTCCGTGCTTCCTACATTGACGTGAGTAGTGGCAGGGGCGGAGCCAGGATTTTTTGTTTGGGGGGCCAAATTTTTTTAATAATATATTAGTCTTGAGTCAAGATAAACAATCACACACATGCGTAAACACATATACACAAATATAAACATTAATATTTTGATACTAGAGTAGTTCATAATTTATAAATATATTGTGAATAAAATTAATAACTTTCACATATGTATATTTGCAAGATAATTTTTTAGGGGAATTTATTATCTTTTAAACTCCAATTCTATACAAAGATATTAAACATGTACAAAAAAAGAATTAGAAAAAACAAAAACTATCTTGTCTCTATAACTTCTAGACTAATTGACAAATTCTATTAGTTTTTAAGAGTATCATTGGACTAACTCAAACATTTGGGGAGGGCCAACTTGTACAAAAACAGTCTAGTTTGATATTAAACATGTATAAAAAACGAATTAAAAAAACAAAAACCACCTTATCTTTATAACTATTAGACTAATTGATAAATTATATTGATTTTTAAGAGCATCATTGGACTAACTCAAACATTTGGGGAGGCAAACTTCTATTTTTGTAGCTAAATATTTAGATTTTTAATACTTACACATAATAAAAAATAATTTTTTTAAATTTTGGGGGGGCCATTGCTATAGCTCCGCCCCTGCAGTAGTGGGCTTGACCTCCTGATTTGAATCCGGGTCCAATGATGAGCCAATTGAATCTCAACACGTGGCAAGACAACAAAAAGGGACCTTGGCTAAAGGTGTTTCGTTAATGATCTATGAAGTTTGAACATGGACACACCACCATATAAGACATGAGAATATTAAAGTTATTGAAAAAGTAGGACACAAGCATGGCGGTTTAATGTGTTTAGAGTCCTAAGGTGAAAATTGAAATTGAGGCACTTTATATATTTAAATTTGATTTTAAAAAAATTAAATATTACTTAAATTCTATTATCTTGTTTAGATGTAAAATTATTACTAATTAACATGAACAATGTAGTTTTTTTTTGAAAGTCTATAGACAATAAAATTTGACAAAACTTTTCACACCTGTTGATGTGGCAGATTAATAATGGTAAGTAAAAAAATGATATTAGTGGTGGATTTAGATAAAAACTAGTAAAAGTTTGTCAATTCAACTTGTGAAAAATGTTGTGAATTTTTTTTTTTTTTATATTGCTCTTTTTTTTTTTTGGAAGTGTTGCATTCATAATATTTTCATAACAAATCTTAGGTGTTACTTTGTTACTAGTTCTAATTTGAACTCATTACTGAAATTAATTTTTGCTATCATTAATACCTTGTAACAACCTACCACTTAGAACTTATTTTGAAAGTGTTGTGAAAAATGTTATGGACGTAATATTTTTTTTCTTATTTTTCATTTAATAAAAAAATATTATTTGATTTATTGGCTAATATTTGGACTTAATTAATACTATTATAATATTAAAAAAAATCCTATTGACTATAATTGGGGAGCCTTTTTTCTACTTGGACCTTAGGCAGCTGCATCAGTTGCTTCACATATGGAGCTGGCATTGGACACAACACTATAGAGATACCACAATTAATTGATTAATTAAAAAATATTTTTAGGTGATTTTATTTACTTAAATAGGCATATTTCAAGTTTATTTATAAGTTTTCAAAATAATTACAACTATTAAAATCATTAAAAATATATATAATTAAAGGATTTTTTTTTTATTAATTTTTTTTTCTGCTAACATAATGGGAACACATATGTAGAAGTGTGTTTTGAAGTCTGTGCTACTTAAATTAAGATTAACAAAGAGTAACATGTAATAATGCATGTACACATGTACATGCCTGCACTCATAAACACTTCGACTATAGTTTGGGGGGGGGGGGGGGGGGGGGGGGGGGAAGCATTACTCTGTGCTTGATACATACATTGGCAGAGATTGGTTCCCTCACTCTTATAGTGGAAACTTAAAACTATATGTGACATGCGAGTGGGTTCTCTGTGCTTGACTCTGAGCTATAGATAGCTTCTATTGCTCCAAATTAAAAGGTCAAAATATGTGATATCTGTAGACCACAACAGTCAATAGTTTGATCCAGGAGTATCCCATGTATCAGATAAGATGGTGTGAAGAAAACAACAATCATGTTCATTGGATTCACAACATTTCCCTGGTGAATGAGGAAGTTCTCTTTGTGCATTCACATTTTCTTCTATCTTGTCCCAAACTTCTGCAATTGTTGGCCTATCCTCGGGAGAATGTGATACACACTTGAGAGAAATATTCAGCAAAGGAAATGCCCATTGTGTTGCAGCTTTACTGACCTCTTTATCAAAGAACTCTCCTGTCCATTCCTCCCTCACTATGGCCCTTACCCACTTAGGAAGGTCTATCCCACTTTTCTCTACAGTTCTGCTTGTTAGCAGCTCCAACAGAATCAATCCAAAGCTAAAAACATCACCTTGTTCTGTTAAAAAATTTTCTCAGCAGCTGTGTAACCATTGGCGGTCAAGTTGCAAGCTTTCGGGTTTAGAAATCTTGAAAAACCATATTCACTTATTAGTGCTTTATTGTTTTCATCCAAAAGTATATTTGATAGCTTTAGATTCCCATGAGGGATGATCTCCTGGTTATCAGAACTTTGATATATGAAGTTCAAGCCACTTGCTATCCCACTTGCTATGGACAACCGAAGCTCCCAAGGGAAATCCCTCTTGCCATCAATATAATCTGCAGATAACCACAAATATTTGCTGAAATATAGGAACTATTTAAAGACATATCTGTCTGGGAGTTTCTAATTTTTATTTTCCTGCCCAAAATTAGGTTTCTTCACTCCTAAGTTTGAGCTCATGCAGCTCATAAAAAGATTAGGCAGTTCACTTTAATAATGTTAAGCGGATTTTTGTTTCTTTGGATGATAATCAAGTGATGTTATTTGAACGAAGAAAGATAACTAGCCAACTAGTCAATCAAGTGTTAAGGCATTATTTTTGGGACTGAATGAATCCGACATTTTCAACTGTAAAATTCCAGTTTGAGTCTGAAACTCCAAATATTACATTGCTACATTTTTCTGGTAACAAGACTTAGAAAGGCATTATGAAAAATTCTTACTAAGATGAACCTGGCTGCCTTATATGCATCGTATGGCTGCTACAACTAAGTCTTTGATGAAGACTAATTTTTGAAGTCTTAGAACCTGAAATAGTCCAGCTCCCTATTTCAGTTATAGGCCTAGAAGTGACCTTTTTTCCGTTTTATTTTGAGTTGAGGCATGGGTGCAGCAGTGTAATAAGTGTGCATGTATTTGCAATTCAAAAGAAATCATGTTTCTCTTTTGCATTTTATGTCAACTTTCCTTCTAGCAAGTTTAGCAGACTCCCTTGGCTTTGATACTTATAGATGAAAAGCTTTTCTTCATTGGTTGAATGGTAACCAACAAGGGGTAGAATGTTTGGATGCTTTAAGCTCCCTATCTTGATCATCGTTTGGCGAAACTCCTCAAAGGATACCTGCAATTGCTTCAATCTTTTGACTGCATAGAGGGCACTATTTTTCAGTACTACCTTGTAAAGGCTGCTGCAAACGGTCTGGCTTTGCAAGTCAGCTGTGGCTTCAAGGAGGTCCTCCAATATGAACCTTTCATGCTCTTCAACAAAGAACACAAGCCTCGAGTGCCTTTCAACAGGCTTGACTTCCTCTCTAGCTTTAACTGGAGGTGTTTTGAGAGGAGAGTCCTGAACTTTCTTTAGAATCTCCCTTTCTTTGGCGGCCTTCTGTCCCACTATGTATATGTACAACAAAAAGAGTCCAATGCCAAGAACCAGAGGTAGTACTCCAAACAATGCAATCCACTGTCCATTAAGCTCACTATCATGGTCATCATAAGGACTTGGGCCCTCTGAAAGTATGCGAGAATGCACTGCCTCTACCCAGTCACCAGTACTATTTCTCTGTAATGAACTTGATTTCGAGTAATAAGTATAATGAGACCTAAATTCCTGCACAAAATGCAGCTTGATGCTAGTAAAATGATTTTTAAAGATGTCCAATCTCCTGAGATATTTCAATTTAGTTAGAGCCAAAGGTAACCTTCCACTCAGATGATTGTTGCTTAGATTTACATAAGTCAGCCTTGTGCAGTGCAATATTGAGTTAGGAATATTTCCTCTGATGTGATTCTTTGCTAAGCTAAGAACTTTCAGATTTGGGAGCTTGCAAAGGGCATCAACATCAAGTATGCCACTAAGATTCAAATTTTCAAGCCTGATTTCTACTATAGACTGTGAATTGCATTTTACACCCCTCAACTTATGCAAGCAGGGATGTGCCACCAACCCATTCCAGGCAATTCCTAGTACATTTTGTGGATCAACAGCTTTAATGAAATTAAAAAAAGAATCAGATTCTGATAACTGACATCTGATACAGACCGTGATTAAGAGTGGAAGGGCAGTAATGCATACCAGCCTCTTCAAAAACAGATCCAGATCCCTCCTGCTCTCCATATTTGTTGTTATTAATATTATGTTGGATCATCAGAACTGAATGAATAATCCTAGTGGGAATTTTTTCTTTGTTCTCAATAGGAATCTCAAATCTGATACTCAAGAATCTTGCTACATGATTGCTCCTCTTATTGTTTTGGTCCATCAGATGAGGACATCTTTCTCCATTGGTTCCAACGTTTTAATGACTAATTTTTTCAGTATGTGACACAACCAATGTAATACAGTAATTAGTTAACTTCAATGTGGCATTCAATTAAAAGAAATTTATCTTATATGTGATGATACATTCATGCATGTTATGTAAACAGTCATGAAGTCACAGTCTATTAGTAACTGGTAACAGTTTGGGCTACTAGTCATTTGTAACAAGACCACAGAATCATGAAAGAGAAACATTGATAAGGTATATGGAGAAATACATTTTTGATTTGCTGTACTTCAATAGTGGCAGTTTTGAAGCTGCCACCTGTGGCTTTGTTTGGTACCATTGTTGTTTACTATGTTTTAAGACCAAGTAAGAACAAATATTGGAAAGTTCATAAAAGGTCAAGTTCTTGAAACCTCAGACAAGAACTCAAAGTGGTTCTTTGCTTTTGACGCGCACTCAAACTTTCGCACGAGATCAACTCAACAATGCACATAGGCTTGATTTGTTTCAGCTTCATGTTAGAAATATCAGAGGTTTTCATGTGCGGACTCACCTATCGCCTTGGAAAAAAATAAAATAAAAAATACAAAAAGATAAAAAAGAAAAGAAAATAGTTTTTAAGATCTCAACTGCTACTATGAAATGGAAATACATATTATTCTCTTTCTTTGTTCTTCTCTGCAACATAGTTATCACGAATACTTGATGCACACAATCAATATCACCTGTGATGACAGCTCGATTTACTTTTTTTTTTTTTTTTTTTTTTTGTGTGGAAAATTACAACTTACCTCACTTGTGGCTGTTGTGGTTTGATTGAAATTTAAGTTGTTTAACTATGATTTGAAATTTGACATTTTACTCACTGAGGTTTGACTGAAATTTAAGTTGTCTATTGGTGGTTTGAAATTCCATGATGCAAATGTTCTGTTGGATTCTTTTTGATCTTGTATTTTTATGTTTTTTGTGTTTTTGAAGGAGGGAGACATAAAAGTGGAGTAAAATTACATATTTATAACTCTGTAAAAACAAAGGTAAGTTATGGAACTCTAACTGAGCTAAACTCATATGGATAAAGTGTCAAATTTCAAATTACATGTAAACAACTTAAATTTCAAACAAACTATGTATGGGTAAGTTGTAATTTTCCTTTTTTGGGGGGTCATTCCAACTTCAATGTTTATCGGGGAATCATGTGCAATAGTAATTCATTATTTAGGTGATGCTTTTGTTGGAAGAGGATCATCTAGTTCCATACTAGACTACTTCTACATAGTGTACATTAGCTGTCTTAAACTTAGTTAATGGCTTATGCAACAAGATTGGACTCGTCAGTTTCTTCTTTCTTAAGTTCTTATAGGCACGCTAGCATAGAATTTTCACCATATCAATTATCAAGTATCAACACAGAAACAATAGGTTTTAATCTATTCTTATATTGCATGTATGATAAATTTGCACCGTTACAAAGCATCCGCCTACATCTGTTGGGAGTCAGCAACAATTGAAAGAGAATCTCTAGAAATCAGTGCTTAAGGTTGGATGGAATCAGTATCATATATAGATATACCATTTGGATAATTTTAGGAGAAATTTAGTCATCATTAAAACAGTCCCTCTATCATAAGAGTACAATACTATGATTATACTACAAACCCTAATTCTAACTTATAGTGGAAATTCTAATTCTAACTTTCAGTTCCTACAACAATTTCACAACATCAACAAACAAAACCCAGTGTATATTCGCTTTAAAAAAAAAAAAAAAACACACCTATGCATTAGGAATTGAATTTGTACTAAAAAACAGGATATTAAATTCCAGCTTCTCCTTTATCTATAAAATTAATGGGGAAAACAAATCGAACGTTTTCTATATTCTATTGAATGAATGTTGAATTCAATGGAAAGATGCATGCTTCATCGCTAACAATAGCGTGCATGTTAATAATTAGGTATTAGTCTTTATCGAGAAAATTCTGCCCAGCATGAGGGAAACTTCAAAGACACGCACCTCACACGCATGCTACATGTGCTTTGACTCATTGGTCAACTTTTGATTTTTCTTCAAATAAAAAATAAATAAATAAAAGCTTTTGATTTTCTTGATGATAACATCAATTATTGTTTTGCAACTCCGCCATGTTTTTTTTTTTTTTTTAGTACGAATCATCCAATTCTACCTCAAGGTTTTTCTCACAAAGAAAAAAGAAAACTCTGGGACAAACCGAATAAATAATACCTCAATTATTTGTAGTAATGAGCGATGAAATTTCCAACTAGCCCAATCAACGTTCCACTTTGGCGGGTAAGAAAATTGATACCTTCAATTCGTTCCCAACCACAAAACAGAGGGTCCTATCTACAAGACTTACAGTCATGTCTCTATCAAGATTAGTATATATGCTTTCCACTGAAGCTTCCGAATTCAGCTGGAAATTGAAACCGAAAGCCAAAAGAAACTCAGCAAAAGAGTTATTATTACACGTCTCTACACTAATCAAAAAGACTTTGGTGTCTTCGTCTCCTATAAATGACTATGACATCAGTGGCATTTTCGTGGATTACCTTTGCTGTCCTTTACAAAATCTTTGATCATGGACCTTTTGTTGAGAATAAGAGCCGTTACATTAATCGTTTTGCTTGGGCTGCTCAGTATAGCATCTATCAATCCTAAGTTCAGCAGTGGAGAGTCTGATCAGGTTCGTTGCATAGAAAGTGAGCGACAGGAACTTCTTAAGTTCAAGCAAGATCTTAAACACCCTTTAAACCGGCTTGTCTCTTGGGCTGCTGATGGAGATTGTTGTCAGTGGGTGGCAGTTGTCTGACACAACGTTACTGGTCATGTCCGTGAACTCCATCTCAGAAGCTTGCCTTCCGGGGATGATTCTGCATCTTATGAGCGATCAAGATTGGGTGGTAAGATAAATCCTTCTCTGCTTGGTTTGAAGCATTTGATTTACTTAGACCTCAGCTAAAATGATTTTGGTGGTAGTCAAATTCCCAAATTCCTCGGTTCAATAGAGAACTTAAGATATCTTAATCTCTCCAATGCGAGATTTGGGGATTTGATACCTCATGAACTTGGAAATCTCTCAAACTTGCACTATCTCAATGTTGGGGGCTATTATAATAACTAGTTGCAGACCCGCGCATTGCGCGAGATAATTTTTTTTTAGGGTGATCTTATTATATATATTTGGGGTAATAAGTAATAACACTCTCCCATTTTGTTTATATTAATAACAAAATATTTTAAATTTATTTAAGAATCTGTTTATAAATGTTTAACTATGTTTAGTAAAAACATTACTCATAACTTTAGAATTAAAATACAAATTTATAAAATACCAAAAGATTTGAAATGGCAAATCTCTCTATAACTCATTGGGAAAAGAAAAGGGGGAAAAAAAGAAGAAGCAAAAGACATTACTTAATATTTTGAAATACACTTTAATTTAAAATTTTAAAATAAGAGAATTTAATTTTAAAATTAAGGATAATTTTGGAATCTACCTTAAGTACAGGCAGGTTAGTACACAATATTTTAATATTAATTTAACAAAGTTTGGTTAAACAAATGTAAAGGGTGGAAATATTGTTTCCTTTCAAATTTGGGATAGTGTCATTTCTTCAAACCTCAAGGAAGGGGAATGTAATTACCTCTATATTATTATTATTATTATTATTCTTGTTGTTGTTAATAATTGATTTTTCATTTTCTTTTAAGTTAATAAAAACCTTACATATACCTTTTTATTTATTTATAGAATATACATTTTTTTAACCTTTACATATCTTTTTTTTAACGTGAATCTTTACATATACCTTAAGTAAACTCTATATATTCTATTTCTTTAGATGTGTAAAATCATAGACTACTACTTCACAATGATAGTAGCTAATTAGTTTTATCACTTTTTTTCCATAGTTTTATTTATAACATTTTTTACTATTATCAAATATTTACTGGCTAATGATTTTCATAACAGAGGTGTTAAATGAGATGTAGCATTGTTTATTAGATTTTTAAATGTAATTGTGTATGAAGATTACATTTATATATACATACATACATACATACATACATATAAATATAAAGTTAAATGAAATGTCAAAAAAGGGATTTAAAAATTTTCTAACTTTATTTCTTATGTAATTTCTATTATTACATGAGAACATATCTTTTTAGTTATGAATTAGAGTTTGATTAGTTTTAAGTTTAAATATATTGCTATGATTGTGTATAATTATTGATTATTGATTCAATTTTTTAAGTGAATGTAACAGTTGATATTGCAGCGTAAAGTTTTTAATGTTCTCCATATTGGTCATATTTATTTTTTACTTTTACTTCTCTTTACAACCTCTTTGTTTTCCAATTAATAGTTACTAATTGACATTTAATTTTTTTTCTTTACCATCTCTCTCTCTCTCTCTCTCTCTCTCTCCATAAGCAGCCTATTGTTTTTCAAAATTTGATGATGATTTTATTGCGTTAAATATGGATTGAAGTTTTTTTTTTTTTTTTTCCATTTAATTTTGCTACTCTTAAGTTAGTATATCCATAACTATTAGTTTCTTTATATTATATTTGGTTTGATATCCTCATTATTATTATTATTATTTTTGATTTAGTGTTTCCCAATTGGCATTTTTTTTGTATTATATTTTTACTTTGATGTATTGGATTTGAGAATGAGTGTGTCCCTAGTATTACTCCACTTTATGATGACACTTTTATTTATTGAAATTAAGTATAATTTTTAATTTTTAATTTTTAAATAAAAAGGAGAGAAAAATATAAATAATTTAATGATATGGAAGATGTGGGGAGATGAATAGTGATATTAAGGTAGAAGGTAGTGGGGAGATGAAAAGATAAAGGTAAGGAAAAAGCTTGGACAAAGTGTAAATGTAAAAAAAAAAAAAAAAGTACAATTTTTTAAGGATAATTTTATTATTTAAATAAAATATTCCATGTTTAATTATTAAAAATAAAAAAGAGAGAAAATATAAATAATTTAATGGTGTAGAAGATGTGACTGAATTTAAATGTTGAATAACATAAGATGAGAAGGAAAAAAAGTAAAAATAAAATATATAACAATAAATACCAATAAAGAGAACAATTGCACATAAAAGATTTTTGTTCTTTCTTATAACTCAAATTAAGATTGATGGTTTTTTTTTTTTTTTAATATGTGTTTTAGGATTGTGCTTTTTTAATTTCCCATAAGAAAGTCTTTTCTTTCCCTTTTATAATTTTGATGGAATTTTGGTTTGGATTAATACTTAGTTGTTTTTGGAAATAGAAATTTGAATATGTCTGCTAATTTTTTGACTAATAAATTATTATAAAATCTATTTTTTATTTCTTTAGTTTTATTTTAATTTTGGTTAAGTTAACACTGTAATTTTGTGATTATTTTTTTTATTATTATAATAATTTCCTTATTCTTTAAGAGATGAGTTGTATATTAAGCAAATGCAACACACTACAACAAAGTTAGAAGAATATGGTTCACCTTAAAAATTATTAATGAAATACACAAAAAATATTAAAATGATATATTTGTAGAGATAAAAAGATTAAAAAAAAAGTGTGTAAAAATATATATTTTTTTTTTTTGGAAAAAAAGACAATGCTTACAGTAATTGTTACTTTTTATATATTACATTCATTGCATAATATTTATATTCCCACGTATCATGCGAGTCTGCGGCTAGTTTCCTATAAAAAATGAATGATTCTACAAGTCTTCTATTGGGAATAAATTTTAATCTTAGGTTGCTAAATGCAAATGTAGTAGAAACATGGTGAGAGAGAATAATGAGTAGTGCTCATGGTTAGTGTAATAAGCATGTGATATGATTGTGGGCTTCCTTTATAATAGGATCTTTTGTTACTCTTAGAGCAAACAAAATGACACCCTTATCCCCACCCAAAATGTTTTCCTATAATGACAAGCTTTATCTTTTAACCTCTAAGAAATGCAATGCAATGGCCAAAGGATATGCCCCTTTAATATATTGTCTCTAATAAAATAAACAAAGGCTTATGTCCCATTTAGGTACAGGTTTATATAGAATTCAATTGTTTTCAATTTTTTCTTTTCTCTGTAAGAAAGAACCATCAACCTTAACTACCCAAAAAAAAAAAAAAAGAACCATCAACATTAATTAGAGTTATAAGAAAGAGCAAAAAAAGGGTAACATTTAACAATTAAAGAGGGAAAAAAAATTAAAAAACAAATCTCAATGGCATTAACCAATGTGGAGTTTTAAAGAACTCTTGGTTTACCTAGAATATAATAGAGAAAATAAAAATGAGACTAATACTAATTCTAGGAAACATATATAGAGAAATAGAAATAAGGATGCTAATTAAAGAACATTGGCAATACCATCAATCCCGTTTGAAGCTTAATCATAGCTCCACAAATTTGCTGACTTTCAACTTTTGGCTGGTATATATTCAGGCGTTCTCCAATGCCGTAAAATTCCTTATTGTCTGGTTTTACTTGAATTCCTGCAAAATACCCAATTAAATTAAGTGAGAAAATGAGCTTAATGATTCTAGGGTAGAAAAAAAAATTCCCAAAGATTAGTAATTTGGTATAAATAGAAGAATGTATAAAAAATTCATCGAAAAATTGAGAGAGAAAGAGAGAGAGAACCTTTTTTTGAATTCCGGCAAACTACCCGATTAAATTAAGTGAGAAATGAGCATAATGATTCTAGTGTAGAAAAACAAAGAAGAAAAAAAGAAAAGAAAGGATTCCCAAAGATTAGTAATTTGGCATAAATAGAAGACTGTATAAAAAAATTCATCGAAAAATTGAGAGAGAGAGAGAGAGAGAGAGAGAGAGAACCTTTTTTTGTGAGAAAAAACCATGCATAGAATGGAATAGATAGTTACCAATTTATAGTAAGAGAGTGTGAATAAGAAGAGACAAAATAAAGGAAGATGAAGAGAAAGAAGAAGTATAATATTTATGTAGAGAGTAGTGGGGAGATGAAAAGAAGAAGAATAATATTTATGTAGAGGGTAGTGGGGAGATGAAAAGGTAAGGATGAAGAAAGGTTGGAAAAATGTAAATATTAAAATAAAATAAAAAGTAAATGTTAAAAACAATTATAGGAAAATTGAAAAGAAAATGATAATGAGGTGGATGCTGATGTGGCTTAACTAGAGCGTAGCAACAATAAATGCTACGCTTCAGCTTTTAGTAATATATAGATTTATATGTCATGAACCTTCAATGGCTTTTTGGTCTTCCATCAATACAATACCTTGAAATGAGTAGTGTAAATCTTACCAAAGCCACTGATTGGCTGCAGGTGACAAACAAACTCCCTTCTTTGTTAGAGTTGCGATTGTCAAATTGCGACCTTTCTGGTTTCATCCCACCGATATCCAATATTAACTTTTCATCTCTTACCACCCTTGATCTATCTAACAATTGGTTTCAAGGTCTGTTCCCTGTTGGTCTCCAAAACATGACTTCTCTTGTACACCTTGATCTATCTGGCAACATTTTCAACTCTTCAATTCCTAATTGGTTGTATAGTTTTAGTTGTCTTGAGTTTCTCAACCTTAACTCCAATAATTTGCAAGGTACAATCTCTAGTTCTATTGGAAACCTAACATCTACCATCAAAATAGACTTGTCAATTAATGAACTTGGGGGAAAGATACCAAGATCATTGGGAAATCTCTGTAACTTAAGGGAAATTATGTTGGAATACAACAAATGGAGTCAAGACATATCTGAAATCTTAGAAAGTTTATCGGGATGTGCTTCAAATGGACTAGAGATACTAGACTTGACTAAAGCTCAACTTTTTGGTCATTTGACTAGTGAACGAATTGGGCAATTTAAAAATCTGGTTGAACTTTCTTTAAGGGGCACATCGATTTCGGGTCCAATTCCAGAGTCTATAGGAAATCTTTCATCTTTGAAATTCTTGGACCTTGCAAAAAATCAATTGAATGGAACTCTCCCTTATAGTTTTGGACAACTTTCCAAATTAGAGTCTCTAAATATTGATTTCAATATGTTGGAGGGTGTTGGATCTGAACTTCATTTTGCCAATTTAACAAGATTAACAGAACTTTTGGCATCTCAAAATCGACTAACTTTAGAAGTAAGTCACAATTGGATCCCTCCTTTTCAACTGCAGATGTTAGTATTGAGATCATGGAATTTAGGGCCAAAATTTCCATCATGGCTTTGTTTACAAAAGCATCTTGGGTATTTGGATATATCCAACACCAACATTTTAGATGCAATTCCTCCTTTGTTTTGGAACTTATCTTGCCATTTTTATTATCTAAATTTGTCTCAAAATATGATGTATGGAGAGATTCCAAATATTCCAATGATCTTTTCTTTTGATTCAATGATTGATATGAGCTCAAATTGCTTCAAAGGTCCATTACCTTGTATATCCTCAAATGTGAGCATATTAGATCTTTCAAACAATTTATTATCTGGATCTATTTCTCACTTTTTGTGTTACAAGATGAATGTGCCCAAACAAATGCAATATCTCGATCTTGGAAAAAATCTTTTATTTGGGAAAATACTTGATTGTGGATGATGTGGCAAAGCTTGACTGCCTTAAATTTGGGAAACAACAATTTCACTGGTAGTATTCCAGCATCCATTGGGTCTTTGATTGATCTTAGGTATTTGCACCTATACAACAACACATTCTCTGGAAAATTATTATCATCTTTGATAAATTGTAAAGAGCTGGTGACCATTGATATTGGTGAAAATGAATTTGTTGGAAGCATACCATCATGGATAGGGCTTAGACTTTCAAACTTGATGATTCTCAACATTCGCTCAAATAATTTTCATGGTCGCCTACCAAAAGAAGTTTGTGCTTTAACTTCACTCCAAATTTTGGACCTTTCACGCAATAAGCTAGCTGGAGGCATACCTAGATGCTTTAAGAATTTCAGTGCCATGGTCACGAATAACAATTCACATGATGCCCTTATTTCGTATGGATTCTCAATGGGAAAGGTTGAAAATGAGCAATTAGAAAGTGCAATGCTTGTGATAAAGGGGCAAATTGTTGAGTATGGCACCATTCTTCAACTGGTAAAAAGCATAGACCTTTCAAGGAACAATTTTTCAGGAGAGATCCCTAAAGAAGTGACTAGTCTCCAAGGATTACAATCATTAAATTTGTCATTTAACACCTTCATTGGAAGGATTCCTGAGAGTATAGGTGTTATGGGATCGCTGGAATCTATGGACTTCTCTGGAAACCAACTTTCAGGTGAAATTCCTCCAAGTATGTCGAATTTGACATTTTTGAGTCAGTTGCATTTGTCAAACAACAAATTGATTGGCAAAATTCCTTTAAGCACTTAACTACAGAGCCTCGATGCTTCTAGTTTTGTAGGGAACAAACTTTGTGGACCTCCGCTTACTGATAAGTGTAATTTAAATGATGTAAACCCTCACATTGAAAACAAAGGTAGCAAAGATACAAGTGGACTTGAAGTGGATTGGTTCTACGTGAGCATGGCACTTGGATTTGTTGTTGGTTTTTGGGTTTTATGGGGTCCTTTGCTTTTAAATAAGCAATGGAGAATTTTGTACTTTCAATTCCTGGATCGCATGGAGTACAAGCTTAGGGGTGCCGTGGCAAAAACTTGGTAGCTATGTAAATTTTGTTACAATTCTTAATATTTAGTGCGAATGTCATTCAATGTTGTCAATCAATGTTTCGATGTTTTCTAGATGATCTTTGAGCTGGTTAATAATAATATTGTTATCTATATCCACTCCATTGACATGTGGGAATATGATGTTTCTTCATATGAACGTTAATTACTGTTGGAGCTATCATTTTAATCCGTATAGGTTGCAAAATCAAATTTTATATTGTTCAAACAGGCGAGCCATTGATCGTTTAAAACTAATATACAACATAATAAGCTTCAAGTGTCTTTCAACTGCTGGCTCGACTGAAATCTAGCCATGGCTAGAGGTGTTTCTAGAGGAGAGTCCTTAAGGTTCTTCAGAATTTTCCTCTCTTTGGCCAAATTTGCAGCCTTTTGTCCCAACTTGTGTGTGAACAACATAGAATCTAATGCCAAGAACCCGAGGTATCGAGTTTCCCCAGCTTGCATGCCAGTACCACCATCCATTGCCAGCATAAGTCTTGCTACTTAATTTCTGGACTGGCATTAGTCTTCTGATATATTTCAATTTAGTTATAGCCAAAGGTTGAAAACTGATTTGAATGAGAAATAAAATTAAAGAAAATGAAAGAGCAATAGAGAAAGAAAGTGAGAGAAAATAAGAAAGTGGAAACACCGAGAACCCACTTTACATGGCGAATGGCCTAATGACAGGTGTCCTAATAACTGCCAAATATCCTGTAATCAAAACGGTATCGTAAGAGACCATACAGGCTTCAGTTAAGTTTATCTGGACAACCAGTTATATATATATATATATATAGAGAGAGAGAGAGTGAGGTTAGTAGTACTCCTATGCTAGTATAGGAGTACTAACTGAATTTTTGTGTTTGAGCAGTATAGGAAAGTTATATTAGTGAGTAAATCAGTAACGAAAATATAAAACAAAATAAAATTACGAGGACTTTAGTAAGACATCATTATTTGTGTCTATGGATTTTATTTTTTGGTACTTGTTTGGCTAATGATTTGGATGGTGATCCTTGCGTGCATGCCGCTATTAATGGGGGGAAAGAATGACACGTTGATGGTAGTGTGGCCTTGGCGGCTCCACATAGAGTACACGGTTCTCACAGGATCACCTTGGCCCCAAAAAAATAATAATTATTATGTATAAATTTTAAAAATTTATGATTTTTTAATCCTTAAAAAAATTTTGTGACAACCCTAAATTTTTTTGAGGCCCAATATAATTAAATTTTGGACAAAATTTGGCAACAAATTTAATTGTAGATTAGGGTTACAACTTCATTCAATATTTCTTTTATTGGATGTGAGTTTTGACAAATCTACCATTTTATTACATTTTCTTTTTATATCCTTTATACTTGCAAAATTTTAAGAAGATTAAGATTAATAGCTATTTTATCAACCAAATGTTTAAATTTCGAGTTTTTGAAATCTAAAAATATACATAAAAAATAAGTTTATGGATTGAATAGTAAAAAATATCTAATTGACATAAAATTTTATATGTGTTTTAATAATATAGAGAATATGCAATTTAATAGTTAAATTTTCAAAATATATAACAATCTTAATTTGTTTAGTGAGACTTGTAGCCTTAGGCTACAACTAAGTTTGTAAAGAAACATTGTCCTTAAACTTTGGTCTCATTGATAGTATACTATGTCCTTACAAACAAAAAGAAAGTCCAAGAAAAATTTTATTTAACTAAAATTTTGAAAGAGACGTAGTTTGCAATATTAATAATGAGACTATTATGTAACGATTTCAAAATAAGAAAATTTGTAGAAAGAAATTGTAAGACTTTATGTGTGTTTGTGTGTGTGTTTTGGTCAATATATGAAGTTATCTTTTTATTAGATTTTTTATAATTTAAGTTTCTTAATGACTATCTTCAAAAAAAATTTCTAGAGTCACCACTGTGTGGCGACTAATGTAGTGTGTTTGGTCGTGCTCATAGTGGCGCTGGTGTTGTGTGATGTGTTCGTTCATTCTTGTGGTGGCATTATTGTGATAGAGATGGTGAGTAGCTTTTGGTCATAAGAGGAGAAATTTAAAACAATGGGAAGTACCATTGCGCTCCCTTGGCACGATGGTTACTCTACAAGTATAAGTACTTGTGGAGTGTAGGGGGAAGTTTCACATACATATACATATTTAGATTAGGCTAGATAGAATTTCTATCTCGTAAAAAATAAAAAAAAAATAAAAAAAAAAACAATGAGAAGTCTAACACTGGTTTTAGTGTTAGATACCTACCTTTTCGAAATCAAAGCTCCGAATGCTTAAAAAATTCAAAGAAATCAAATATTCCTTTTTGGTTGTGAGAATTTTTAAATAAAATTTAAGCATAAACTTGAGGATTGCAATTTTTATTTTATTATAGCAGACTTGTTTAATATATTTTTTTTTTTGGGGGGCTTGCTTGGATTATTTTCATTCTATCAATTGCTTGGGTTTTTATAAATTGGGCAATGATATTCTCACATCCACTTGTTTACATCCATTTTTTCACATTCACTTTCATATTTTAAATGTGATTTTTTTTTTTTTTATAAAAAAAATAAGTAAATTTTCACATCAATAATAAATATTTATATAAAATAGTGGACGTAAATATTTTCCTTAATAAATTTATGTACACACATAGACTGTGGGAGTAAATCCCAACAGCTATGTGGTTGCAATCTACGGGGCAGGTCCCATGACTCATGCCTACTTGACCCACCCTATTTGCTCCATCATCCTGTAATAGCACATTATGTGGCTATAATCATACACTAAAAAAAACACGACCTTAATTAGGATCTGCATGGTTCACTAAGCTGTGAAGTGTGACGCTAACGAACTCAAGATTGTGGGTTCTCAATCTCAAGACTTACAGTTCAAGCTTAACAGTTTCATGGCGACATCAGTTTCCTGCATGTGTTTGGAAGAACTTTCTGGGTGTTTTGTTCAAGGATCCTCCTTTCATTTCTGCATTGTTGAAGTCTCTCCCAAGAAAGCCCACTAGTTTTGAGTCCAAAACCTTCTTAGCCCTCTTCTTCCAAGACTTGTGTTATTTGGGCCTTTTGTAATTAGAATTTAGTTGGGTTTTCCTGGACAATAATTGGGCCTTTGGGGTCCACTAATAAATGTATTTGTTGTGTATCCAATGAATTCCTTACTTCCTGCGAGCCATGCACGTGGATCCATTTTCCCGTGCACCTCGGTCCCTATTCCAACTGGAAATCTTCCAAAACAAGAGCTCGTTTGCATATTGCAATGCCGAATTTCATATGGAAAATTGGAAATGCCAAATCGCGTTCCTTTATCAACACACAACTTTTTCAATGTGAAAACATTAGTATCATGCGTTCTAAAAAAATGCTATTTTGATGCATTAAAAGTAATTTTATTTATTTTAACACATCACTTTATAATATATCTTATATTTTGACATATCAAAAAATTACTTTATTTATTTTAACACATCACTTTATAATACATCTTGTATCACATCTTCTATTCTTTTAACACTTTATTTAAATATTATTTTTATTCTTTTTTTATTATTTATTTTTGGTTCCAAGTCCAACGTCACACATGAGAGAGCAAATTTGAATAAAAAAATCTTTAAAATTAATTGCATTCTTATCCGTACAATCTACTTGGAATGTTCCTATATCACATCTCATGAAGGTGATTTTTCTTTTTTCTTTTTTTGTGTTTGGAGTGCTAAATGCTAATTTTTAACATTTAACACACCTGATGCTAGGAGTGATATTGGGTGGGGTCGGGTTGGGTCGAATTCAATATGACACACAACCCGACCTGATAGAAATTGGATTTGCCTAGCTAAAACCAACCCAACCCAAAAATTCGGGTTGTTTTCTGGTCTCGAGTCGGTTTATCAGGTCTCGGATCGGGTCTTAGGTTGGACAAGTTTTAAAATAAATAAAAAACACAGAGCAACTACGTGCCTAGCTTGATCAGCTTCATTCTGAGGCAGCAAGTACCAGAGCCAAAGGAATAATAATACACGTACCCTTTTTTGATAACAATTAACTTTTTTTCATTCTATGATTAATTTTACTCACATCAATACCAAGACTAGTACAATTTTATAACATCCAAGTCACCATGGCCAATCTGTTGAGTACCAAGATAGCACACACTCAATATCAAGGGAGTCAATACCGTACCGGAGCCTGTACCAGTTTGCCCAACGGTACGATATATTTCGGATACTGGTCAATACCGGTGTACCGTTTCGGGTTTACCGCTATTTTTTATATTTATAAATAAATATATATATAGATATATATGTATGTGTGTGTATATATATTATAATAAATATAAAAGCTTACCATAAAACATTTCCTCAATTCAGAACTAATTATTCATGATTTTATACTTTAGTATCAATTAAAAGAAAAAGAAAAAAACACAATATAAAAAATAGAAAGCTTAAAAGTTATCATTGCATACTAAAAAAACAAATAATACTAATAAGTTAATACAAATACGTTACCATTCTACCCTAAAAAAAATTTAAAAATTACAAAACTTAAAAATAAAAAATAAAAAAAAAAACTTTTTTCTGTACCGGCCGGTACGCTCGGTATTGCCCGAAATTGGCCGGTATGGCTGGTACATGGCCGGTACGGCCGGTATTTAAACCGGTACGAAACGTTAATGTTTCGATACCGGTATGCAACCGGTACGGTATGTACCGGCCGGTACCGGTACGGTATCGACCACCTTGCTCAATATCCTTCAAACTTCAACAAATCTAAATCAAATAAATTAAACAGAACCATCATTCACATCTTCAAAGAAAACCCAAATCATCCAATATTTTCAAAAAATCAATAATAAAACTGTTAACACAAAATTTCCCAATTGTAGAAAATCAAACAATTGAAAAGAAATATGGTTTGCAAATATAAATTTGTATTGATGTATAATGAGTACAATCTCTATTTCGATTCTTTTACAAAAGAATACTCTCTGATTCTATCTTCATTGAATTTGACTCGAACAAGAATCTTCTTGACTTTAATTGGAAGATGGATTAATCGGTCTTTACAATAAATCTCTAGCTTCGAGCTTATTAGGGATTTATTGTCCTTCAAGTTCTTCAAGCCCTTCGAATGTTCTTCAAGTTCTTCGAATGTTCTTCAAGTTCTTCAAAAATCTCTTGAGACAGAATTTCTCCAGAGCTTAGATCTCTTGAAAACTTCGTGTCGAAAATGAGAGGGGATGTCCTCTATTTATAGTGATTTTAGAGGATAAGCTCTACTTCGAATTGATATACTTGAAAGTATGTAGTAGACTTTTGATTGGCCCAAATTCTTATTAGAGATAATTATCTCTATTTATCTTTTTTGATAAATATCATATTTTGATAAAGATAATAATCAATAAAGATAAATAATTATCTCTATTTAATTTATTTTAATAAAGATAATTATTTATCAATTTTGAATAGAAAATTTATCTTTATTTTATTTATTTATAAAGATAATTATTCATAAATTTTGAATAGGAAATTTATCTTTATCTTATGGGCCAAATGACACGTGGCAAATTTTGATATGCCAATGTGATGTCAATTTGGATGACACATGTCATCATTTAATTTAATTAATTTAATGACATATTAATTTAAAATTTGTCACTAAATTTTGATATTGTGGCATTTTATAATTGGCTTAAAATTTTGCCTCCTACAAAAACAACCTGAATTCATCAATTAGATAGGAAGAAATATATAGTACATAGCATCTCAAAAGAAAGAAAATAATAAAACAACCTGAGTTCATATCCCTTAAATGAAAAATAGATGGTACTTAAATCATCTTAACATTCACCATAACTGGGAATTTGTTAGTTTACACTGATCAAAGCCTGTTAGACAGAACTCCTGGTTTGTCAATCTTGTTCCCTGGCACTGGCAATGGGATACCACTAAGAGAGGGTTGGCTCAGCAAATTATAATGCTCACTACTTGAGATCTTCATGTTGTCAGGATCAGCAACATCAACAACATAACTGTAGAAAGGATCAGGTCATTACAACTTGTCAAGTCGTCCTAAAACTAAGAATTGATGCTATTGAACCATTACTTAATAATAATAACTAAACATATACTCATATTGTAACAATACCGTTTCCTAACGATCTTATGCTTCCTTCCACAAATCTGTCCATACAATTGACTACTTAAGGGGTTTTTTCTTTTGATAGCAACATTTGTGGAATACAACAATAATAATGTAAGTCTTTTAAACTTCAGTTATATGAAGATTGAGAAAGTCCAATTAATTTTTGTGATTAAGGAGACATTAAGTTGTAGCACTCCCCAACCATGACAGAGACCTATAACACATTCTAAATTTTACACAAGCATAAAAACAAGGTCTCAATTCCAAATTTTCATATGGACCAGGACAGTTTGTTAGACATGCATTCTACAAGCGAAGGCAGTCAAATTTGTGCATTTAACTGACTTGCTAAAAGCTTATTACTAATTAACTATTACAAAAAATGAATTAATCTGCTCAAACCCCCGCACAATTCACTATATAAGACCAATCCTATGACAAATTAAATACCTACTACAAAGTAATTATTTGTTTTACCATGAAAAAGTCAGTACTAATTAAAGTTCAAAGGTAAAATCACTCTTCCTTGAACTTTCTTAGTCATACAGTTGGAGAAATAAAAGACAAACACGATCGAATATAAAAATCATAGATTCAACTAGACAAGAAGTAATAAATATCATTTAGTTTGAGATATTCATTACAAAACTCAAACTTTAGTAAAGAAACAACATGCCACCGGCAAGGAACTAATGAAAATCAATCAAATAAAGAAAATTACATAATTGACAATTTAAAAAGTACTACTAGTTACCTAACAGCCACTAGTCCATCATTGACAATTCAAAAAGTACTACTAGTTACCTAACAGCCACTGGTTACAGTAAGAACTCATTCATTGTAAGCCCAACTAAAAATAAACAAAACTACTTCAACCTCTTTCATAGCCATCTCACATTCAAGAGATAGCATTAGTCATGATCTATTAACAAATCACATAATTCACCAAAAATAAGAGTAACAAATAACATTTATTGATGTATATGCATAAATAATTAACCTGCTCAAAAGAGTTATAATCATGATGTTTGCAAATCAAGTCGTTTTTCACTTCATTAGAAAACTTAGCTAGATTCTTTCCTTTTAGGTTCGGCCCCTTAAGCCTATTCATTGACTTATTAAATGAAAAACCTTTTTATTTGAAATACTTTACACATGATATCTATAAGAACTTAAACGCAAAACTAGATCAACAAATACCCAAAAAATTAATCTGGGTATTTCCTATTTTCCTTGTAGATCATTTAACCATAATTAAATAAGCAACCCCATTTGAGTAAGATTCACGCCAAACCAAATCACAAAATGCAAGAAAATTAAACCCAAACAGGATATTCACATAAAAATAAAATAAAATAAAAAATCAAACCTAGGGCAGAATTGGAAGCAACCCCATTTGAGTAAGATTCACGCCAAACCTAGATCACAAAATGTAAGAAAATAAAACCCAAACAGGATATTCACATCAAAAAAATAAAATAAAAAATCAAACTCAGGACGAAATCAGAAGCAACCCCATTTGAGTAAAAACAATTATACCTTAGAATCCAATCGGTTAAAGATCTTGCTGAAACCAAATTGCTTTCCTCTATGAGATAAATAAACCAATGAGATAAGTTTGTGTTGAAAAAAAAAAAACCCAAAATTAGAGACTAAGAGAAGGAAATTAAGAAGGAAAAAAAAAAAAAACCCAACAAAGAGAAGGATGACTTACACACGTAGAGAGAGAACTCGATGAGAGAGGTGGAGAAGCACCGCCAAATCGTGATGGTGATTTGAGGCTAGAGAGCTGAGAAAGCTGAGAGAGGCGGAGAGACCAAGAGAGAGCTGAAGCCTAAGAGAGGTGGAGAGAGAGCTTAGGGATTTTTTCTAAAAAAATTTTGGGACCAAAAGAGGTATATTTATATGAACCCGAACCCGATCCGACCTGACACTGACCCAAAATTAAAATAATCCGATCTTTAAACCCAAAACCCGACTTGAATATTCTCAAACCCACCCAAAACCCATCAGGTCAGGTTGGGTCCTTGCTCAGCCCTACCTGATGTTGGTGCTCTAATAATTAGAGGTTTTGTAATGTCAATTTTGATTTAATTTGTGACGAAGGAATTTAGCCCAACCCACACCATGTCACCACTACTAGGCACATCAATATCAAGGGTCTCAAGAACAGCCCAAAGAGGAATTCCATATTTGGAGAATCCAGAAGTTAATCTCGACATAGTTTAATTCCCTAGAGAGTGCATTGTTAAAAAAAAGTCTGTCACCAAAGTTTAATCCCCTAGAGTGCATTAAAATCTATCCTCAATCAAACACTGGTCCGTTTGGATTGAGGGGGAGGGAGGAGAAATAGAGTAGAGTAGAGTAGATTTAGCCCAAAATTAGCCTATATTTAGCCAACTCTACTCTATTCCCCAAAATCAAACTAAAACCTTACCGAAAAAGATGTAAAGATTCAAAGCACAAACAGCTAGGGTGGGAGGACAAAACAGATAGAAAATAAGAATGAGTTCAAATTTAGCGAGGGTCTGAGAAGAGCAGGGAGTCTTAGAGGAAAAGCAGAGAGAATAGAGAGAAACAAATAGAACCATACACCTTCATTTCCAGCAAGTTTCTCCTCTAAGGTCCACTCTTTTTTGTTTTTTGTTTTTTTGTTTTTCTTTGATGAGTGACTCCCCTTGGAGCCATCTACTTCAGAAAAATGAAGCTCAAGGTCGAACTCAGCAGTTAAAAGTGAATAAAGTTCATCATTATCAGAATAATAAGTGTTAACCAGTTTTAAATGTGCCTTTAAAATCTAAATCACATGTCAAGGATTCCTATAACAATGTTATGACTGTAACACCAACTGGAAAGGACCAAGGACTACCCACAAAAATTTAAAAAAAAAAAAAGAAGAAAAAAAAAGTACGAAAAAGAAGCAATACAACTACCTTTTTTTTAAAGTGACAACAACCACAACATTAAAAAGGTCTCGTAAATTGAATAATGAAAAGAAAGTATAACATGAGACAACTTAGATAATAACTGTGATTAAGAAAACAAGAAGAAGAAGAAGAAGAAGAAGAAGAAGATAATAACTGTGAAATTAAAGGGTGGGAGAGAGGGACTTACTCTGAACAGGACATAGGATGCTGGAATTAGACCAATCAAAGATTAATGAAAAGGTTGGGCAATGATGGAGTTATCGTCATAAAGAGCATGTAATTTAGCAGCTTATCTCTACCTTTAGCTATCTGCTTTCAGGAATTTCAGCTTAATTGAATAGCACATGAAAATAGATTAATTTTATGATACAAAGAAAAGACAAGGCAAAGATATACCTCTGCTTGGAAGAATCTCAACTTTTAATGCCACAACCGACTAACCAAAGACCTGCCAATTAACTTAGACAAAAAGAAGCAGGATGATGCTCCAGCTGTAGCATTAAAACAACTAAGAGAAGGCCTCTGATTCTATTTTCTTTTTCAGCTGAGTGAAGCAGCACAATTTGTGAGAGACATGGAGGTGTGGCAATAGAATGACAATTTTTTGAATATGTATAAGTTCTTACTTGTTATTTCACATGCAGGTGGTGTGTATGTTAAATAATAAACAACATGCAAAGCCATTGTTGACACACAGTGGATTTTGATGCATCCCAACTCAAATTCCAAAATCCCACCCAACCAAACTATAGATTAAAATAAAAAATAAAAATCAAGCCCTGGATAAAGTAATAGAGAAACAAAGACCTAGAAGGTGAGAACCTGGGTTGATGAAATTCCTTTTGTGTGTTTATTTCGATCTCTTTTTTTTTTTTTTTTTTATGCACCAAGATGCAGCCATGGTTTACTTACTCGCTCAGAGTGAACAAAGCCACGGATTATGTTGCAACCCAGTCTGAATTGGAAACTTTCTGTACATCCAGCATCAAAGTAAAGAGTAGCATCTTCAATGTGATCTGAAATTTAAGACAGGTGAATAAATAATATTAGAATAGATCAACTGAATGTTGGACAGAGATTTTCAAATGTCAAGTTAATACCATCAATAAATTTTCAGAACTCACAAATTTGTGCAGATACAAATTAGAAAAAATCAACAGCCCAGCCACCACTGCTACTCTTGCCTTCAACGCCAGCGATGCCAAGCTGTGAACTTCCTTGACTGACAGCACTGTTGTCAATGACCCCAGCTTAAACTTCTCAGCTTTAGCAGTAGAGAAACCTGGCTTCTTCATTGTCGTCTTGGTCCAAGGACCTGGTTGGGTTCCCTTTACAACAGCAACAATAATGTCTTAATCCCAAAATTTTAAAACATAATTCATAACACATTCCTATTAAGGAAAATTACAAAATATTTTAATGTTGCAACTTGAGTTTGATGATGGTAAGTGCTGATGTACTATAAATTGCCAATAATGTTGATAACCTAGTGAGCCTAAATGCACATGATAAAAAATGGGATGACCTATGGCAACTAAAACCAAGAGGCACAAACCATTAAGTTGACTTATACTAATGCCAGTGAATGAGACATTTGGTCAAATATATTTGCACATTTCAAACTGAGAATGAGAAGAAGTTTTTTTGCAACATGAATCCACCCAAAAATTATACCCAAAAAAAAATAATAATAATCAACATTAGAATAATGTACTGTTATACTTGGAATTATATCTATGGCTACTAAAATGAAAGGGAGAGAGATGATGCCAAAGAATAAAAGAAATTTAAAAATATATAAAAAAGTTATCAGCAATATACTTATAACAATCATTTAGTCTAAGCCCAAAAACGTCAGAGGTACTTGAATCAGCAACCTTCGAAAAAAAAAGACAACGAACATTATTAAAAGAGACAAAAGAGAAATTACCTTCAGTACAAAGGCTTTTGGAAGCTTCTTTTAATTGAGGATTGAAGAATTCGCATTCGCAATTGCCAATGGAACCAAACCCAGGCTCTGCTGCTTGGAGCCAAAAGAGAAGGGCTTTGGGGAGAAATTATATAAAAGAGAAGGGCTTTTTATCTAATATTTGTAGATATATTATAGATTATAGATTATCCGTTTTCATAACCATTTACATTTCCTAATTTTTATCTCTTTATAATTAAATATAATACAACTGGAATTAATTTTCTGTATATTATACGTGAAAATAAATACAAAACAAGGGGCATGAAGAAAACTTGATACAAATTATTTCAAATGAAATATTACCTATCAACACACCAAAAGTAACATCAATTAGTAATAAGATAAGAGCCTTACAACGTTTACTTGTATAGCTACCAAATTTGTGCCACATCACCCCTAAATTTGCACTCCACGTTATCTAAGAATTGAAAATACATAATTCTCCACTGCTTGTTCAGCAATAAAGAATACAATACAACCCAAAACCCAACCACATATCCGAGTGCCATGCTCACATAGAACCAGTCCACTTCACGTCCACCAGTATATGTGCTTCCCTCATTTTTAGTGTTAGGTTTTACATTATTTATAGTGCAATTATCAGTAAGTGGAGGCCCACAAAGTTTATTTCCAATAAAACCAGAAGCATTAAGGCTTTGCAATTGAGTGCTTAAAGGGATTCTCCCAATTAAATTGTTGTTTGCCAAGTTCAACTGACTCAAAAATGTCAAACTTGACATGCTTGGGGGAATTTCACCTGAAAGTTGGTTTACAGAGAAATCAAGAGATTCTAGTGATCCCATAGCCCCTATATTTTCAGGAATCCATCCAGTCAATATATTAAATGACAAATTCAATGATATTAATCCTTGGAGACTAGTCACTTCTTTAGGGATCTCTCCTGATAAATTATTCTTCGAAACGTCTATAGTTCTTAGTAGTCGAAGATTGGTGGTATACTCAAGAACTTGCCCTTTTATCACAAGCAATGCCCTTTCAAAATCCACAGAATCACCATCAACCACAAACAAGTCTTGTAAAATATTGTGAGAAGTTGAAGCCATGGCATTCAAATTGTTAACACAACTAGGTATGCTTCCAAATAGCTTGTTATGTGAAAGGTCCAAGATTTGGAGTGAAGTAAGAGCACATAGTTGTTTCGGTATGTGGCCATGGAAATTGTTTGAGCGAAGGTTGAGAATGATCAAGCTTGAATGTCTTTTTCCTATCCATGAAGGTATGATTCCAAAAAACTGATTCTCACTGATATCAATAATCTCCAAATCAGTGCAATTTTTCAAAATATGCAATAATTTCCCTGAGATTTTGTTGTTGCTTAGATGCAAAGACTTAAGAAGACTCAAATGAGCAAAGGAAGCTGGAATGCTACCAGTGAAATTATTGTTTCCTAGACTTAAGACCAACAATTTTTGCCAATTCTTCCAACAATAACTTATATTTCCTGATAAATGATTTTTTCCAAGATTGAGAAGTTCCATTTGTTTGGGCTCATTCTTCTTGTAACACAAAAAGTGAGAAATAGATCCAGACAATAAATTGTTAGATAGATCTAGAAAGCTCACGTTAGAGGATATACAAGGTAATGAACCACTGAATGAATTAGAACTCATATCAATCACGGAAGAAGGATACAAAGTCACAGGTATATTTGGAATCTGTCCATAGATATGATTGTGAGACAAGTTTAGATAATTGAACTGAGATGACATGTTCCAAAACAAAGGAGGAATTGCATCCTTAACATTTGTGTTGGATATATCTAAAGACCAAACTCGCTTTTGTGAACAAATCCATAAGGGAAAATTTGGCCCTAAAATCCACGATCCCAATCCTAAAATGACAACTTGAAAAGGAGGAATCCAATTGGGACTCACTTTTAAAGTCAAACAGGTTGGAGTTGTGCTAAGTTCCTTTAATGTTCTTAAATTGGCAAAATGAGCTTCAGATACTACTCCCTCCAACATATTCCCACCAATAAAGACATACTCTAATTTGGAGAGTCCTCCAAAACTTTGAGGAAGAGTTTCGTTAAATTGATTACTTGAAAGGTCTAAGAATCTCAAAGATGAAAGTTTTCCTATTGAAATTGGAATTGGACCCCAAATTGAATTACCCTCCAAAGAAAGTGTAGTAAGATTTTGAAATTGCCCAAGTTCCTCAGTCAAATGACCAGATAGTTGAGCATCATACATTTCTAAGACCTCTAGTCCATAAGAAACACATCTTAATAAACTTTCTAAGATTTCCGATACCTCTTGACTCAATTTGTTGTCAGACAATCTTAGTTCCCTTAAATTGCAAACATTGCCCAAAGATCTTGGTACCTTTCCATCAAGTTGATTGCTTGTCAAGTCTATGCTAATGGCAGATGTTAGATTTCTAATGGAACTAGAGATTATACCTTGCAAAAGATTCTTGCGGAAGTTGAGGAACTCAAGATGACTAAAACTATACAACCAATTGGGAATTGAAGAGTTGAAATAGTTGGCAGAGAGATCAAGGTGCTTAAGAGAAGTCATGTTTTGCAAACCAATAGGGATTGGACCTTGAAAACCATTGGCAGATAGATTAAGAGCAACCAAATTTTGATAACCAAAGACCCATGATGGAATCAAAGCGTTTTCAAAGCTGTTAAAAGAGAGATCAAGGGTGGCTAGAGATGAAAAGTTAGAATTGGGTGTTGGTGGGATGGAACCAAGGCTGCAATGTGATAACCACAACTCTGACAAGGAAGTGATTTTGTTTGTCACCTGAAGCAAATCGGAGGCTTTGCTAAGGTCTACACCACTCAAATCTAGCACTTGTAGTGAAGGAAGACTAGAAAGCCATTGAAGGTTATTGACAGATAAAAAATTATAACCAAAGCCTCCGAGATTAAGATAGTGCAAATTTGAGAGATTTCCAATTTGAGGAGGTATCAATTCCCCAAATCCCGCACAGAAGAGATTAAGATATCTTAAACTCTTCATGGAACCGAGGAATTCAGGAATTGGAAATAGACCAAAATTATTGTAGCTCAAGTCCAGGTAAAACAAATGCTTCAAATCAAGTAGGGAAGGATTTATCTTACCACCAAACATTGTCTGTGCATAAGATTGAATAGCAGCTTCATATTGGGCTTCAATTGAAAAATATTCAAGCTCAGGAGGAGGAAAGCTTCTGAGATTGAGTTCTTGGACTTGACCAGTAACATTGTTGCAGACGACTCCCACCCATTGACAACAATCCCCATCACCAGCCCAAGAGGCAAGCCGGTTTAAAGGATCAGTAAGATCTTGCTTGAATCTGAGAAGGGCCTGTTGCTCACTTTGGATGCAATAAACCTCAGAGTTTCCATAGCAGAACTTAGGATCAATAGCTGCCAAAGTGAGAAACACAAGGAAAAGGGTTAATGTAACGGCTCTTAATCTGAAGGAACCGTCCATGGTTATGCAAAAAACTATATGATTATGTAAATGCTACACTAATGGCGTGGAAATTTATAGGAGGCGGATTTCTGGAGTCTTTTAGCTAAATAGTGCTAAAATCAAAACATATTTGCGTTATAGGTACTGTTTGAAGTTATTCGTGGAAATGAGGAGAGAGATTGAATTTCGGCAACACCGTTGCCAAAATTCAACAAAAAGTAGGAGAGAGAATGAGAAAAATGAGGAAAGAGAAAAGCAATTGTCAGGAACAAGAAAACCTTGAATTTCGGCAACAGTGTTGCCGAAATTCATCTGCCCAAATTATTTCCTGTGTTGCCCGGATGTGTGAGAAGTGCAATAATGCGTGAGCGCCCAAACAAAAAAAAAAGTAATTGTGGCAATGGTATTGCCGAAAATGGTAGGAAAAAAAAAGTGAATGTGGAAGAATTAAAGAAAAATATAATGTGCTACGTACACAATATTTTTACAATATTTTCACAATAAATCACAAGTAACTAGTTATTATTAGTTCAAATTTAAATTTGACATTGACATTACTATTTTAATTTAACAATAACAACAGGTAACAACCTGATACTTAGTATTTGTTGTAAAAATATTGTAAAAATTGTGTGCACTTATTATTTCTTAAAAAAGAAAAAGTATAATGGATTTGCCGAAAATTTTGTGGCAATTGTGGCTTGCCGAAAATGGGAGGAAAAAAAAAATTCAATAGGTTTGTGGCAATGGCATTGCCACAATTGGGAAATTTTTTTTTTTTTTTTTTTTTAGCATTGCTTGAATTTCGGCAATACCATTGCCACAATTAGGGAAAAAAAAAAATTTTTTTTCCCATTTTCGGCAATGACATTGTCACAATTGGCAAAAAAAAATTGCCACAAACCTATTGAAACTTTTTTTTTTCTCCCATTTTCGGCAAGCCACAATTGCCACAAAATTTTCGACAAATCCATTACACTTTTTTTTTTTTAAAGAAATAATAAGTGCACACAATTTTTACAATATTTTTACAACAAATGCTAAGTATCAGGTTGTTACTTGTCGTTATTGTTAAATTAAAATAGTAATGTCAATGTCAAATTTAAATTTGAACTAATAATAACTAGTTACTTGTGATTTATTGTGAAAATATTGTGTACGTAGCACATTATATTTTTCTTTAATTCTTCCGCATTCACTTTTTTTTTTCCTACCATTTTCGGCAATACCATTGCCACAATTACTTTTTTTTTTTTTTTTGGGCGCTCACGCATTATTGCACTTCTCACACATCCGGGCAGCATAGGAAATTTGGGCAGATGAATTTCGGCAACACTGTTGCCGAAATTCAAGGTTTTCTTGTTCCTGACAATTGCTTTTCTCTTTCCTCCTTTTTCTCACTCTCTCTCCTATTTTTTGTTGAATTTCGGCAACGGTATTGCCGAAATTCAATCTCTCTCCTCATTTCCACAAATAACTTCAAACAGTACCTATAACGCAAATATGTTTTGATTTTAACAATATTTAGCTAAAAGACTCCGGATTTCTGTGCTTAATTGATTTCTGCTTTCCGTGTTTTTAACGCTTATAATGCTACCTGTAGTTTTAAAAATCGGACCGGGCCGGACCAGACCTAACGGTTCAACTGGTTCAACCAAAAACTGAACCTTAATTCAGTAAGTTATTATTAAAAACCGAAAATTAAAAAAAATCGTAAAAACCATCGGTTTAACCGGAAACCGATACGGTTAAACCAGTTTTAAGCTGCTTTGATCATTAACCTTTCAGCCACTGTGTTTCTGACAAAAAAAAAAAAAAAAGAGATTTTGTTTCAAATTTAAGAAGAAGAGAGATTTTGCCTTTGAAGATGCTGTTAAGTCTAAAGCTATGAAGCTTAAGACACCCACATTGACACAAAAAATATCAGATTTACTATTTATGACTTGACACAGTTGAAAAAGAATCGAGGCAGAGGCGGAGCTAGGAATTTTTGTTTAGGGGGCCAAGTTGCGACATTAATATATTTATCAAGACAACCCCCCTCCCCCACACACACATATATATACAGACACGCTTTTTTACCATATGCACACACATATATATACACACACTTTTTTATTTGATAAGTTATATATATACACACACCCAACCAAAAAAAAAAAAAAGAGTTTAGTATTTTCAAAATAAAATTCATTTTTTTCCATTTTCATAGTAAAATTCTTAAAAAGTTTCATTTTAATTACAAATTATCAAATTTTATAATAAAGTAAGTAAAAAAATCTTTCAATTGAACTAATGAAATTTTCAAAAACATGAATGATCCAAAACTTGGAGGAATAAGTTAGGCTTCAAACATATTTAAAGCTACCTTGCTCTAACCCATTATGTGGCAACTAAAGACACGTACATTTCATGTGTAGTTTTAGTGACAAAATTTAATTTTTTTTAATGAGTCAATAACTTGTTAATCGTCACAGAACGGGTTGAAAAAGAAAGATTCAAACATGTTTGATACCAAATTTTATCAAATATTTAACAGATTTAAGAGCATATTTTACAATAAAAAATAGAATTGTGAAAAATAAAGTTATATCTCATAACAATTAGACCAATTATTTTTTTTAGAGTATTATTGGACTAATTCAAATATTTGGGGGGGTCAACTATTATTTTTGTAGACTAAATTTTAAAAATATTAAAATAATTTTATATATATTTAAAAAAAATTCAAAATTTTGGGGGGACACCACCCTTATGGCTTATACATGCCTCCGCCCCTGAACCGAGGAAACCCAAACCAAAGAGATGCAGCCATGTAAGTACAATCTGTCCGCTTCAGATTAAGAGCTTTTCTTGCTACTCTTTTTTTTGTTTTGTTTTTTTTTGTTTTGGTTGAATAAAAAGAATGAGAAAAATCTTGCTGCTGCTATTGTAGACTTGCACATGCACGGATGCACATATATTGACGAGAGAGGAGAGAGTATTGAAGGCAAAGTGATGAAAAATTAGAAAAAAGTAAAAGAAGAAACTAGTACTGAGCTTTTATTTAACCAAGGTGTGGATGTAAGATTTCAAAATATGTGGTAGGTGATGTGTCAACGTGTAAAGGACTAAAAAGGTATGATATGTGGTGGAAAAGAAATACCAAGGGGCAATGATGTTGTTTTTCACATGTGACATTTTGTTATTTGAAAAATAAAAGAATAACTAAAATAATTTTTAACATAAAGGTACATCATAACTCTCTTTTTTGTGTGTGTATTTATTTCTAAAAAAAATGGGTAATTGTCTCGCATTGCTTAAGAGAGTGTGTTGTGTGTAGTATAACTTACCCTACTCTTCCTCAAAAGTTATCATAGTTTTTTAGTAGAGTTATGGTGTGTGTTTGTGTTAGAACACTTTTCCTCTCCCTTGTGTGTGTGTATTTGTTTCTCAACAAAAAAAAAAAAAAACTAAAATAATTTTTGTAGTGGGCTTGAGTTTGGTTGTCTAATATATAAATAAAGAGAGATGTTATATTCATAATATTTTTATAATATTTTTACAACAAATTATAGATGGTTAGTTATAATTGGTTCAAATTTGAACTTAATACTAAGATTACTTTTTTGTCATAATAATAACAACCAATAACAACTTGCCACTTTGAAATTGTTGTAAAAATATTGTGAAAATATAGTGGACATATCATTTCTTATAAATTAAAGTTAAGGTTTAATGTTTTACTGTTGTTTAATTTAATTTTTTAGTTAAAATATTAGTTATAAAATTATTTATTTATTTATTTATATTTTATAATTATTAATTATTTATTTATGACTTTTTGAGTGGAGTTGTGGTGTGTGTTTGTATTAGAACCCTTTTCCTCTCCCTTGTGTGTGTGTGTGTTTGTTTCTCAAAAAAAAAAAAAAAAAAACTATAATAATTTTTGTAGTGGGCTTGAGTTTGGTTGTCTAATATATAAATAAAGAGAGATGTTATATTCATAATATTTTTATAATATTTTTACAATAAATTATAGATGGTTAGTTGTAATTAGTTCAAATTTGAACTTAATATTAAGATTACTTTTTTGCCATAATAATAACAACCAGTAACAACTTGCCACTTTGAAATTATTGTAAAAATATTGTGAAAATATAGTGAACATATCATTTCTTATAAATTAAAGTTAAGGTTTAATGTTTTACTGTTATTTAATTTAATTTTTTAGTTAAAATATTAGTTATAAAATTATTTATTTATTTATATTTTATAATTATTAATTATTTATTTATGACATCATCGGTTCAACCATCGATCCGACCATAAAATCGAAAACCACTCTCTATTTCGGTTCTTTGACCGTACCAGTTTTTAAAACCATGATGCTTCCACACATTATTTCCAACTCTAAGAATTGACCTAAAGTCTTGTGAATGTGAGGCCTTAATATTTTTGAAATGGTCAGATGAAACTTTATCCAAGTTGTTCTACTTGATGGTGATTTTTATGGTCAAATTCAATGAATATACTTGCAATAAATTTTTGTTCAAATTTTGTTTTTTAATTTCATTTCATGCCACCAATATGTAACATTGACCAAACTTCCAATTCCCCTCATTTTAAAATTCCAATTGAATATATGAATAGCTTAATTAATTAAAATCAATTGGTGATTAATATAAAAATAGTCCAAGCAGAGTACTAAAGGTGTTATGTGTAGAATGTTGTCTGAATCTGTGAATTTTTTATTTAGAGAAAAGTTTAGGACAATTTGGATAGAAATTACCTGTGAATATGTGAATTCTAAACATATAATAAAATAGATTTTGGTTGAGATATCAAAAACTTAGTATGTCCCCCCCACCCCCCTCCAAAAAAAAATGTTATTTCTTTTTATAGGTTTCAGTTAACTAAGTTGATAAAGTTTCTTATCGTCAAATAAGAGATTTAGGATTCAATCCCTATATATGCCAAAAAACCAATTGCTATCTTGGCCTAATGATTAAAAAAAAAAAAAATTATCATAGAGCAAATGTCATAAGTTTGAAATATTTTCTTGTGGATAAATTGGTAGGTTGTTATTAAATTTGCTTATGATCCATGCCAAAATTCACAAATTCAGACATCTATTTCCAATGGGCATGGTCCAATAATAGATTTTTTTCCTTGTGTATTAGTTATTTATTTGAGTTATTATTCAATATTCAAAGTGTATAGTGTTAATGGTATTTTTTTTTCCTTTCACATAATAGTAGGTATTACTAATTAAATTCATAGTGAAATTTACCATGTGTGTAAAAGAAGAAAATACAATATTTCAAGAATACTTAATAATTTTCCTATTTTATAAAATCATATATTTTTATAAACACACACACACACATATATATATATATATATATTCATTATATTTTGATTTTTATAAGCTATATGTTGTATAAGAGTACTATAAGAATAAAAGTCATCAATTAAATTTTATATATAATTTCTTATTTCTACTAAAAACAAAATAGGGGAAAGGGGAATTTTCAAAATCCTCCGTCTGCTACTGTTTGTAGCCACCATAGATGAACAGTTTACAGAAATTTTGACAATTAAGTACACAGAGAGAGAATTTTTGTATCATAGCGGGCACTTGGTGAAAGAAAAGTTGAAAACTCAAAGGGCAAGCGTGTAACTGAAACTATGTATGTCGGTAGACTCGTTCAAAATTTAATGGGATTCTGATTCTTTTCTTCTAACTTGTGAATGGTAATCTGTGTTCCATCACTATTAAGGGTGCATTTAGACTTATTTTACTATTCAGTTTATTTTTATTATTATTTATTAGTTTTACTGTACTTTTTGGTACTATTTAAGAGTCCTATTGTATTATTTCAGCTAACTTTTATCTTTATTTACAGTACTTTCAGCAAAAAAATTTCAGTTTTAGCAAAATAAACGGATCTTAAACAGCCCTAATTGACCTAGGAGTCAAGCATCAACTGTAAGTGCAAGCAGATAGACTGAAGTTTATTGATTTTGGAAGTAGGAATAATCGAATAAGTCCCTCTCTGACTCAAGTTGGCTGTGGAGTGGGTGCTATATTGTCTGCGTACACACAATATTGGTTTTTTTTTTTTTTTTAGAATACTAAGTATTTTTAATATACACACGGAGAAAGGGGAGAATATTTTTTTTTTTAAAGAAACTTACAGAGTGGTATATCCAAAAGGGTCTAACTTTTGGAAACACAGCACATGTTTTAAACCTCTTAAACTCACACTCATTTTCCAATGTGGGATTAACCCACTGTTTTTTATTTTAAGAATACTAAGTATTTTTAACACACACACACGGGGAGAGGGGATAAGTTTTTTTTTATAAAAAAACTTACAGTGGTGTATATCCAAAAGGGCCTAACTTTTGAAACTTTAAACCTCTTGAATGTGTTTGACAACTTTTGTTAAGCTTATTTACTTAAATGTGTGAGAGAAAAAGTTATAGCAAATAAGCTAGGTTTTTTCATTAACCAACTTTTTTGCTTAACATTGCTGTTTGTCTCATCTAAGCAAATAAGTTAGCCAAACTCAAAAATGTAAACCAAAATTTCGAGGTAAATTAGAAAACAAAACAAAACTAATGATCTTCGGAATCCAAATAGGCCACTTGTGGTGGTTTAACCTAATTTCTACCTTCCCAAAAAGAATCAAGTTATTTTTAGCAAAGAGTTTATGTATATGAAATGGAAACCATACAGTTAAGAGATATAAGAGATTTGAGTTTTTTCCTCGGTAGGACTGCTAATGCCCAAACTTAACATTTGAGCACAAATCAATTATAACCAAGACACTCAAATACATATTTGACTAAATCATGAGGTTGAGAGAGCTAGGATTTTCCAAAACTCGCAATTAATTTTTTTTTATAAATATTTTAGAATAACTCTCTAGAGGACAAGGTTTGGAGGAAAGCCCATCAAATTCCTTTTATATCTTTTTATTGGATGTGAATTTTGAAAATCTAACCGTTGGATTTTATAATATTTATGTTTTTAACGTGCATGTCAAATTTCGTTCAAATCAAATGTTATTTACTATTGGATTAATAAACTTATTTTTTATATATAATTTTAGATCACAAAAACTTGAAATTTAAATATTTGATTGATAACATAGCTATTGATATTTGATCTTCTCGAAATTTTGCAAACATGAAGGATATAATAAGAACATGTAATCTGACGTTTAGATTACAAAATTTACATCCAATAAAAAAATATCTGCAGAGTTTGAAGTGTTTCTTTCCAAACTACTTTGGAGAGAAACATTTTCCCTCTCTAGGGGCTTCACATGGCAATGCGCACACATTGATGCCTTGAAGAAGAAAAAAGAATATATAAGTTTTGATCTCAATGGAGAGCCAATTTGTGAACATTGTTATTTGATGCCCTTGGAGGATTAAAAAAAATTATTTTTAAAATTGTGGAGTTTTGGATAATTTAGTAGTTACGGCTTTTATTTGATAATTTTTGGGGAAAATAGAAATAAAATATTTTTTTTCATTTATAATTAACTTTGTGGTTAAGGTAAATTAGTTTATGTTCAAAGAAGGACAAGTTTTGGGTCAATTAAACTAGTTGCGGTATTTACTATTCTCTATTTAGTAAGGGTAATTTAAGGTTTAATTGATTATCTGATGGACACGAATTTATTATTTCAATTTAACAATAACACAAGCAGTGACTTTTTTCTTTATCTTTTTTTACATGACATGGTATATTAAAATTACTTCATGTGACAGACCAATGAATAATAGAAATTCTTCTAAGAAAAATAAATAATAGAAATGACACGATGATAACAATAATGAGATTAACAAGCGCAAGTAATGAAGTAAGATCAATTAATTTACTTAACATTAACTTGTTTTATCATCTAATTTAGATTGGAAAAATTAATTTTCTTTGGACCTTATTCTAAATAAATTGGGTCTCTTCTTGGAATGTTATTCGAGTTACCTTCTACCTAGCCTCCTTTTCATATGACTTTTCTGGTGCTTCACACGGCAACTTTTAGGAACAGTGAAACTTTCAACTCTCAAGTCAAGACGCTCATTGATATTCGATTTACCATCTATTCAGCTTTGTTTCAATCGAGAAAAGTCAAAGGTCAGACACTTTGATTTTATATTTTTAAAATTTGAAGTTTTTAAGAGGATAAATGTTATAACAAATGTACATAAAGTATTGGTTAATAATTTATTTTAAAAAAGAAATTATGAGAAAAGAATAAAAAATAATTAATGTTTTGATAATTTTTTCTATTTCTTATTAAAGTGGTGTTAAATTTTTTTTAAATGAATTATTAACGAATGCTCTAAGGGCACTCGTTAGCATGACCATATATATATATATATATGAGTGATTTTAAAATAATGGAGGATTAGGTTTTTGAAGTGGGTTTTAGTTAATTATGGATACAATCAAAAGGAAGTAGCTATTATTAGAAACTAGAATCTGATAAAAAATGGAAACAGTTTGTGTTTTTCATGTGTATCGTACCTGATAGAGTTCCTTATTGATGAGCCACTGGCCTTGGTACAACACAACCCCCCACCCTACTCTTCTTCTACACATTCTACTTTTGGGTGGGGGAGAGTCCTATATATAAGATGATTCAACTTACATTATACTGACTTTAATCCTAGTCACCCAACCATAATTTTGTGATTAGGTTAGATTACTTGACAAATAATGCAATCTGTACTGTGATGGATTCGTCTTCAGAGGTTCTTATGGGTAGGGTTTGGGTGTTTTTTTGTTTATGAAAGAGCTGGATCCCATGGGATTTTGTATTAAGAAAGAGTAATGCTACATACACAATTTCACAATAATTTAGTTAAAATGCTTTTAATTTTAATTTTTGTTTACACCCACAACTTGCATAACATTTTTACCTACTAATAACAATTTGCTATTTGGTAGATGTGAAATTAATTTTATCTCTAGACAAATTGTTCATGGAGTAATTTGGGTATTTAAATATAAGAAGGATGGATTTTTGTTGATAGTAGGTTTATGGTGTCATGCTAGTGGTGAAGAGAGATAAGCTAAGTGTATGTGTGAATTTTTTAGATTTAGCAAATGAGATTTTCACTTAGGTGTAAATGAGTTTAAAAAGATTTGGATTCCTCACTTGGACTCTGAAGACTGATGTTACTCCAAATGTTTCTCAATCTCTCTCAAAGTTAAACCTAAGATCAAAAACATTTAAAAAATAAAATGAATTAAAAAAAAAAAAAAAAAACCAAACAAACAAACAAAGATTTTGTTATTATTCTTTCTGCTAATTAGGCTCTTCTTTGTACTCCATCTGATTTTTTTTTCTTTGAGATTTTTTTACTCTGCCCTTCCCAGATTTTTCCTTCTTTACCAATACAACAAGCCTCTCTATAAAGTATTTCATTCTCATTTCTCACCCTAGAAAACCTCCTCAAGATTACCACCTTAAGATGTTCATACTTCTTCATGGGAAAGATCCCTCTCATTTAAATCATCCAATTAAATCCAGAGCTAAGATATGTGATATTTTAAAAAATCCAATGGTCTTAAAAAGCCCATTTAAAACTACACAAATTCAGTTTTCTTCATTTCTTGTTTTCCCCACTTTTTATTTTTATTTTTTATCATTAACCTTAAAAGTTGGCTGGAAAATCAATGAAAACTGAATCTGAATTCAAATTGAGGAACATAATACCATAAAAATGAATTTGAAATGAATTAAGAGTAAGATATGTGATATTTTTAAAATCCAATGGTCTAAAAAAACCCATTTAAACTACACAAATTCAGTTTTCTTCATTTCTTTTTTTCCCCACCTTTAAAAAAATAACCTTAGAAGTTGAGAAATACTATGTTCACAACTTATTACTTATAATTTGTTATGAAAATGTTGTAGACGTATTACCTCTCTTAAAAGTTAGCTGAAAAATCCATGAAATTAAACTGAATTTGAATTCAAATTGAAGAACAAAATGCTATAAAAATTAATTTGAAATTAAGTTTAAGAACAAAATACCTTTAAATATTTGTTTTTGTCATTGTACCATAGGGATTTAAGTGAGTCCACAAAAAATGCAAAAAAAGGAAAAATGGAAGCAAAAAATAAAAGCATGTGGCTAGAACTAAACTCCCAATGGAATGCTAGATATACAAACTGGTCCTACATTAAATCACACATATAACCACAAAATTCACCATATATACCAAGTACCAACACCCACACAAGCATGCTCACAATCAACACAAGTGAAAAATATATATCGAGTAGGTAATAATAACTACGAATACAAGGAAGTCAAGTGCTTAACAATTATTAGAACAAAACACAAAATTTCAATGTCCATCAAATAATTAATTAAAAGAAATATCTCCCTCTCTCATGTTCAAACTTGACCTCTTTAACAAGTCTCGAGTAGAATCACCAATTTGTGAACACCATCACGTGACTAATCGTGGCCAGATGAATAAGATCGAGCCAGTCCTATCAAAACAAGACTAATCGTAACGTATACTCAGAAAAACACAACCTTGGGATCTGCATTCTTCACTAAGCAGTGAACTGTGAAGCTCACGAACTCATGGCTGTGGGTTCTCAAGCCCAAGACATGCAGTTCAAGCTTAACAGCTTCATGGTGACCTCAGTTTACTGTGTTTGGAAGAACTATCTGGGTCTGTTGTTCAAGGATCCTCCTTTCTTTTCTGCATTGTTGAAGTCTCTCTCAAGAAGCCCACTACTTTTGAGTCCAAACCCTTCTTAGCCCTCTTCTTCCAAGACTTGTTTGATTTGGGCCTTTTGTAATTAGAATTTAGTTGGGTTTTCCTGGACCATAATTGGGCCTTTTGGGTCCACCAATAAAAGTGTTTGATGGGTATCCAATAAATACCTTGCTCCCTGCGAGCCACGCAAGTCGGTCCCTAATCCACTGGAAATCTTCCAAAACAAGAGCTCGTTTGCAAATTGCAATGCCGAATTTCATATTTAAACGACAGCCAAACCACCTCGCCTTTCTCAAAACGCAATTTCTTCACTAGTAATAGAGGTTTTGTAATTCCAATTTGGATTTAATTTATGACGAATGAATTTAATTCCAATTTGGGGTCTCAAGAATATGATATTTTGTTCCGTAGTGCACTCCCTGCAAAATCTTGTTTGCCAAAGATAAAGTCAGTTCATTGAGGGAATGTTGAAATTAGGTTAGAGCACTACTAGTGGCCTATTTTGCATATGGATTCTAGAGATCATTACAGTTTGATGTCAAAATTTTGGTTCACATGCATCCATGACATTTTCACAAACGACATTCTTAATATCGTAATTCTAGACAATAATCACTTCACCTCTATAAGTATAGAACACATGACTTGCCAAATAATCATACTAGGCTTTTGATACCTACCACAATTGCAAGTAACACTTGCTTCAAGTCTAGAATCACCTTAGCGAGCATTCAGAATAGAAAAACTTTATATTTCACTACATCATTAAACCCTTATGAAATCACAAAATTAATGTATGTAATTAACACAATCTTATTTTGAACTATGAGAAGCACTGTGTTATCAACCTTTGCCACTTCTTCAAGCTACATATAGGGCCGGCCCTAGGCCTAGGCCATTTAGGCCATGGCCTAAGGCCCCCTATCATAGAAAGGCCCCCAAATATAGGGACAGTAAGAGGCTGTTTGGATGGCCTGTTTCCGTAACTTAATTCTCTATTCCATAACTCAATTCTAAAAAATGGTGGAACCCATAGCAAAAAGTCCGCTTGGCTGCACCAATTCTCTGTTTCCATAACTCTGTTTCCATCACTCAATTCTCTGATTTTTGAGTTATGAGTTATGGAAACTGAAAACACATTTTGGCTGTTTTCAGTTTTCATAACTCATAACTCAATAACATTTTTGTAATTAAACACACATAAGGGACCCACTAATCATAACTCAGTCGCACCTTTTGACCAAAACAACTCTTCCTTTTTTTTTTTTCCTAGGTTCGATCTCCCCGTGTTCTTCCTTCTTCTTTTTTTCCCCCTTTCTTCTCTTGGGTTCGGTCTCCCCTGTTCTTTCCTTCTTCTTTTTTTCCCTTTCTTCTCTTGGGTTTGGTCTCCCTGTTCTTCCTTTTTTTTTTTTTTTATTTTTTTTTTATTTTTTTTTTTTTTATCCTGGGTTCGATCTCCCCTATTCTTCCTTTTTTTTTTTTTTTTTTTTTTTTTTTTTCCCCTTTCTTCTCCTGGGTTCGGTCTCCCCTGTTCTTCCTTTTTTTTTTTTTTTTTCCTTCTCCTGGGTTCGGTCTCCCCGGTGTTCTTCCCTTTTTTTTTTTTTTTTTCTTCTTCTTCTTCTTTCACTGGGTTCGGGTGATCTAGGTTTCTTTTTTTTTTTCACTGGGTTCGGGTGATCTGAACTTTTTTTTTTCCTTTTTTCTTTCACTGGTACGGGTTTGTGGGTACTGGGGGGAAAAAATGTTGCACCAGTGATAGGTATGGGGCCCACAAATAGTGTGAAAAATATTGAGTGATGGAAATTGAGTGATGGTGCCAAACAGCCTTGGTATTTTAGAGTAATGAGTGATGAGTGATGGAAATTGAGTAACGGAAATCGAGTGATGAAAAAAATGGTGCCAAACAGCCTCTAAGTTTTTTTTTTTTTTTAATTAAAGAAAAAATGTGAGTTAGCTGTACATTTTTTTCCCACTTTTAAGAAGGCCTAAAATATTAGAGTTATACTAGTATATTACAAGTTTTATTACTTAGGTTCTATATATTGATGTGCTAGTAATTCAATACTTATTGATTCTTTTATTGAAGGACCACCTCATTACCGCATCAGTTTGTAAGCTTTTTGTAGTAAAATTTGTAATAAGTTTAGCATTTTCTCCACACAAAAAAAGAAGAAGAGAATTAATAGAAATACAAATCATTCACTATTAAATGAATGAAAAATGCTAAAGCTAATACGGATTTAACAACAAAAAAATTACAAAATAATGTGATAGGAATATAATCGGTGTCACTTAAACAATATAATAAATGAATGTTTAAATAACATTTTTTTTTATTGGTGATATGCCAGTTTGTAAAACATATATAGTAAGTGCTCATTAGCCCACTTTGGGTAAATTAATCATATTAATAAGTAAGAATTAATAATATATTTGAAAATATATATATACATATATATATATATATATATATAATAAAAAAATAAAAAAATATTATTTAAGTGATATTTAGACGTAAAAATGCCCATTTAATTTTTTTGCCGTGGCCTCAAACCATCTTGGGCAGACCTGGCTACTTATCCTCATGCATCATGGAGGATTCTTCAAAAATAGAAGAGGGTTCTTGCTGTTTAAGCTCTATAGTAGACTCTTTTGGTTGCTTGATGATTGATACAAGATCTCATCATCGACTTTGTCTTCTACATGCGAAGCAATAATTTTGTTGTGATCTATCATCCTTGATATCCCAACTGAATCAGTTTTAAGTCTTCAATTGCTTCTCCTGAGCAGCCAAGTCTTGAACATCTTTCAATGTATACTGTTTAAAAACCAGACTTCATGATCAGCACATTGATTAAATGTACATCATCAAGGACAGTTTCTTTAGGACAAGCATATTGATTAAAAGTATACTTAATTAATGGGGTTCCTGAGCAGGATACTAGCTTGGACGACCTTTCTTCATCAAGAAAACATGATGGGATGTCTTTTCTGAAAATAATGCATATGTAAAAACTAGAAAGAATAAATAGAATTGAGAGAATTTCATTGATTGAGAGTCAATTACAAGAAAATGAACTGACTGAATAAATACATACACGATGCTCGGTTTATATACACAGAAAAAAATAACCAACTCTATAATTGGCGCCAAAAACAGTTATTTGAATATTCTGGAAACTGTACACGTGGCAAGCTTGTGTAACTAACTCCTGGATTTGTGGAACTGACTCCTTCAACGATCCTGGATGAAGAACTCGTGATATGGCATGGCCTCAAGTAATTCCAAGACTGCTGAGTTAATCAAGTGCCCTGATGCAAGCCTTGTGGTCTGAGTAGTGCACACCTCATCAGCAAATGCTGCATTACTTGCTGCCTTCATGGACTGACCAATGCACCTAGCATCAGCAACTGCTGCACTGCCTGTTGCTCTTGTGGCTTGGCTAGTGCATCCCTTATCAGCAACTGCTGCACCACTAGCTACCTGTGTGGCTTGAGGCATGCAACACATTACTTTGCACTTTTAACACATATTTTAACTTTCATTTATCAAAAGGTTGACCATAAAAAAATCCATGTCTTGGAGAGTAGCAAATAAAGAAATTCAAGCATAATTGCAGAAATTGGTCATCATTTGACAGTAAGCTACTTTTAAGCGATCAAGCGCACGAGAGATTAGAAGACAAACCTTGCAAAAATGGAACAGAAACTTCTACACCACCAAACCTGAAAATATTATCCTCTGAATTTATATTCTATAATGCACTGTGGACATTGGCTAAGTCAGAAAAGAATAAATATTCTGGATAACAATGTTGATTAGAACCAAGGAAATGGAATTAGACAGAGGGTGCTATACGTGGTGATTACAGAGCATATACAGGATACAGCCCCCCCACAAAAAAAAAGAAAAAAAAAAAGGCAAAAGGTTTTTGATATACACAAGTCTCATACTCTCCCAGACACCGACACTTGATAAAATTATTACTATGCTCCTGAATTCCATGGCTCATGCAGTTCCTTTTGTTTAACCCATGCATGATATAATTGTGTTCTGGGCTATATTTTGGGACCAATTTAATTTGGGCCGAACAGCCCAAGTCAAAACGGATATGATAAGACTCATTTGGGCCAAAAACGGACAAACACATAATGGACCTATCAGCAGAATATAACTTTGGACGACATAAGGTCACCATATTGGGCCACCGCACTTATTGAATAAAAAACTCCTAAAGCCCAACAAACTTACTATGCTTGTCTTTTTTTTTTTTTTTGAGAAAGCTTACTATGCTTGTCTAGTTGTCTCTTCCAAATTCAATTTCAAATAATCAAATTCTTAACCAGAGGGGCAAAGGTTAGGCTGGAGGAAGATGCATGTGGTCTTCTGCTGACATGGCAATTCTTAGCCACGTGTCAGATATGGAGCACACAATTAGTCAAGAAATATGGGCTACTTCAGCTGGTGCATGATCTAAATTTCCTCGCTTTTTAGCCAAAACACTAGCCATTAAATGCCCAATTTTAGAGATTTTGCATAATTAAAAAACTACTCGCATCAGATCATGAACCAGTGATGTATAATAGAATCCAGCTATAATGTTTGTCTAAATTTAGGAGGCACTATAGGTTATATTCAAAACAATTTTTATTTTTATTTTTTATGTTTCTTGAAGGTGAAGGAAGAGAGTGTATGTTAATTGTTGTATATGATAAGAGAGAAACGATTAAAAAATAAAGAAAAAAAATGATATTTTAATAAGATAGAGTATTTAATAGATAATTAGATATAAGTATTTTGAAAAATAGTTAGCTAAAATAGAAAAAGTATATTCTTATTTTAAAATAGATTGTAATTTTCACATAAACTGATGTAGATGTTTTTATCATGCAACCTTATTGATGAGAGGTTATCTTAAGATACGGTTTCATGAAATTGTCCTCTTACAGATGTGAAAGCCACATATATCATGCAAGAAGGGTTTCATGATTGAGATTGTCTCATAAGATAATTTTTCCTTCCCAAGATAATCAAAACAGCCTTCAATCACTAACCTATCTTATGGCTAATCAATTCAATAGCAAGCCTAGCTAGCACTTCCTCTTACAGCTAAAATGTGATTACATAAATTGATTTAATTTTCAAAACTAAGTGAGAAGAGTAATGAACTCTTGAGCTTGGTACACACCCTCTATCCCAAGCAAAATAAGACTTTAAATCACTAATCTTGTTTGTCATAAGATGTTCCTCTCCATTAGTGTTGTATCTAAAAAATTTCCTATTGTTCAATATGAAAATTTCTGGTGTTGGATAGAAAATTTTTCTATTGTTGTATAAATTTTTTTTCACTCTGTTGAACATGGAATTATGTATTGCTAATTCAAAATGTCCTCCCTATAAAATAGTGAAATACAAAACACCATCCTTGCAGAATATTTCAGTTTTCCTACCGACTCACTACTCAACTTATAGTTTGGGCTCGATCCTTGTTTCAATCAAAGTTTTAGGTGTTTAGCCTATAAGCTAAGGCTCAAGGTGCATTGCTAGTAGCTACATAGATGCCATTTGACGAAGTGGCGTAGATTTGACTATCTCATCTTGGACTGGAGTCTGAGAACCATACAAACATGGATTGAAATGTGGTGATCAGACAAAAGAAACCCAACAAATTGATACCTTAAAAAAAAAAAACCAATCATATCTATCCTATTAAAAAAAAAAAAAAAAAAAAAAATCAGAACCCAAATTAATTTCTGTTGGAAATAAAGGAGAGATAATACCTGAATTTTCTTTGGAAATTACACAATTTGATTTTATCAAAAGAAGTGGCAGAGATGAGACGTGGACCAAGTCATTGTCTTAAGACAAATCGTGCCGTCTACAGTATATCTAATGTAGTTAGACAAATAGTTTCTGCACGTTGCCACCAGGATACAACAGCCCAGCCACCTTTACTGATTATCCTTACGAGCCTAACACTGCTCATAGGATATGAGCTCTCTATAGTACTTTGTTTTTCCAGAAAATTTAGTAAAGGTAAAATATTTTTGTGAATAGTAAGAAAGAATAGATGGTAAGTGTTTAAAATAATAAATTTTTTTTTTTGAAAAGTTTGCACCTTTATAATTCAAAAATAAAAATGTGTGTATCTGAAACTTTTATTTATTTCCATATATATAGAGCCAGACATGTTGCTTGTCCTTAGTAAAAAAATAAAAACGTTTGCTATCTTTAAAACTTTAAATGATCATAAAATTATTAAAATCAATGTGTGATCAATAGCTTTCTTTATATATATATATATATATATATATATATAAACCGATCAAAACCTTTTGTACGTTGAGTATAACAAAAGAAATGATCATAATGCCAAGCATTTAATGGCCCATTATTACAATACCTTTTCAAAAGTTTTCTTTCTGAATATATTACAATACCTTGATCAGACTTGACATTGGTTATGCAGTTCACAAATTGAATCAATATATGAGTTCCCCTAAGCCTCCTCATCTTCAAGTAGTCTACAGAGTTCTAAAATACTTGAAGAACAATCCAAGACAAGGCCTTTTCTTCTCTGCACAATCCACTCTGCACTTAAAGTCTTATTGTGGTGCTGATTGGGCAGGTTGCCTTGAAACTAGAAGATCTATTTTTGGTTTTTGTGTTTTCTTGGGAGACTCTTTAATCTTATGGAAGTGCAAGATGCAATAGGTAGTAGTTAGGTCCTCAGCGGAGTCTGTATATAGAGCAATGGCAGTTGTGACTAGTGAGTTAGTGTGGTTAATTGCACTCTCATAGGACCTTGGATTTCACCACAAATAGTCAACCTCTCTTTGTGATAGCAAGGTGGATTTATACATTGTTGGCAATCTCGTTTTCCACAAGAGGACCAAATACATTGAGGTAGATTGTCACTTATCAGAGAAAAGATACAAGCAGGGACAATTAGAACATTTCATGTGCCTACCAAACACCAACTAGCAGATTTGTTCACGAAACCTCTTGGCAAAGTTCAATTTTTCAAGCATCTATACAAGATGGGCATTCTCAATATATATGCTCCATCTTGAGGAGGAGTATTGATATATGAGGAGCAGTGAAGATGATGAAGATGGATTGTAGCTTGAAGAACAAGTGTAGAAGATGAAAACAGAGGTTTCATGCTACTGCATATGCTACAGTCGTTTTGTGAAATATGTATCAAACTACTTGTAGCTTAGTTTTAATTAATTGGTTAGTTGTTAGTAGACAGGTGTTAGTTGATGATTGACTCCAAATTATTAGTTGGTTAGTTAAGATAGTTTGTTAGTTTTCAGCTCTAATAGGTGTATATAAATCCCAGAGCTTATTGTAATCTATATTATTCAATGAAGCATTTTTTTTACACAAACTCCAATTCTCTATCTCTCTCGATTCTAACCTCCATAGCTAAAGCTTGAAACTTTGATAGGTTAGACCATCCCCCCCCCCCCCCCCAACAATTTAAACAAGGTCCCAAATTTTTATTTAATAATTAATTTTCCTAAAAAAAACTTCAAACATTATCATAAATGAGTTATTTTTTTTCCTCCACTTCAATATATAAGACCCCAATATTGAGGACCAATAGAAATTTAACCCAATTAAAATTTTAAATTGTTTAAAAAAGAATTGTTGTGAATGTGGCATGTTATCAATGATGATCAATTTTTCATAACAACTTCAAGTTTCAATTATTGTTACCATATCTCCTATAATTATTTTACAATCTATTGCAATGACAAATATAAAATAATTATCTAATACTATGAATATATCATTGCAATAATTTGATATGAATTATTTTTGTCAATTATTTTCATTCTATTGCAATAATGCAATAATATTTTTGTAACAATAACTTATTAATACAAGATATTCAAAGCAGTAAATTGATTATTGCAACAACATATATATTGTTGTATCAAAATTTTCATTAAAATATTTGGAATTTATTACAACATAATTTTTCGTTGCACAAATCTATTATCTCAAATTCTATTGCAACAACTCACATCAACTATTGCAATGACACATATGTTATTGCAACGATTTTTTCATTGTAATAAACAATTTTTCTTTTTGTGATATTATCGTTTATGTAAAAATATTATGATAAGTTTTATTTTTAAGAATTTAAATGAAATATCATATAGATTCACCTTGAAGGGTGCTTGCAATAGTTGAGATTGATTGAAAACACAAGTAATGAGAAATTGAGATAGGGAATAGGAATATTACTCTTAAGTCTCAACATGTCATACTTGGCCAAGGTTTTTGAAATACTATCATATGGAAGGCTTACTCTCATTATAACTCTTCCCTTTCACTTATAAAGCCAATATTATGCACTCACATAGCCTATTATTTGTACTCTCATTCATTTTGTGCATGAACTCGTAATGTTTAATCAGATCAAATTTGCTGACTATTGATATTTGCTTGGTGCACAAGCATTTCATGAAGAGGGGAAGGGGTTGAACTCAACTAGTATAAATTAAATCAATTCCCAGTGACTTCCCCACACAATCCCAAAATACAAGACATTTAGTAATTGAGAGTTCAGTTCCTTTGTCAGGATGTCCTCCAATAACCGAAACAAGCATGCAAAGTAAGTAATTAATGTTGTTTATTTGAGTCTCTCATCTTCTCATTGACACACTCAATCATCTTCTCATTTAATTCTAATGCTTCTTGTTGCAGACACAAAAATCACTACATCAAAATAAGTCTATTATATCAAGCATTAATACAAAAAAATATGTATAGTGGAATTAGACAAAATATCGCATTTACAAGTTAAAATTATTGCAATAGTAACTTAAAAGTATTAAATTATTGCATCACAATAATAAATTGCAATAACTTATAATTTTCAGTTTGCAATAGAAGTTTTAATACATCAGGTTAAATTGTTGCAATAACTTAAAATGAAGAAATCGTTGCAATAAATTAATACCAATTATTTTTTCAATCTGTTGTAACAAAATTTTTGAACTAATAGCTTATTACAACAAAGTTATCATTGCAATAATTTGATATAATTTATTTTACAATTTATTGCAATAGCAAACACAAAAGTGCAACAAAGATATTATTGTAATAACTTGATATTAATTATTTTATAATCTATTATAATGACAAAATGAAGTAATTATCTATTACAACGAATATATCATTGCAATAATTTGATTCGACTTATTTTGGTCAATTATTTCAATTTATTGCAATAAAATTCGTGAAGTAATAGCTTATTACTACATGATATTTATAGCAATGAGTTTTTTATTTTAACAAAGTTGTCATTAAAATATTTGGAATTTATTACAACAAAATTTTTTGTTACACAAACATATTATCTCAAATTTTATTGCAACACCTCATATCTGTTGTAATAACTCTAATATTATTGCAACAACTTTTTTTTGTTGCAATAAATTTTTTTTCCTTGTAATGAACTACCTTTGCAAAAGATGGGACACAAATTGTGAAACTTGGGAGGAGCTAAGTAAGTGTGTCAATCACCATGTTAATGTAATCTTCTAAGGTAGCAACAATGGCCAAGGTGCTGGTGGAGATGGCAATACTAGCCAAGGCAATGGCAATGGTTAGGGTGGCAACAATTAATGGCTAGGGTGGTGGTGGTCACCAAGGTGCTGTGGCAATTTACTTAAGTCATCGTTTTTCATGTTAAGTTTGAGTATGGTCAAGTTAAGTTTGAGTCAAGTCAGTTTGAGATTAGGGATTTCAATATTAAGTTTGAGTCGAGTTAGTTTTATATTTTAAATAAATTTGTACTCTTTGTTTTAGTTATGTACTTCCTTCCTATAATGAATGACAATGAATGATTCAATTTAGCGTAAAAAACTTATGAATTTGTGTGTGCGTACGCATGTGTGTGTGTGTGTGTGTGTGTATATATGTGCTGACTATGAATTTTTGTATTTATAAGTACAAAGCGACAATCAATTCCTAAGTTTCCGTGTTATTAACAATGGGTGACTCAATTGCTAAGTTTCTACTGTGAGGAGACGCATGAATTTATTTTATTTTTACTGTACCTCACAGTGTGTAATTACTAATAGTCTTCTATTGGTTTTTATTTATTTTATTTTTATTTGTGTTAAAAAGTAAATAAATAAAGTTAATACATAAATCATTCATTTTATATAGATGTGAGGTGTTGCAATAAAATTTGAGGTAACATGTGTAATTGAATGATTCATAGATGTGAGATGTTGCAATAAAATTTTCCTTCTTCTCCAATCAAGTACTGGCTAGAGGACCCGACCGGAGAAGAAGGAAAATTTATTAATATTAGTAATGTGTGTAATTGGATGAAGAAAAATAAAATAGATGAATCATTCATTTTATGCTTGTTGTCTATTTGAAATATTTTCTATTTCTGAATTTCATGTAACATACTAACATCACAAGGCCTACATGGTGTTTAACTACAAGAGCAGATTACCAACTCTTTTGGAAACACGTACAATATAAGACAACACAAAATTAATGGTTCAAACCAACCCAGTTATGTTTTGCTCCTTATTTACTCTTTCTTTTATTTTATGTGGCTTAAGATCATTTGCATTAACTCGTACAAAAATTCATGTTTATTTTAACATAAAAATATAATTTTCTTTATTTTACGTGACTAATTTTTAAAAACACTCATATTAAATTATCTATTCTAAAAGTAATTTTAATAAAATATTCAATTTTTATTCACATAACCGCATTTTTTAAAAGACCCACATTACTCACATACAAACACTTTACCAAAATTTTACATTTTTGCCATTTTATATTGACTATGCAAGTGCTCAAGACCATATAAAACAAATGAAAATGATAAACTTTAGAAATAAGCAGTAATAGTAATTTCTTTTTTGAACGTGAAGAGAAAAAAATCTTAAATTTTAGGAGTTCTTCTTTTGAATTCAAAATGAATTTTGTTATTTGATATTTATGACCCTATTTCTAAATGAAGTTACCTTTCATTAATGAAGGTATTTTTGAACCACATAAAAGTCTAGTTGAAAAAGGGGAATACTCTTATATATAGTATAGATTAATGTAATAATGTTTGACATGAATTTGAACTTTTAAATTTTAACTAACCACCGCACACCATTGGTGTGATGGTCACTCTACAAGTCTCCAGCAGGGAGCTTAACACACATTTATACTTAGATTAAGATAGAGTAGAATTTATATCTTGTATAAAATAAAAATAAAAAAAGGTTTTAACTATAGTATTTTTCTAAGAATCTTTTAACTATAATTATTATAATGCTAGAGATACTTTTTTTTTTTACAAAAAATTTGATAAGTTGTTGTTGTGGCTAATTTTTATTTGTTCTCATCTGGACCCTTCACTAATATCACTTTTTTACTTACTAATAATTACTCACTACATTAGTAGTTTGTAAAAAAATTATATCTCTGTCATTTTCCTTATTTATATAGCATTACGAAGATGTTAAGAATAGAATTATGTGAAAGAATAAATAAATTGATTTTTTAATTAAAAAAATTATAATGTGGAAAGAATAAAGAATCAATTCAACCTTAGTCCAACGTTGATAAAATCAAAATGTGTTAATTGGGTTATAAAGAACTTAATTATAAATTTCAATTATTGATTTATTTTTTCAAAAAAAATGCAAATAATTCCAAAACTAATGCTAATAATGCATTGTTGCCAACCTCTACTATTGATATTCTAATGTTTGAGAATTTTTGAATAAAGAACTTTGGGGTCTTGAGATTTAGCCACAGGGTTTGGGGCTCTGGGAAAAAATGGAGAGCAATTCTAAGTCTTGCCCTAACATATTTTACTTACTGGCCACACATGCACAATGTCATAAAATAAGTACAAATCACATTAGTGTGGACTAGCTAGCTCCACTATAGGAGAAAATCCATTATGTTTCGGAAACATGCATCATCTCCCTCATGTGAGGGAGAGGATGCATGTTTCGGAAACATGTAATACTCTCTCCCACTATAAAGAGAGAAGGTATCCGCATGCACATTAAAAAAGAAGAAGGGATCCATACGTCTTTCTTGCTTTTGTTTTGTTTTGTGTGCGTCTTCAAAACAAAATCCTAAATACAAATTATTAACCTTCATGAAATGATGATGAAGACGAAGAAAACGGCAGCAAAGAGACAAGAGCAGCCACCTAAATCCTACTCGTGGCTTGTAAATTCCCATGGCAAAGGGAATAAAAACCAAATATTTTTTACCATATCAAATTCCTCCAGTGGCGAAGTCAGAATTTGGCTTCAGGAGGGTCAAAATTTATATACCCTATGAACACTCATTAGGATATGTATATGTATATTACTTGATATAAAAAAATAATACACATATATTCTAGTGATATTTTAATGTAATAAGACCTACATAATTTAACATAAAAGAATAGAATAATACTATTACTTCTTAAAAAATAGAGTATACTATAGAACAGTATATTAGAGCCTACCTGCTAACCGATATTAATACCCTAAGAGACTAAGACACATTGCACTAAAGGAAAAAAAAGAAGAAAAAAGAAGAAGAAGAAGAGTGTAACGTATGCTAGGAGAATATAACTCAGTTTTCAAAGAATTTAATACCCAATAGTCACAAGTGTTGGTCTCATTCCTAGAGTTTAGATCAAGTTCTTAGGACCGAAGAAAACAAGAAAATGAAAGTGAACCATCACAACGCAAAATTAGGATATCTCTTAAGTGTCTAATTTTTTTTTGGCAAGACAGGGGAGCAAGTACTCCCCCTCGACCCCCTGGCTCTGCCCCTAAATCCCACCAAAACCTACCTTCCTAAAGTTTCCCAATTGCGGAATAAAACCTGTTTGGCTTCAGCTGGTCATGGCTGGTATTTATATTCCAGTATTGTAGATTGCCGCTGCCTCTTTCTGTTGAACCCTATAACCTTTGAGAAAATAACACTACCGCCCTTGAACTTGGAACTTGAACTGCATTGAGTACTATTGCATCCTGCCATCAGCTCCAAGCGAACCAGGTTGCACTTGCATGGTCGTTTTATTTGTTTTGGAACCTCGTTTAATCATATACTGTGATGATGGAGAATGGATTGAATTAGCCTATTTTGACGAATTTAAGCAGTTTAGACTTTAGAGAAGGCAGGACAATGGCATGACGTACATGATCGCTCGAAGAACGTACTTTATGATCCCGTTTGCTTGCTGCAACGGTAACTTGTATGCAGTGACAAGAAGTGGTTACATCCTAATTATGCTTGATGGGAATGACGAAACCAGTAGCATCATGACGAGGTTAGACGATACAGACGAAGGAATGCTTGGACGGGCATAGCTTAGTTCCACATCATTGACGAGGGAATCACAAGACATTCATTACAGCACAATTAAATTCAGAACGGTCATAGAGCCAACTGTATGGGCCGTTATAACACATTAAAGCCACATTACACCAGACCAGACGTTACGAGGAGGAGCATTAAGATCTCCATAACTACTTCAACGGCTAGAAGCCATGAAGGTATGCATATAAAGCCCTCTTATTGTCAAGAACAAAGAAGGACACAAAAAACAAAACAAAAGAGAACTATTATTTCTTGCATTATCCATTTTTTAGAGATTTTCTTGCATACTAACTTTGGCATCGGAGGCGTGGTGGCAGGCACCACACCGGTGACCCTTTCAAGAGGCTGCAGATTGGCTTCATCCGACCACATTGACTGACGAGTTCACGCTCCATCAGTTTGGCGCCGTCTGTGGGGATCGACATTTTTTGGGTTCAAACTCGAAATAGAAGCTTCCTACATTTGTTTCTCCTAGGATGGAGTCCAATCAAGATTCCGCAGCCCTAGTTCAACAAGTTCAGGCCCTTGCAGCCACAGTTGAAGAGCTGACTAGGCAAAACCAGGAAATGAGGCTGCGACTCCAGCAGGAAGAAAATCGTTCGAAGGGAAATCAGGAAGGTGAAGGGGATAGCAACAGAAGAAGTGACCATCGGGGGCCAAACACTCCCCCCGAACAAAACTCAGACGTTCTTCGGGAGATGAGGAGGGAGATGGATGAACTAAGGAATGCCATCAAAGAAAAGACAGAGCGGAGTGTGGATCGGCTGGTTCGAGCGACGGATTCGCCATTCACGACGGCAGTTCTCGACTGCCCAGTGCCTTCGAAGTTCCGGTTACCTCAGCTCGAGCCCTTCGATGGACTGAAGGACCCCCAAGATCACCTGAATACCTTCAAAACAACCCTAGGGCTTCAGCAGCCACCAGACGAAATATTGTGTCGTTCATTCCCAACAACACTTAAGGGGGCTGCCCGGGAATGGTTCACGAAATTGCCAAGGTCGTCCATCGACACATTCGAGCAGCTGAGCAACGCCTTCCTGCGACACTTTATTGGAGGACAACGACCAAAGAGAACCGCGGATCACCTGCTCACCATCAGGCAGGGAGAGAAGGAAACATTGAGGTCGTATGTGAAACGCTTCACCAGAGAGACACTAGAGGTAGACGAGGCTGACGATATGGTACAGTTGACAACTTTCAAGGCAGGATTGAAGTCCAGGGAGCTCGTCAGTTCTCTCGCGAAGAACCCCCCAAAGACGATGGCTGAAATGCTCCTCAAAGCGCAGAAATACATGAACGCGGAGGATGCTTTGGCTGCTATCAGGGACGAGGGTAGAACAGAAGACAAAGGAAAAAGGGAAGACGATCGTAGAGGGCAAAAGCGAGATCGTTCAGATCGTCGAAATAATGACGGAGTCAAAAGGAAAGATGAAAAAAGTCCACGCACGGTAAAATTCACCCCTCTCGTTATGCCTGTTGACAAGATTTTGACACAGATTCAAGATGAACACTACCTCAAATGGCCACGGCCATTACATTCATCCCCTAGCGTCCGCGACAGGAGTAAGTACTGTCGATTCCACAAAGATCATGGCCATTTCACTGAAGACTGTAGGGATCTCAAAGAGCAAATAGAGGAATTGATACGAAAAGGGAAGTTGCAGAAGTTTATAAAGAAGGGAGAATATAGCAAATTCCGAGATGAAAACAAAGGCCAACATGAATCCTCGTCCAAAAGCGGAAGTCGTCAGTCCCAACCAATCCAAAATGTGATCGGGGAAATACAGACGATATCAGGGGGGACCTATCACGGGAGGTTCATTCAAGTCACTTAAGAAAGCACACCAACGACAGGTAAATAGCGTCCACATGGAGCTCCCACCAAAGTACAGACGAACTGACCAGGATATGACCTTTAACGAGAGTGATGCTAGAGGAGTGAAACAGCCTCATAATGACCCATTGGTTGTAATGCTTACTATAGAAGGGTTCAACACCAAAAGGATCCTCGTGGACAACGGCAGCTCTGCTGACATCATCTACTTTCCTGCATTTCAGCAGTTGAAACTGGACCCAGGAAGACTGCGTCCGTTCAACTCCCCCCTCGTCAGCTTCAGCGGTGACAGAGTATATCCCAAAGGCATAGTAACGCTGGCTGTGACGGTAGGAACATACCCGAGGCAATTGACTCGACAGATGGATTTCTTGGTAGTGGATTGTCCCTCGTCATATAATGTCATTATTGGGAGGCCAGCGCTCAACAGGTGGAAGGCGTCCACATCCACCTACTGCCTGAAGGTAAAATTCCCAACAGAAAATGGTATCGGTGAAGTTAAAGGGGACCAAATTCTAGCTCGGGAGTGTTACCAGGCTGCGTTTGCAGCCAAAGAAGACCACACGTGGATGGTAGAAGAAAAAGAGGAAGAAAAAACAGAAGTGCTGGAAACAGTGGAGCTGATCGAAGGGGAAGCAACAAGAACAACCAGAATAGGGACGACCCTGAGCCCTGAGATGAAAGCGAAGCTCATTCAGTTTCTTCGAGAGAATTTGGACGTCTTTGCCTGGAGCCATGATGATATGCCGGGCATATCACCCGAAATCATCCAACACAGGTTGAATGTGGACCCAGGAAAGAAACCCATCAAGCAGAGACGAAGAACCTTCGCACCCGAAAGAGACCAGGCTGTCACTGACGAAGTGAGCAAACTTTTGGCAGCAGGCTTCATCAGGGAGGTATATTATCCAGATTGGCTTGCAAACGTCGTCCTAGTAAAGAAAGCCAATGGGAAATGGAGGATGTGCGTGGACTTCACGGATTTAAACAAGGCCTGCCCGAAAGACAGCTTTCCTCTTCCAAGGATAGACCAACTCGTGGACTCTACAGCTGGACACAAGCTGTTGACATTCATGGACGCGTTTTCGGGGTACAACCAGATAAGAATGGCTGACGAAGACCAGGAAAAAACCGCCTTCATTACGAGTCAAGGACTCTATTGTTATAATGTGATGCCGTTTGGACTGAAGAACGCTGGGGCAACTTACCAGAGATTGGTAAATAAAATGTTCGTCAACCAAATAGGCAGGAACATGGAGGTGTACGTTGACGACATGCTTGTCAAGAGCAAAGAAGATCTTGCACACTTGGACGACCTGAGAGAGACGTTCAGAACACTCAAGCAATACCAGATGAAGCTGAACCCTGGTAAATGCGTTTTTGGTGTTGCCTCAGGAAAATTCCTGGGATTTATGGTGTCACAAAGAGGAATAGAAGCAAATCCTGAGAAGGTTCAGGCCATAATCAACATGGCGTCACCCAAGACCGTCAAGGAGGTCCAAAAGCTCACAGGACGGATCGCCGCCCTCAACAGATTCGTCTCTAGAGCAACGGATAAATGCCTTCCCTTCTTCAAGACCCTTAAGCAAGCCTTCGCCTGGACCGACGAATGTGAAGCAGCTTTCCAAGAACTCAAACGCTACTTGAGCAATCCACCTCTCCTGAGCCCGTCAAAGGAAGGTGAGAACTTGTATCTGTACCTAGCTGTTTCGTCTACAGCCGTCAGCGCAGCCCTGATCCGAGAAGAAAACAGAATACAACTCCCAGTTTATTATATCAGCCAAGCCTTCCAGGGGGCTGAGTCCAGGTACCCAAAAATCGAAAAAATCACGTTCGCATTGATAATAGCCTCACGCAAGCTCAGACAGTATTTCCAGGCAAATCCGATCTGGGTAATGACGGATCAACCTATCAAGAAGTCCATGAGCAAACCCGAGGCAGCAGGGAGAATGGTCCAATGGGCGATTGAACTTAGCCAATTTGATATAGAGTACCATCCCAGGGCAGCCATTAAAGCACAGGCTCTGGCAGACTTTATCGCTGAGTTCACCCTCCCGGACGAACAAAACCTTGCCAGTAAGGGCAAACCTTGGGTAATACAGACCGACGGTTCGTCGGCCAAAAAGCGGGGAGGAGTAGGGGTCGTCATAACCACCCCTGACGGAGAAGTATTGAGGTATGGAGTTCAGCTGAAATTCCCGGCGACCAACAACGAAGCCGAGTATGAAGGGATTCTGACGGGGTTGAGGCTAGGGAAAGTGTTTGAAGCTAAGACCCTGTTAGTCCAGAACGACTCAAAGCTAGTAATTGGGCAGATCAAGGGAGAATACGAAGCAAAGGAAGAAAGAATGCAGAAGTACCTTAGGTTGACCAAGCACTTGACTCAAGAGTTTGAAGAGGTAGAGTTCGTCCAGATTCCTAGAGGCCAGAATAGGGCAGCAGACGAAGTATCAAAGATAGCCTCGTCAGAAGGAACGGGGTCAAATGCAGACTTGATGATGGAAGTACAGAAGAACCCCAGCATAGAAGAAGTCCCAACCTTCGCAATCCAGAACATAAGTAGCTGGATGACGCCCATTGTATCTTACCTTCGGGATGGGCACCTCCCTCAAGACACAAATGAAGCCAGGAAAATCAAAAAGAGGTCTGCCAGATTCACAATTCTTAATGACACTTTGTACAAGAGGGGCTTCTCCATGCCCTACTTAAGGTGTATGAACGAAGAAGACGCTGAGTACATTCTAAGAGAGGTCCATGAAGGAATCTGCGGGGATCACGCTGGCCCTAAATCCTTGGTAAGCAAAATTATGCGAACAGGTTATTTCTGGCCTACTATGCAGGTGGACGCAATGGAGTTCGTCAAGAAGTGTGACAAGTGCCAACGATTCGGGAGTATTCAACGACTGCCAGCCGAAAGATTGACGACAATAGCGTCCCCTTGGCCATTCGCACAGTGGGGGATTGACATCGTCGGACCATTACCCTTGGGCAAAGGCCAGGTAAAATTCTTACTCGTTGCTATAGATTATTTCACAAAGTGGGTTGAGGCAAAGCCGTTGGCAACCATCACTGAAGCAAAGATCCGGAGCTTCGTATGGAGGAACATAATCTGCAGGTTCGGGATTCCAAGGACGATCATATCAGACAACGGGCGACAGTTCGACTGCCAAGGCTTCAAGGACTTCTGCTCTGGCCTGGGCATCAAGAACCAGTTCTCATCGCCAGGCCACCCTCAAGCTAATGGACAGACAGAAGTGACGAACCGGACTCTACTCAAAATCATAAAGACAAAACTAGACGATGCGAAGGGTGCTTGGCCAGACGAACTACCCAACGTCTTGTGGGCCTACAGAACAACAGCAAGAACCCCGACGGGAGAGACCCCGTTCAGGCTTACTTACGGGACTGAAGCAGTGATCCCGGTCGAGGTCGGAGTAACCAGCACCAGGCGAGAGATGTTCAGCGAGGAAGACAATGACAATCGCCTGCGAGTTAACCTGGACTGCCTGGACGAAGTCAGAGATAAAGCCTGCAGCAGGATGGCGGATTACAGGAAAAAGATGACAGAGTATTACAATAAAAGGGTGAAACTCCGACGGCTCAACATCGGCGACCTAGTCCTGCGTGAAGTAACTCTGGCGACCAAAGATCCAACTCAAGGGAAACTTGGCCCCACATGGGAAGGAACGTATCGGGTTGTTCATTACTCCAGACAGGGAAGTTACCACCTTGAAACGCTGGACGGACAAAGACTCCCGAGGCCATGGAACATTGAACACTTAAAGAAGTACCATCAATGAACGTAACACTCAAATGTACTTGTTATCAAAATCAATAAAGAATTCATTCAGCCAATATTACTCTATGAACAGGTCTATGCAACCGAAGGTTACTGACGAAGGCAATATCCCTGGGAAGGGTGTAAGCCATTAAAAGCCAAAAGTGGCTAAGTAACAAAATTCCGCCTTGACGGATGTAAGTTACTGACGAAGGCAATATCCCTGGGAAGGGTGTAAGCCATTAAAAGCCAAAAGTGGCTAAGTAACAAAATTCCGCCTTGACGGATGTAAGTTACTGACGAAGGCAATATCCCTGGGAAGGGTGTAAGCCACTAAAAGCCAAAAGTGGCTAAGTAACAAAATTCCGCCTTGACGGATGTAAGTTACTGACGAAGGCAATATCCCTGGGAAGGGTGTAAGGCACTAAAAGCCAAAAGTGGCTGAGTAACAAAATTCCGCCTTGACGGATGTAAGTTACTGACGAATTCAATAGAAGGATATGTATAATGGCTAAGTATCACAACGAAGGTAATTACTTCAAAAAACAGGTAAGTGATATTAAATTAAAGCCTGGAATAGACTGAGTCATCATTACAACTAAAAGCCCATAAACACTGGGCCAAAAATCTTTCCTTTTGTTCCCAAAATAGACAGAAAGTAAAATTGTTCAGAAATTAGATTTACATAACTGCCCAAAAAACATGAAGAGCATCCCAAAAAAAAAAAAAAAAAAAACTAAGTGTCAGTCTCGCATAGCGGCATCGTCATCAGGAGCATCCTCATGGGCATCGCCACCAGCAGGAACCTCTCCAGGAGCGTCAGCTTGAACGGCAGAAGATGGGGCGGCCTCGTCAGCGGCCATCTCTTGATCCACCTCTTCTAGATCCAGACTGTCCATGTTTACTCCGGAAGGATGCTTGACGAGGTATCTTCTAAGGAGCTCGAAGCCTTTGAAGTACCAGCTGAAAAGGACGGTCTGGTACTCGTCCGTAGTCTGGAAAGCCTCCACAGACCTCGCAGCAATAGTCTTCAGACTTTCTTTAGCATTCAAAAGCTGTTCGTCCTTCTCCGAAGTCAGCTGACGCTCAGCCCTCAGGTCATTGTTCAAAATTTTGACCCTCTCCTTCAAAGAGGTGGCCGCGTCCATGGACTCAACAAGGTTTTTCTTCAGCTCCGAGTTCTCCTTCTCCAAAGCCTCCATCCTAGAGGTCAAGGATGCCACCCTAGCCTCTTGTGTAAGATGCTCAGAAGTAATGTGAATACTTTCCCCCAACACCTGGAAAGGAATGTGAGGACGTTTAAAAAAAAAAAAAAAGTTTTCTTTTTGACAATGCAAAGAACACTCTACCTGGACGAGTCGCTGAATGTGACGAGAGGCGACCTCGTTAAAAGGCACACCTGAGAAGACCTTAAGATCATCCGCCGTCAACACCTCGTGGGCCCTGTCCACGGCTAATCTCTCATCATCCCATATTGTGGACGAGCGTGAATCAGCTTTCTCCTTTCCTGACGTTCGCTGCTTCTTCGAGGCCGGAGTGGGGATCTCCTCGATCGAAGTAGCCGGAGAGGCTGTCCTCGTCGGTTCAGTGACGGAGACTATGGCGTTGACGGGGACATTTGGGCTGGCAGGAGTAGCCATCCCCTTGACACGCACTGCTTTCTTCCCAATGCTTGATAGCGGCTCGTCCTTCTTGTCTCTCATCTTCGCGTACATGTCTTTTTTAAACTTGGTCGTCATCTCTTCAAGAAGGAAATGGTTAGGAAAAAGTCCACATGCATAAGGAAAGCAGATATTGACGAGGTTAGTACTTACTTTTCTTGCCTTCAATACCAATGGAACGTAGAACGTAAGGTGACGGGTCTGGCCCGAGATGGTAAAAAGCCAAAGTACGAGGGTCTACCAGGTCGTCCCAGCTCTCTATCGTCTGGGCGTATCCAAGGGCGGTTTCAACGCGCTCTTTATGCCTGCTCTTGAGCTTAGGCCGTCTCTTAACTGCACACAGCAAGGGGCAAAGGGGTCAGCAACATAACATAGCAGAAAACATCAAAACTGAAAATGACGAATAGAAAGACTGACGCACCTAAAGCCGGGGTTCCCCACCGACGATGCAACCTTGGTATATCACCCCAATCCGCGCTGGATTGAGTCTCAAAATCGTCCCTCGACACAAAGAAAAACCTGGATTTCCAGTACCTGAAGGAGGAAGGCAAACCCCTGACGATCCTAGTATTCCTCGCCCAGGGAACTAACTCGTAATATCCATACTCCTTGGACTCTTTCAAGCGGTATAAATATGTGAGTTCGTCTATCCTGATCATATCTCCATTAGCAGCCAACCATATCTCCATACAGTTCACCACTATTCTCCACGAATTGGGCATGAGCTGCCCAGGTGCAATGCCAAAACGATCCAAAAGTTCCATCAGGAACGGATGGATGGGGAACCTAAGCCCGCAGGTAAAGGCTGACTCATAAAAACACACTTCACCCGGAAAGAAGTGACAAGCCCTATCCTCGTCACTAGGTAGACGAACGCGCACCCTTTCTGGAAATTGAAACCTGTCCTTAAACCTAGCCACATTATCAGCGTCCAAACCACACGCCTCCCCGAGGGCGTGAAAAGCCCTAACCACTCGAGGGGAGGAGACGACTGAACCTCCCTCCGCTGGATCACCGTTTGACGATAATCCAGTCTCAAGGTCGCTAGACCTAACTTCAGACATCACTTCTCCCTCTCTCACTAGACCCTCGAACCAATCAACCGATTGACGAAGCAAAGGCAATAGATCAGCCAATGCAACGCCCAAACAGTTACCCTCAAAAACGAAATTTTCTAAGTGTGGGAAATTCCCCAAAGACCCTCCTAATCGCGCGAATAGGAAGGAAATGGAGGGGCAGTCTATCCTAACTTCAGAACTACGGACCATGGAAATGCAAAAATACAAGAAGAAAATGACACTTGCTAAGAGCCCAAAAGGAAAAGAAATCGAGAATATATAAAAAAAAAAAAAAAAAAAAAGGAGAAGAAAAAGAAGAGTAAATTAGAAACCACAGCAAGGCAGAAGAAAAAAGGGAAAACTCAAAAGGGAAAGAAAAACGTACCTCAAGCAATGGCGGAAAACACCCACGCACGGCGCACCGGTCTGAAGAAGAAGTACAGAATGGAGCTCGTCAAGGAACACTCAACAAAAGTTCTTTTTCTTTGAGAAATGAAAAGGTGCAAAGTGGAGAAGTTTTAACCCAAAAACTAAGGCAACTGAAAAACAGCGGGAAACCCAAGGGTCACGAAAATAACCCCACCAATCCATAACACAACACGTGGCAACCACGCAGAGAACGCCATCACTACGCAGTTAATACGGCACGGAAGTCCAACAGGCACTTTTGGCTCAGGAGACTTTTCATCTTCCATGGCCAACATGACATGTCATGACGACCTTGGAATCCGGGGACAACTGATGGGAATGACGAAACCAGTAGCATCATGACGAGGTTAGACGATACAGACGAAGGAATGCTTGGACGGGCATAGCTTAGTTCCACATCATTGACGAGGGAATCACAAGACATTCATTACAGCACAATTAAATTCAGAACGGTCATAGAGCCAACTGTATGGGCCGTTATAACACATTAAAGCCACATTACACCAGACCAGACGTTACGAGGAGGAGCATTAAGATCTCCATAACTACTTCAACGGCTAAAAGCCATGAAGGTATGCATATAAAGCCCTCTTATTGTCAAGAACAAAAAGGGACACGAAACAAAGAAAAAGAGAACTATTATTTCTTGCATTATCCATTTTTTAGAGATTTTCTTGCATACTAACTTTGGCATCGGAGGCGTGGTGGCAGGCACCACACCGGTGACCCTTTCAAGAGGCTGCAGATTGGCTTCATCCGACCACATTGACTGACGAGTTCATGCTCCATCAATGCTTATGCTAGCTCAAAATTTTAACTGAGATAGTCTATACAAATCGCAGTTTCAGAGATATTGTAGGAATTGAGATTCATAGATTCGATTTTGCTAAGGTGTGGTTAAAGATATATAAAAAGTGCCAAGGATCGGGCATATTCTTTTTGTCTTTCAACAACAAATATAATCTCGGGATGGAAGGCAACCGTACGTGTATATTTCACACTGGCTGACGATCACAACAAATTGTAATCATACAACATAGAAGAAGGAAATATTTCGGTCCCTCCACCTTTTCTGAATCTGCCATCATGTTCATGGCAATCCTCTTCGATTTGGGTGATGCCTGATCTCAGCTGGTAACATTATACAATCCTACATCTTTGCTTCTTTTTTTGATCACTTATGCTATTCCTACATTCATTTGGAATTCGTAATACAAAATAGACTAGTCTTATATATTTTTTTTAAAGGATTTAAAATAGGGAAGAAATCAAAGTTAAACAAATACATTTATTTATGTATTTATTCAAAAATTACAGTAAAGTATGATCTTGGAAGCAGCATGATTGGGCGTCCGCATCTTGAACACGTATCGGACGTAGGACACATCAAACAATAATATTTTTTTTTTTTCAAGAATAACTTTACTAACTTTTAACTTTAATTCTTTGTTAAATATTTTATAATTCTTAAAATTATAATATTTGGTTATTAATAAATGATAGTCTTGTTAGTATTTGACTGCCAGACTAATTTTGAAATTAATTTTATTCTAAACATCATTTAGTAGTTATAGATTCAGTGAATTATCCATTACTGCTTTTAAATTGATGCATGTTTAACAATATATGAAAAACAACACCTTACAAAATTATTTTTCAAAAATTCTCTGTTTATATATGCCCGTGCTTCCTTCGTTTTTTTTTTTTTTTTTTTTTGGCTAAACAATATGCCATTGCTTCCTAGACAATCAATATGATTGTCTGCGATAATGATCGTGTTGATTATATTTTATGTATTATTTCTTATTATTCTTTGTCGACATAAAATCACGCGCTTATGTATACAAGGTTAGCAAATACATTGAAAGAAGTGAATAACAGTTCTAACATGGAAGAACAAGGAAGTGGCAAAGTCCACGAAAAAGTAAATTATTTAAAGGATGTGGAGGACACCATTGATACTGAAGCACATTTACCTCACCTTCCTTTTGACATAGTTAAACTGATTGCCGAGCGACTCTTTTTAGTTTATTATTTGCACTTTCGCGCTACCTGTAAAACGCTCCATTCAGCATCACCTCCAATCCAATGGAGAATTGAAGCATAAAGGTTGGAAAACCCTGCTTTATCTCCATGGCTAGTGTTATTTGGGAAAGAGAGTGGTTATTCTTTCGTTGATCCAAAGAACATTCTTTTTCAATCCATTTACGCAAGCGATTCTTCCATTGCCAGATTTCTTCGGAATTCAGAACTCTTGCATGGGCTTATCGTCAACCCCATCCTCTTAAGAATGTGTAGTTGTTGAGATTGAGCAGAGCTGCAATAAACCAAAATTCGTTGTACACTTTTGTAGCCCAGGGGATGAATATTGGGATGAGTGTGAAGGTGATGATACAGACTTTCTCTTTGACTGCAATAGCCCAGTTTTCTACAAAGAAGCATTTTATTTTTTGGGTAGGGAAGTAAATCTTGGAATTCTAAAGCTAAACGATGAGGAGCCTAGTTTCGAAGTTCTTACCAAGCCTAAACCACCTCGCAATGGTAACCTCCAAAAGTTTCTAGTCAAATGTAATGGTGAGCTCTTATCAGTATTTGTGGCTCCATTTGGAAAGTGGGTTCGAGTTTTCAAACTAAATGAATCAAAGATTACTTGGATTAGAGTTGAAAATTTGGGCAATTATACGCTTTATGTTAGTCGTTCATCGTCCTTATCTCAATAGCAAAAACACCTGGAATGGAGAACAAAATTTACTTTCCTAGATTTTATGGGCAAAGCATTTTCTTCTATTCACTAGAGACGGATGATTATCATTCGTTTGAGAGTAAGGACGTTGTCAATTTTTACAGCACAACAGAAGAGTTGTACTGTGGTTGGATCGAAGCTAGGTGGTGCTAGACATTTGGTAGTTTAGACCGAGCTAGGTGAGTTTGCTTTTGTACTTTTGATTAGAGAGTAATGTTGCAACAGTTAGCTAATAACTTCAGATGTAACTTTGTTTGTCATAAAGTATTACGGAGGCATATATTCTAGAGTGAAATTGACACTAAATACACAAACGCGCGCGCATATATATATATTCAAAAATGCTATGATGAAGTCTCATGTGCCTGCTATGAAGTCCCTGTGAAATCCCATGCGTCTGACAAGCCCTTAAGAATAAAGATATTCCTTAAGGCTTATAATGGGATTTTTGAAAAGAAAAAGAAAATCCACATACTTTGGTCTTGTCATGTTTTCATACTTTGGTCTGGCCATGCTTCTTCCGACAAAGTCTGAACATTATAGCTTCTTCCGACAAAGTCTGAACATTATAGGTTGAAGGAAAGGACAAAAATTTTCAGCTGATTTTTAAGTCAAAAAGTGAGAAAAACACAGTTTACTTTTACTGTTCACGGATTACTGTTCATGAAACTGTTCACTCTGAATTTTTGCCTATTTAAGGGGGGTTGTCCCTTAAGTTTAGGACATGATTTTTCATAAAATTTTCTCAGAAATTTCTTCCTTAGAACTTCTTTCTTTAGAAGCCTTCTTTAGAGAGAATTCCTTGCTCCTACTACCTTGTTTCTACTACCACCATTTCCATACAAATTTTGTAACTAGAACTAGTTCCAAGCTTTGTAACTGATTCAATCTTGTAACCACTACTACTACTACTACTGTAAGTGCTTGTTCTACTTTCAATAACAAGTATTTTCAGCTTTTTGTTTAATATACTATTTGTTGCTACCGCCATCTTGGACGATTCTAAATTGCTTTTATTTACTTTGAATTATTTTTATATATACTGCTTGGCTGGTTCTACCGCCTTACTATTGTTTTAAATTACTTTGATTATACTTGTAATACCCCCTTCTTGGCTGGTTCTACTTTGCTTTACTTTACTTACAACATATATTATACTGTGATATATATACCATGTTATACAATTCTTAAATCGTAGGAAGCTCATTTTTGTTATATGCGTGTTTCAAGCGATGTATTCCACATTCATGAAAGTACTAACGTAGCTTGTGCAATAGCTGTAAACGAATGAGAGTTCAATCATGGCATTGTGGACTTAACGAAATTGAGCGCGTTGAACTCTTTTATTTTATTTTATTTTTTTTAATTGTTGAGGAAAATGAGCATGTGGAACAAATATAGCAACCACGAGGATGCACAGGAACCAATAATATACAACAGGGTGATTAAAATACAATACAATCTTACTACATTTTCCTAAGAAAAAATATAAAGTAATCTTCTCATTTGGTACAACATATTATTCAGCAACAATAGTTCCCAAAGAACATATTATCAGTTATTAATTTTTCAATTATAACTTCGCCAAACCTTACAGACAATGCAATGGGTCAAGTCCTAAAGAAGCTCGCTGTGATAAAATGGGACAACATGGTGGCTTTTTTTTCCATAGTTACTGTCATCTGTATTCTTGAAAGTTGACATGGCCTGTAGCTTGAGCATGTTCCATAGCCTCCTATACATTAAAAAAACAAAAGAGTCCGTGAGTATCATAAGAAATCAGGAAATCAAGTTATGGTGGGTACCAGGTTTAAAAAAGGTAAAAATAAAAAATAAAATTGAAGCAAGCATAATTTTTATTCATAAGAAATGACCTTCTGGCCGATTACTCCAATTTGGCACACTCCACAACGCAAAGTGAAGTTGGCAGTGTCAGTAAATCTCCTCTTCCTGGAAATAACAGGATGTAATTAACACAAATCATGCACCATAAATCCAATAAAATAAAATAAAGTCTACACATTAATCATTATCAATGCAAGTACATCTACAAAGTAACATGAAAACTAGGAGCAGACCATAAAGGATGTAACTCATCAGAGGGTAGGAGTTTGGAAGCAAAATGTCACATAAGAACATTGCCTCAATGTCAACAAAATGCAAAACCTCAAATATTTTGATTATTCAAAAACATAATAAGAGTAATTTTATTTAATCTTCAGTTATACACTTCCTGACTAGCTGGGTTAGCCACATTATCCTCAAAGAACTTGTGAATTTATTGAAGGGACAAATTATTCATGGAACTTTACCATGTGCATCAGGCAGATGACAAAAATCTGCTTCATCACATTATCCTCCATCCTTGTTTTGCCAATAAATTTCTCATACGATTTTAAGATTATCTTAACCGTCTGTTGGTCCACGAATTTATGGTTAACTAGTGGGGACTGTAATACAAGCTTTTTCCATGCAAAAGCGTCAAGCTGGCTCCAACGAAATACTATCGGAGGATTGTGTGATGAAGCAGATTTTGGCAGGATGATGACCGTACATTGGAACAAATCACAGTGGCTTATTTCTCAAATATATTTTCGGTCCAATGGACCAACAGACTCCACAGCAGTAGTAGATGCAATGCAACCAAGAGTTACTGAGGTAATGAATGCAACCTTGACCCAAGATTTTAGAGCTGAGGAAGCGATAAAAGCTTTGAAGTAAATGCATCCAAAAATCACCGGGTTCTAACAGTATGCCTCCTCTCTTTTATTTGCATTATTGGTCTGTAGTTGGTAATTGTGTAACACAAACAGTCCTTAATTTCCTTAACCATGGTATCATTCTCCCAAAATTTAATGAAACCCACATTGTGCTCATCCCAAAAGTGAAAAATCCGACAAAAAGCACCCTTTACAGGCCCATAAGTCTTAGTAATGTTGTGTCCAGGACTGCTTCTAAAGTCTTGGCCACTAAAACGTTTGTTTCCCCACATCATAGTGAAAACCAAAGTGCTTTTATGTATAACCGCCTTATTACTGATAATATGTTGGTAGGCTGTGGTTCAACAGAAATGTTGTTTGACAAGGGAAGACACGGCAGTTGGCTGCTATGGTTCTGCAGAAGGCGAGAATGCTGCTTGACGAGTTCCAAGTGGCAAATGCCCAACCATCTAAGGCCTTGGTGAGTGACACAGCCTGCTGGACTAACCCCACATCTCCTTGGTACAAGATTAATGTGGATGGCGCGGTCTTTGAACAACAAGAAGCATCAGGTGTGGGTGTTGTCATCAGAGATCATTAAGGCATGGTAGCAGCAGCAATGAGTGAGAAAATACACTTTCCACAGGGACCTTTGGAGGCTGAAGCAAAACCTTTGGAGGAAGCAGTAGATTTTGCTTGGGATGTTGAAATCCGGGATGCCCACTTTGAATGTGATTCACAATTAGGCGTGACCAGTCCACAGGTTACCATTATTAATATCATAGCGGGGATATGTGACAGGCAGGTGTTCAGGTTGGTGCAAGTTTCACATGTTAAGAGGGAGGGTAATCGACCAACACACATCTTGGCACAATTTGCCAAGGGCATTAATTATTATGTAACTTGAATAAAGGAAAATCTGAATATTATTGAGTCTGTTGTGGCTCAAGATGTACTGAATTTATCTTCTTCTTAATAAAGTTGTAGTCTTTTCATCAAAAATATATATATATATTACCTTTGCTGCTCCTTAGTAAAATTAAGAGCAAGCCCCTCAACTGGACCAATGGTACCGTCCTGTACAGCAAAAATAGTCTGATCAAACTCCTCTGGAGCTCCCTCAAAGGGTGACATCTGTCAATACAAAATAGAAAAATGCACCACGTAAGAGAAAATTATACTTAAAATAATAATTATAACAATAATAATTTGGGCAAGCAGAAAAAAAAAAAAAAAAAAAAAAAAAAAAAAACAATAATGAAAGCACACAGGGTGAATAGATGGAACTATTAACTATAAAATTCCATAGTCTACAGGGTTTAAACCAACATGTGTTCCCTTGAAAAATTTCATTGTTAACAAGAAATAAACTTATCAGGCCAATGACAGTAAAAACTGCTTAGCAAGTTCTTTTTCTTAAGTTCCCTTTCTCTTTCTTGAATCCCAAAACACGTGCAAGATGACAGACGGTTAAGATCATCTTAAAATTGTACTTGGCAAGGTGATTTCGTAGTGGGGCTTAAGAGATGGCAGAATGTATAACTCCTACATATGGGTAGTTTTATTCGTTCTGAATATTCATTTAAATGAAGAATCAGCCAAAAAAAGAAGGTGAAATAATCTGAACCACATACGGCTAAAGCATCATAATGGAGCCCATCATAAATCAGCATAACTCTTTCAGAATACTTCTTTTCCTGTCCAATAGCACCCCAAAAAAGAGTAAATACTCAGAGGTGGCAAGTAGACTAGATTCAGATGAACAGAAAACATATTCCAAATGCTAACCTGACCATACAAATCACATCGTGTGGTCTGAATATCATATGCTGCGATTTCACGTCCATAATAATCAGCTAATATTGAAAGCTCAATGGCACCTTCACAGATAATATAAAAGTAACAAATTTAGCAGAATGAAACAACAGATGATCAAAGACTTCCTAGTGCATCATTGTGATTAAATACACAGAACAGTTCAACAGAAGCAGAAAAAAACTTCATGCCACTTTTATCAAGAGAACCATTTGCCACACATTTTTTAAAACAAAGACGAGCCAAACACATTCTCAAAATTTAAAACTCAAGAACTTTTTATGGTTGTGGATTCTCTAAGTTATGCTTTGCATAAGTCCAGATTGAGTATTCCAGTTGGCAATCAGAAGACAACCAAAACACACACTAAAATGCACTGCATGATAGGTTTTCTTTTACATATCGTCGGGGTGGGGGGGGGGGGGGGGGGGGTGTGGACTGGCTCTCTTATGGCGGTGTTCTACGACTATGGAGGTGCAAACATACTCAGCCAACCATATTGATGCTATAATTTTGGAGAATCAAGGTGCAAGGAAATGGAGGTTCACCAGGTTTTATGGGCACCCTGAAACTAGTAGGCGTAATGAATCTTGGGCTTTGCTTTCAAGGCTCTGTACTCGCAATGATTTAGCTTGGGTGTGTATGGGGGATTATAATGAACTCATGTTTGCAAGTGAAAAGGAGGGTGGTAATGCTAGACCGGAGGGTCAGATGAAACAATTTCGGGATGTAATAAATAAATGCAACCTCAGGGACTTGGGGTACAAGGGCTCGGCTTTCACTTGGCGGCGGAGGTTGGGCATCCGCGGATGGATACAAGAAAGGCTTGACCGTGCACTGGTCTCTACCAATTGGGTGGGGATGTTCCCTTGCACCAACTTATTCCATATTGCTTCCTCTACATCTGATCATAGTATATTGCTCCTAAAGGCATTCAACTCCCCTCGTCAGAAGCTCAGGAGACCAAAACTTTTCCGGTTCGAAGCCATGTGGCTCCGAGATGAGGCGTGTAGTGATGTGGTTTAGGAAGCTTGGGTAAGAGGAGAAAATAGGGGAGCTCAATGGCCAATTGCTAGCTGCCTGGAAGAATGCCAAGCCGCACTAACGACATGGAACAAAAGTGTTTTTGGCCACGTGGGTAGAAGAGTCACAGTACTGCAAAAGAAACTCCAAACTCTGGAGAATTCAAACTTGGGGGGCGCAGCCTTGAATGATCTTCATGAGGTTAGATTAGAGTTAAACAAAGCACTTGCCATTGAGGAAGATATGTGGAATTAGAGGTCCAGGAATAGTTGGTTGAAAGCAGGGGACAAGAATACAACTTTCTTCCACACAAAAGCATCCAACCGCATGCAGCGTAACACTATAGCCAGGGTGCTGGACTCCAACAACGTGTGGGTAGAAGATGAGGAGCAGATTGGCCTTGAATTTGTAAAATATTTTGATGGCCTCTTTACCTCCTCTGACCCTCAGATTGAGGGGGAGCTTATTGATGCCATCCAGCCAAAAGGATTGGGCCGGATGAATACCTTACTGAACAGGGAGTTCCAGGCAATGGAAGTTGAGAAAGCTTTGAAGTAGATGCACCCTACGACAGCCCCGGGCCCAAACGGTATGCCCCCTGTATTTTATCAACATTACTGGCCTACGGTTAGAGAGACTGTTATATGTAATACCTTAAATTTTCTTAACCACGGCACGGCCCCGCCCAAATTCCATGAGACACATATTGTGCTCCTACCAAAAATGAAAGAACCGGAAAGGGTCACAGATTACCGACCAATAAGCTTGTGCAATGTGGCTTATAAATTGGCTTCAAAAGTGGTGGCAAATAGAATGAAGGTAGTGCTGCAGGAAGTTGTGTGTTAAAACCAAAGTGCTTTTGTGGCAGAGAGGCTAATCACGGATAATATTTTAGTGGCTCATGAAGTGATGAATCATATTGGCAAGCGAAGAACAACCAAAAGTGGGGAAATGGCATTGAAATTAGACATGAGTAAAGCCTACGACCGGGTAGAATGGGGGTGCTTAAAGCAGATAATGTTAAAACTTGGCTTCCATGAGCAATGGGTGCAAATAGTTATGAGGTGCGTGTCGTCGGTCTCTTATGCTGTGAGAATTAACGGCAGGCCTTTTGGGGTAATACGTCCGACGCGTGGGCTTCGACAGGGCGACCCCCTCTCTCCATACCTCTTTCTCCTTTGTGCGAAGGGACTGTCTGCTCTTCTCCACAGTTCTGTTCAATGGCAAAGATTAAGAGGAGTGGCTGCCTCGAGTGGGGGTCCTAAAGTGTCCCATCTTTTCTTCGCTGATGACAGCCTAATTTTTGGGAGGGCCTCGATGGAGGAATATGCTGAAATACAAAGGGTGCTTCAGGTGTATGAACAGTCATCCGGGCAACAGTTAAATTGGTCGAAAACCTCCTTATTTTTCAGTCCTAACACAGCTGAGGAGTTAAAGGAGTCAATCAAGGCAACGTTTGGTGCAAGTGAAATTCGGCCGCATGAATCCTACCTCGGGCTACCATCCTTGGTGGGTCGGTCAAAAAACAATACTTTTGCCAATTTAAAACAGAGGGTCGCCAACAAAGTGTCGGGATGGAAGGAAAAACTCTTGACGACGGCTGGTAAGGAAATACTGATCAAAGCGGTTGCACAAGCAGTACCGTCTTACTCCATGTCATGTTTTCTCTTGCCTAAGAAATTATGTGATGATCTCACTAGTTTGATTCGGCAGTTCTGGTGGGGTCAGGTTAAAGAAGAGAAAAAACTTGCTTGGTTAAGTTGGGACAAGCTGTGCATGCCAAAGGAAATGGGCGACATGGGGTTTAGGGATTTGAGGCTGTTCAATTTGGCGCTTTTGGCGAAGCAAGGGTGGAGGTTACAGACTAACTCCACTTCTCTATTTGCATGAGTTTTTAAGGCTAAGTATTTCCCCTACTGTTCCTTCTTAGAGGCAGATTTAGGCCGCCAACCTTCTTACGCTTGGCGAAGCATCATGGCAGCCCAAGGGGTGGTAAAAAGGGGCACAAGGTGGCAAATAGGCTCTGGGGAGAGTGTGCGAGTGTGGTGCGACAAATGGATTCCTAAACTGACCTCATACAGTGTTGTCACAAGGGAAGATGCTTGCCCAAATGTTGCTCTGGTTTGTGACCTCATAAACAGAGCATCCATGGAGTGGAAAGCGGAACGAGTTCGAGGATGCTTCACAGAAGAGGATGCCGATGCTATTTTAAGCATCCCACTAAGCTTGCATCGGCCCAAGGACAGGTTGATATGGGCGGAATCACCAAGTGGTAATTTTACGGTCAAAAGCGCATACAAGTTGGCTTATGAGGTGAACAGGGGTGGCGGCAAAGCGGAATGCTCGAACCCTTTGGCGAGGAAGAAAGTATGGAAGGGACTGTGGAGAATGAACCTTCCTCATAAAGTCAAGCATTTTGCTTGGAAGGCTGCTAGGGACATCCTGGCTTCTAAAGAGGCGCTATGGCAGAGGCACATCGTGGTGGATGGTGGCTGTGCTCTTTGCAGGAACCCAATAGAAAACGTTCTCCATATTCTCTGGTTTTGTGATCACGCCAAGGATGTATGGAACACGAGTAAGTTCTCTCTCCCTTTTGATATTGGGCCCAATTGGTGTTTCTTGGATATTATGGAAAAGCTGCAAACGTATGAGGAGGTGCATCACGGTTTGGCAGAACGGTTTGTTTCAGTGTGCTGGGGTATTTGGAAAGAGAGGAATGTCATCCGAACTGGTGGGAGGGGCAAACCTGGTAGGGTCACTTTGAAGACCTCCCTTGGCTTAATGGACGAGTTCCAGGTGGCCAATGAAGGACCGCGGAAGCCTGCTGTAGCTGGGCTTGAACCGGTACGGTGGGCGCCTCCGCTTCTGGGACAGTACAAGGTTAACTCAGATGGTGCAGTGTTTGCAAACCAAAGGAAGGTGGGGCTGGGCGTGATGGTCCGTGACAGCAATGGGAAGGTGATTGCTGCTTTAAGCAGCCCTATGGTGGTCCCCTTGGCGCGCTTGAGACGGAGGCCAAGACGTTGGAGGTTGGCATGCGCTTTGCACTAGACATAGGCATCCGAGATGTGGTGTTTGAGTGTGATGCGTTGGTAGTCTTCAATGTTGTCCAGGGGTTAGCGACGCCAAGTTCTTCGATCCTCTTCATCGTGGAAGGCATCCTCCAACAAGCTTGTTGTTTCAGGTCATGTTGTTTCACACACACAAAAAGGCAGGGAAATGTCCCTGCCCACATGTTAGCGTAGTATTCTAAGTCTTTAGCTAGTTACGTTGCTTGGGTAGAATCTTGCCCGAGCCATATTGAGCGGGCCTGTGCTCAGGATATGGATGTAGCTACTATTTCTTAACAATTGAATACAATGTCAGTATTTCCTATCAAAAAAAAAAAAAAAGGTCCACCCCTATTCATTCAACATGTCCAATTTCTTTTTACTTCCGTCTTCTCTGGAATCTAATGATACATTAGTTAAAAACTTAAGCACATTGTACAAACATTACCAGCATAGCCAGTACTAGTAAAGCTAACTGAATTGAACCACTACATAATGAATGAAGGAAGAACTTAAAGAAATGAACAAAAGACAATAAACCTATGGCAATCACATGTGTCAGATAGCATCACATGTTTGGCAAATAGTCACTACTATTTATAGTGATACAGTTTTTGTACATTTGAACATGTGCAAACAACTTCACGTGACTTCAAAACAGTTAACTGAAAATATTCTCTCTCTATTTCTCCTGTTTTGGGGGGAAATAATCCAAAAAACAACTGTATCATTTTCAAAAGATAAAATGTCCACTCAGAAACACAATTCATCAAATTTATCTTCAAGTGAACCATTCAAAAAGACCATGTTGTACAAGCACAATTATTACCGTAAACAAGCCAAACTCAAGGCCTGTCATTACTGCCCTTAAAGTTCATTAGTACTGTTAAAATGTGTAACATCATGCTTGAACTAACGTGGCATATTTATCAATAAATCCAAAAAACTGACATGAAGACTTCATGATCATATATAGAGTAGAGTATATGGTGGCATCTTAACATATCAAGAAATACAAAAAGATAGTTATTATGCAGTAGATAAAGGTGCATGATAAAAAAATTGAGTTGATCTTCCTATTAATAATTGTGAAAGCTTTTACAAGATACATGCTACCTTGGGGGATGCAGGTAGGGCCAGCCCAGGCTTGTAAAGTTGTCCGGTTAAGGTTGTTGTACACAACCTCATAAAAAATGAATAAATAAAAAAACGATGTTTCCATTCCCAAACTTACACCTAATTAATCAACTGATAACTTTACAGTTTCTTTTATTTTTTTTTCACTCAGAGGGGGAGGGCAAAAGCAAAGGAACCACCAAAGGTGCTTTTAGAAAGAATCAAGAATCTAAATCCTTTATAAAATTAAAAAAACTTGATATAATTCAACCAGAATAAAAATTGAGCTGTCCATTATACTGGAAACAAATTAATAGATTATCAATTACCCCAATTGCAACATAGCAGCAAAAAATGATCAACTAAACCAGTTTTGTGAGATTATCACAAACTAATCCATGCTATTAAATGTGAGCAGAGATATTTAAGGCCAAATGGCAAAAGAATCCACAAGGTTTACCAAGTTTAACATGATATAGAAATTTAAGGAATTTCTCCGTTTGGTTAATCAATAACTTGATCACTATGCAAAACAAAATATGCTGTAAATCTTCAACAAGATAAGTTTTACCCTCCTTCAAAATAATTTTACGTATTTTAAATTTTTAACAGTGATAAAGAATCAATAACCGCAAATGTGAGAGGCAGGTTGCATAATTCTTCAATTTTACCACTAGAATTTCTATCCTTTCTGAACTGGAACTAGCTAGAATGATACCCTAAGGCAACCTTGAGCTTTAGGGTCAACATGCAAGGTGATCTAATTTAGTAGTCATCCTATGCTACAGCAAGCCCAAACCCATGAATAAACGCAGCAACAATTATCTTTAAAAAATGGGTGTTACTTTCTTCAGTTAAAAGGATAAAACTCTACAATTCCTTATGCATGCCTTACATACTGCTAGACAACGAAAAACCAGCAGCAATTGCAAGGATAAATTAACCCAGGATAGTCATTATTCAGACCCATTTGGTTTCAGTTACATCATATGGACAATGAAGCCTCCCCTAATTAAGAATAGAAAGTTCAAGTTCAACAAACCTCCCCACTTCTCTGAGTCAAGAATCCAAGTACAATACTCTTCATTTGACTTTCCAAGAAATGCTTCAGAGTATTTTGTTGGATCACTTGCCACTGTTGCAGCTATAACCTTCAAAAATTATAGACAAATTTGTAAGGATAAAAAAAGTATATAAAACAATATAATTGCCATCAATGAATGCTTAAAGTGTAACCACAACAGGACCAATTTAAAACATTTTTTCCTAGATAATCATTCTGATTTTCATCTTTCTAATTTTGAATCAATTTGGTCTATGCATTTTATATGGTAATGCAAGGAACACCAAAAATTATCTCTATTTTCCTACCACTGTCCTGCATCATATGGAATAGTAGATGGTAAGAAGCTCAAATTGAAAACATCAAGATGCGAAAGTGAAAACATCAATTTCTGAACCAAGTCACTGTCTTGAGACAAATCGTACCGTTTACGATATATCCGATGTAGTTAGACAAATAGTTTCTGCATGTTGCCTCAAGGATACAACAACCCAGCCATCTTTGCTGATTATCCTTGCAAGCCTACATTGCTCGTAGGATATAAACTCTCTATAGTACTTTCTTTTTCCCAGAAAATTTAGTAAAGGTAAAATATTTTTGTGAATAGTAAGAAAGAATAGAAGGTAAGTGTTTAGAATAATAAAAAATTGTTTTTAAAAAGTTTGCAGCTTTATAATTCAAAAATAAAAATGTGTGTATCTGAAACTTTTATTTCTTTCCATATATATAGAGCCAAACATGTTGCTTGTCCTTAGCCAAAAAATAAAAACGTTTGCTATCTTTAAAATTTTAAATGATCATAAAATTATTGAAATCAATGTGATCAATAACTTTCTTTTTATATATATATATATATATATATATTATATAAACCGGTCAAAACCTTTTGTACGTTGAGAATAACAAAAGAAAGGATCATAATGCCAAGCATTTAATGGCCCGTTATTACAATACCTTTTCAAAAGTTTTCTTTCTGAATATATGTTACAAAAAATTGCTAGCTGTTTGTCCGCTTTCCATTAAACCAAATAATAAACATTTATGTATATATGGTAACATAAAATAATTCAGCAATAATTATACATTTAAGTGCTGAAAATCTTCCATATATGACATTATTATGTCATATTTAAATAAGAACGTTTGAATACAAAACGTTTAGAATAAAAAGTATATATTTGTAATAAAACCAAATATGCTGGCAATTATGGTATTAATATCACGTTAATGTTCATAAATTTCCTGATTAAAATCATTGACAAAAGCTATTTAAATTTCAAAATTTAGCAATCAATGTATCTGACATTAAGGGATAATTAATACACATAAATGAGTATTAAAATAAATATAATATTTTTTATAAAAATATCCAACAATCCCCCACCTATTTTTATAAAAAATAAATAGGTAAATATATATAAGAAAATTTTCTGGGTTAAGTAGAACATTATGCATAATGGGAGTGCGAATGGCTTGAACCCTTATTTAGTGTTTTAGCAACATTGTTCCAAAGTTAATAGTGATCTAAGTCTTGAACTATAACTTTTTCTATGGATACAAAACATTACATCACACACATAATATTCCAGTACTCTACTACGAGCTTCTAAGCCAGCACATTACGGCCTTGTGCTTTATCCCAGCATCTACGAGCTATTTAGAGAACTAGCCCCATTCTTAAAGGAAGCGGCCTCACTTCCATGCTCACTTAGGTGTGGCTATCAAGGATGTTCTTGTAACTATAACATCCCACTCATAAGAGCTATAGTCCACATTAAGAGTTTTTTATTTTTTATTTTTTTATTAAATAAAAACTCATCCTATATAACGTTACAAGATACATGCACACACACCAAAGGGAGGGACATGAGAATTATTACTCATGCATATATTTAGTGCATGTTAATAAAACTACTCTATGATTAGTTTTCCCCTTTGAACCTAGTTCTTGGGATCTCCAGTCCCTAGGTAGGGTATCCTCAATGCCTCATAGGTAGTTTATTCTTCTTTGGGCTTAAGTCCCATCCCCCTCGATGCTATCCAGATCTTTTCTCTAGCTGGAGCTTTAGTTAATGGATCCGCAATATTATCATTTGTACTAATATAATCAACATTTATGGTACCATTGTTTATGTATGATCTCACAGTACTATGTTTTCTTCTAATAGATCTGGATTTACCATTATAGTATTTATTGCGCATTCTACTAATAGTGGCCATACTATCACAATGAATTAAGACGGGAGAAATATGTTTCTCCCACATTGGAATTTCAGATAATAAATCTTGTAACCAACCCGCTTCTTCACTAACTGAAGATAAGGCAATTAATTCTGCCTCCATGGTGGATTTAGCAATAATCTGTTGTTTTTTAGATTTCCAACTTATTGCTCCACCACCTATTGTAAATACGTAGCCAGATCTTTTCTCTAGCTGAAGCTTTAGTTAATGGATTCGCAATATTATCATTTGTACTAATATAATCAACATTTATGGTACCATTGTTTATGTATGATCTCACACTACTATGTTTTCTTCTAATAGATCTGGATTTACCATTATAGTATTTATTACGCACTCTACCAATAGTGGCAATACTATCACAATGAATTAAGACGGGTGAAATAGGTTTCTCCCACATTGGAATTTCAGATAATAAATCTCGTAACCAACCCGCTTCTTCACTAGCTGAAGATAAGGCAATTAATTTTGCCTCCATGGTGGATTTAGCAATAATATGTTGTTTTTTAGATTTCCAACTTATTGCTCCACCACCTATTGTAAATACATAGCCAGTGGTAGACAAAGAATCACCTGATAAGGTGTTCCAACTAGCATCACTATATCCTTCAAGAACAGCAGGATATCTTTGATATAGCAAACCATTGTGCACAGTTCTTTTTAAATATCTCATTAATTGGGTCATGGCATTCCAATGCTCAAAATTAGGTTTGCTAGTAAATCTTGCTAAAACTCCTATGGCATAAACAATATCAGGTCTAGTACAATCAGTAGCATATCTAAGACTACCAATAATACTAGCATATTCCTTTTGATTGTAAATATCATTTTCATCTTTAGTAGGAAAAAGATGCACACTAGAGTCAAAAGGAATACTTGCAGGTTTACAATCAAAGTAATAATATTTTTTCAAAATTTTTTCTATATAATGAGATTGATCTACAAATATGCCATTTGAAGTTCTAGAAATTTTCATGCCAAGAATCACATTAGCTTCTCCTAAATCTTTCATATCAAAGTTATTTTTAAGAAGCATTTTGGCAACATTTATAATATCCATATTAGGACAAAAAATTAGAAGATCATCAACATATAAACAAATTATAACATGAGCATCATCAAAAGTTTTATAATATATACATTTGTCACTTTCATTTGTTTTAAAACCATTAGAAAGCAAACATTGTAAATAATTTAAATTTCTCATGCCACTGTCTAGGTGCTTGTTTTAAATCATATAAAGATTTTAATAATTTACATACCTTGTGCTCATTACCTGGCATTGTAAAACCTTCTGGTTGGTTCATGTAGATTTCTTCTTCTAAATCTCCATTTAGAAATGTCGTTTTTACATCCATTTGATGTATCATCAAATTATGAATGACTGCTATAGCAATCAATAATCTAATGGATGTAACTTTAGTAACAGGAGAAAAAGTATCGAAAAAATCAATATCTTCTTTTTGTTTAAAACCTTTAGCTACAAGCTTTGCTTTGAATTTTTCGATAGATCTATCAGGTTTTAATTTTCTTCTAAGTACCCATTTACATCCAATTGTTTTACAACCTGGAGGTAAATCTACAAGTTTCCAAGTATTATTAGATATAATAGAATCCATCTCATCATTGATGGCTTCTTTCCAAAAACCTGAATCAGGAGAAGATAAAGTTTCTTCTAAAGAAGTAGGGTCACCTTGTAAATTATACACATAATATTCAGGACCAAAAACCTTTTCAATTCTAAGTCTTTTACTCCTCCTAGGTTCAATCTCATATTCATTAACATCTTTTAACTTAGATGTTGAACATTCAAATTTCTCTTGTTGTTCGAAACCCCCACTATTTTTATATTTAAATGGAAATTTATTTTCATGAAAAAATGCATCTCTAGATTCAATTATTGTATTATTATCAATATCATAAAATCTATAAGTTGTGCTATATAAAGAATAACCCAAAAATACACATGTAGAAGCCTTTACCCCAAGTTTAGATCTTTTGGGATCAGGTAGCCTCACATATGCTAAGCAACCCCAAACTTTGAAAAAATTCATATTTGGTTTATATTTTTTCCATAATTCAAAAGGAGTTAAAAAAGTCTTTTTATGAGGTACTCTGTTTAAAACAAAATTTGCAGTTAAAACAGCTTCACCCCAAAAATATTTAGGAGCCCCAGAACTAACAAGCATAGCATTAGTTAAATTTATAAGAGTCCTATTTTTACGTTCAGCTACTCCATTAGAAGATGGAGAATAAGGGGCAGTAGTCTCATGAACAACACCAAGAGATTGAATATAATTATTAAGACCAAGAGTATCATATTCTTTTCCTCTATCAGTTCTAGACCTTTTAACCTTTTTATCAAAAGTATTCTCAACTTCTTTTAAGAAAATTGATAATTTTTCAAAAGTATCACTTTTATTTTTCATAAGATAGACATATGAATATTTTGAGAAATCATTTATAAAGGTTATAAAATACTGATTACCTCCACGTGTCAAATGTCCTTCAAATTCACAAATATCACTATGGATAAGCTCTAGTAATTCAATATTTCTTTCAATTGATTTATGAGGCTTTTGAGTAATTTTAGTCATGTTACAAATTTCACATTTTTCAAGTTCATTTTCAAGTTTAGGAATTAAACCTAAACCACTCATAATTTTCATATATTTATTATTAATATGACATAATCTACCATGCCAAACATTCACACAAGAAACAATATAAGCAAAACTTGAATTTTCATTCATCTCAACATTAAGTTTAAACATGTCATCACAAGCATAGCCTTTGCCAACAAACATGCCCTTTTTAGAGAGTACACATTGATCAGCCTCAAAGACTTGTTTGAAACCAGCCTTATTTAACAAAAAACTAGATACTAGATTCTTTCTAATGTCAGGAACATGAAAGACATCTTTGAGAGTGACTTTTCTCCCAGAAGTAAATTTGAGAAGCACCTTGCCAATACCCACAACTTCAATGGTATAAGAATCACCAAGCATAATTTTCTTTTTCTCATCCAAGATGGTGTAGGTCTTGAACTAATTTTTATCATAACAAACATGTCTGGTTGTCCTAAAATCAATCCACCACCCTCCTAAGCCTTCGAGAATATTAATCTTGGTAACCATAGCCACAAGAGGCTCTTCAATAACATTGGCTTGAGCCATAAGCCCATGTTTTCGAAAGCGACAATTTCTAGCCGAATGTCCAGACTTTCCACATACAAAACATGCATAATTGCTATTATTAGTGTGGCTACCATTATTTGGAGCATGCTTAGGATGGTGTGCTTGGTTTTTTCTTTGATTAGAGTGGGTCTTATGTTGAGGTTGATTTCCATTTGGCCTATGTTTGAAGTTTCTTTTCTTAGGCCTTACATAGTCATTATTTTTTTGCATTGGCTTTTGACATGTTTTCATTTGAGGAGATAAAATTTACCTTAGGACCATTTGCTCCATGGAGTTCAACAGCTTTGTCTTGGTTCCTTGCCTCTTCCTCCACTCTTAAACAGGTGATAAGGGATTCAATGGAGAGTTCCTTTTGCTTGTGTCTTAGGATTTTGGCAAACTCCTTCCAAGATTCAGGCAGCTTGTCAATGATGGCTGAAGCTTGCATTTGTTCATCTACTCGAATGACTTCAGATCGAATATCTTGTGAAATCATTTGGAGTTCATAGGATTGTTCCACCACGGACTTGCCTTCAACCATCTGAAACTTGAAAAATCGGCTACATGCATATTTCTTGGATCCAGCTTCCTCTGTATCATATTTTTGATTCAATGCCTTCCATATCTTTTTGGCTGATTTGTAAGCTTGATCATAATAATCATACAAATCGTCAAAAAGACAATTAAGTAAATGATTTCTATAGTAAATATGATCCTTATCCCATTTCTTAACATCTTTTTCATGTTGAGAAAGTTCTTCTTCAGTCAATTGTTCAGATTTCTTTTTCTTTGGTTTTTTCTCAATTAACACATAAGCCACATTCAAGAGAGTAAGATAAAATAAAGTCTTTTGTCTCCACCTCTTAAAGTTAACACGATGGAAGCGGAATGGCTTATTAAGATCACCTGCTCCAGAGGAATTAGACATAACATTACCATTTTTCAATGATGATTTTGTGTTCTCCATATCGATTTGTCTCAAATTGCTGGAAATAAAGGAGATAATACTTGAATTTTCCTTGGAAATTACACAATTTGATTTTACCAAAAGAGGTGGCAGAGATGAGGTGTGGACCAAGTCACTGTCTTGAGACAAATCGTGCCGTCTATGGTATATCCAATGTAGTTAGAGAAATAGTTTCTGCACGTTGCCTCTAAGATACAATAGTCCAACCACCTTTGCTAATTATCCTTGCGAGCCAACACTGCTCGTAGAACATAAGCTCTCTATAGTACTTTCTTTTTCCTAGAAAATTTAGCAAAGGTAAAATATTTTTGTGAATAGTAAGAAAGAATAGATGGTAAGTGTTTAGAATAATAATTTTTTCTTTGAAAAGTTTGCAACTTTATAATTCAAAAATAAAAATGTGTGTATCTGAAACTTTTATTTCTTTCCATATATATAGAGCCAGACATGTTGCTTGTCCTTAGCCAAAAAATAAAAACGTTTGCTATTTTTAAAACTTTAAATGATTATAAAATTATTGAAATCAATTTGTGATCAATAGCATATTATATATAAACCGGTCAAAATGTTTTGTACGTTGAGAATAACAAAAGAAAGGATCATAATGCCAAGCATTTAATGGCCCATTATTACAATACATTTTCAAAAGTTTTCTTTCTGAATATATGTTACAAAAATTGTTTTTGACCGCTTTCCATTAAACCAAATGGTAAACATTTATGTATACATGGTAACATAAAATAATTCAGTAATAACTATACATTTAAGTGCTGAAAATCTTCCATATATGACGTTATTATGTCATATTTAAATAAGAACGTTTGAATATAAAACGTTTAGAATGGAAAGTATATATTTGTAATAAAACCAAATATGCTGGCAATTATGGTATTAATATCATGTTAATGTTCATAAATTTCCTGATTAAAATCATTGACAAAAGCTATTTAAATTTCAAAATTTAGCAATCAATGTATCTGACAGTAAGGGATAATTGATACATATAAATGAGTATTAAAATAAATATAATATTTTTTATAAAAATATCCAACTATCCCCCACTTATTTTTATAAAAAATAAATAAGTAAATATAAATAAGAAAATTTTCTGAGTTAAGTAGAACATTATGCATAATAGGAGTGCGAATGACTTGAACCCTCATTTAGTGTTTCAGTAACATTATTTCAAACTTAACAGTGATCTAAGGCTTGAACTATAACTTTTTCTATGGATAGTACGCTGCACTTAATTTTGACAGGTAAGAAAATTGATATATGTAGACAAGCCAACCTAAGGACCCACAAAGCTGAATCATAAAGTTGAATAAAACAGTCGAATCCAATTATAAAATTTCTCTGAAAAAAATATTAAAGCTTATACCAATAAATAATTTTAGGTTTACAGCTTCAACAAATTAAATAACAAAATAATAAATAAATAAATGTTTGATATATTTTTGTGACTCATAGGATAGTTTGTAAGGCTTCTAAAGTAAAGTTTGTAGTATTCTTTACAGGAAAATGTTAACGGGTAACGTTAGGTAGTGCTTGATAAGGATGATTGTTAAGGTAGGGTTTAACTAATAAAAAAATTTGTATGAAGTGATAAGGGAACAGAAAATACTATTGAATTGACAAGTAGAATTTAAAAAGTTAACTCTATTGGCTCCACATTTTATAAAATTGGTAAAAAATTTGACATAAAGCAAAAAGATTAAATATAAATTATTTTTTTACGATGCCCATTAACACTACTCTTCTTTAAATTATTTTTTTTAATGTAAGTAAATGTGTAAAACCATAAAAAACTATCAAGCAAAACAACAGTGCTCCATCTCAACTATTGAATTTTCAAAAATTAACCAATTTTTTTTTTCTTTTATTTACTGCACTCTGTCAAGTTACAAAATTTATATCTATCAAGAGAAATCTAAGAGCCCATTACATGCAGCGTCACATTCACAAGGTTTAAGTCTATGCTTGACGATTAGTGTCAGAATTAATGTGCGGTAGAATTTCAAGCAAACAAAATAGGAAAGCAGAAAGAAACTCAGAGCAAGACTTTCATGCATGTCCTATATATAGATAATTTAGTTTAGCATATATGATCATGGGTTGCTCATTCTACCAACCATTGATCGTAACTTAGGAATAAACTGTTTATTCCTAAGTTCTGCAGTGGAGATCAGTTGTCTGAGTTTCATTGCATCGAAAGTGAGCAACAAGCCAGTGGTGGCTCCAGAAATTTTGTTCAAGGTGTTCCTTAGAAAGCATAAATTATACAATCTTATTTCTTTTTAGCCTTTAGGTAATTAGGTTTGATTCAATGTTTTTAATTCAATTCCGTTCCGGCCGTAACGGCTGAAAATACCATGCCGGTAAACAAACCGGAACAGTAACCCACCCTATTTCACTTCAGAAAAAATTTCGGGTCATTCTGGTCTTTCGGATGTTTTGGTAAATATTGGCCGAAATTCAAGATTCGGCCGGCATGAAGTTTGTGCTTAAAAAAAAAAATATTGTTCTTAAAACCAAAACAAATTTGCATTCTGTAAACCAAAAAATCTCAAAAGGAAAAAAAGAAAAGAAAAGAAAAGAAAAGAAATGAATAAAGGTACCTATACAGCTAAAAAAAATTGTATTGAGAAATTTGAGACTTAAAACTTGAGAAGAGGTACTGCCGCACTGGTATGGGTAGAAGACACAAAAGTTACGACCAAGGAGGAAGGCAAAACGTAAATGTAAAAGTGTAGATGAAGATGTGATATAATTTAAAAGTATGAAGTGTAAAAATTGAGGAGACAGAAGATGTGTGTGGTTAAGAATAAACAAGAAAAAATAATTAAAAATGAGAAGTAAGTAATATATGTTTGGTGATGAAAAATAATACTGTAATAAAAAATAATAAAAGGTTGAAAATTGTGTTGTATTAGGCAGTGTGCTTAGTCAAAGGAATAAGCCACTGCCCTGTCTGTATTAGTTTTATTATAATTTTTTTTTTCAGATTTTAGTTCAAATTTTTTTTTTTGAATTTTTCCTTTTTACTTAAAAGGCTCCAATATATTGTTAAGTTGCTCAAATTATGGGCCAAAATTTAATTTTATTTGCATAAAAAAAAATTCAAAGTGGTCCCAGAATTTTTTTTAAAGGTAAATAAATATAAAATTTTAAATTATTATATATAATTTTTTTTTTAGGTGAGGGTGGTCGTGGGACCACCCTGGCCATAAGGTGGCGCCGCCACTGCAACTGGCACAACATCTCAAGTTTAAGCGTGTTCATGCTTTTCTACCTTTATCACATTGCTGCTTGATGCTTCTGCACATTCATATCAAAAGCAATCCAAAAGAAAAATACCCAAGAAATCCCAACAAACAAAAACACATTAAAAATACTTAAAGACACAAATACATATGTCCAGAGACCTTTATGTAGAAATGCCCAAAATTCGTTGTTGTAAACTAATTAAATTTCCACCGACTATATGTTTCCACCAATTACTATTTGTCATCACTGTGCACTCTTAGTGTGGTAGTCACTCCACAAGTATAAGTGCTTGTAGAGTGTGGGGAGCAAAAGCTGGGATTCAAGTCTCTAGGAAGCCGAGCTTTACACACATATATATTTAGATTAGGTTAGATTAGAATTTCTATCTTGTATAAAAAAAAAATAATTATTACTTGTTATGTGTTTATTTTTTTTTTCTATTTTAAACTTTGACTATTTTATAAGGAAAGTTAAATAAATACATGACAAATTGTGATTGGTGGAACACAAAGTAAAACACAAAAAATGGTACAAAGGATTTGTATCGGCTTATGTTATTGTTAAATTCAAATAATAAATTCGTGTTCATTAGATAATCTAATAAACCTTAAATTGACCCAAAACTTGTCCTTCTTGGAAAATAAACTAATTTACCTTAACCACAAAGTTAATTATAAATGAAAAAATATTTTATTTCTATTTTCCCAAAAAATTACCAAAAGTTAATTATAAATGAAAAATATATTTTATTTCTATTTTCCCAAAAAATTATCAAATAAAAGCCGTAACTACTAAATTTTCCAAAATTCCACAATTTTAACTGTGGGGACCCGAGGATCGAGGAAGGATACAACAAACTATGACTATCATCATAAAAGCATTCTAAGCCCGAGGAGGGGATCCGCCAGAGGATAGGAGGAGAGGGGACAAAATACTTCTTGAGAGGCCGAATGGAGAGGATGGTGTTTAGTGGGAGTTAAGGTAGCTGAAGGAAGTTTCCAGTGAAAGCTCACTTACTGCCTCCGCGTTAAATGACTGGTAACAGCTTTATGAACTGCATTGATGAGGAAGTGACTTGAACAGTAGAATTCACAGTTAAACATCTCCTTCTACCATCTTCAATAGAAGTTTAAAGGGACAGGTGTCCTAAGGAGAGTTTGGAGGATTGTACATGGAGGGCTAGGATGCAATTAGCTGAAGGGTATATAAAGAAAGAGGACTTCCAGATGAAAAGCTCTCCCAGAAAAATCAAGAAAAAGAGATAAGAACAAGAATAGTGATAGCGATAGATGGAGAGGAGTGTACATCCTTGTGCTAGAACATCATTCTCAGGCGAGATTGTAAAAAACCATTTATACCCTTAATCTTTGGCTTTCGTTCATTCCTTCTCTGTCTGAATCCTCGGGCTAAGCCCAACTTGTTTTACCCCACTCTCTAAACAAATATCTATTGGTTTGGGCCTAACTGGATAGCACAAATTTCACTATTTTAAGTGAGTTTGGGCTACCAGATTTTTGTGTCCTTACATTAATAATAAATTTTTTTAATCCTCCGAGGGCATCAAATAAGAATGTTCACAAATTGGCTGTCTCCATTGAGATCAAAACTTAAATATTCTTTTTTCTTCTTCTAGGCATCAATGTGTGCGCATTGCCATGTGAAGCCCCTAGAGAGGGAAAATGTTTTTCTCCAAAGTAGTTTGGATAGAAACCCTTCAAACTCCGCAAATATCTTTTTATTGGATTTAAATTTTGAAAATCTAAATGTTGGTTGCATGTTCTTATTATGTCCTTCATGTTTGCAAAATTTTGAGAAAATTAAAGATCAATAGCTATGTTATCAATCAAATGTGTTTAAATTTCAAGTTTTTGTGATATATCTAAAATTATGTATAAAAAATAAGTGTATTAATCGAATAGTAAATAATATTTGATTTGAACGAAATTTGACATGCATGTTAAAAACATAAATATTATAAAATCCAATGGCTAGATTTTCAAAATTCACATCCAATAGAAAGATATAGATGGAATTTGAAGGGTTTTCCTCCAAACTGTGTCCTCTAGAGAGTTATTCTAAAATATAAAATAAAAAAATTATTTTTAAAATTGTAAGTATTGGCAAATCCTAGTGTAAACACAAAATTTTCAATAGTAGAAAATCAAACAAATTGAAAAATGTGTTCCACAAATATAATTTTGTATTGATCAAGTAGTGAGTACAATCTCTGTTTTGACTCTTTTTCAAAAAGTGCTCCTCTGATTCTATCTTCTTTGAACTTGACTTAAGCAAGAAATCCTCTTACTTTGGTTGGAAGATGGATTGAACAGTCTTCACAACAAATCTTTGGTTTGAGCTTGTTAGAGATTTGTTGTTCTCCAAGTTCTTCAAATCCTTTGAATGTTCTTCAAGTCCTTCGAATGGATAAACTCCACTTTGAATTGATGTGCTTGAAAAGATGTAGTAGACTCTTGATTGGCCCAAATTTTGTTTAGAGATAATTAGCTCTATTTATCTATTTTGATAAAGATCATATTTTGATAGAGATAATAATCAATAAAGATAAATAATTATCTCTATTTTATTTATTTATTTTAGTAAAGATAATTATCCATCAATTTTGAATAGAAATTTTATCTTTATTTTATTTTATTTATTTTAATAAAGATAATTATTATCCATTAATTTTGAATTAAAAATTTATCTTTATCTTGTGGGCCAAATTACACATAGAAAATTTTAATATGCCAATGTGATGTCAATTTGGATGACACATGTCATCATTTGATTTAATTAATTTAATGACATATTAATTTAGAATTTGTCACTAAATTTTGATGTGGCATTTTATAATTGGCTAAAATTTTGCCTCCTACACCTAACTCTCTCAACCTCATGATTTAGTCAAATTTGTATGAAAGTGTCTTAGTTATAATTGATTTGTGCTCAAATGTTAAGTTTGGGCATTAGCAACCCTACTGAGGAAAAAACTCAAATCTCTTATATCTCTTAACTGCATGGTTTCATTTCATACACATAAACTCTTTCTTTACTAAAAATAACTTGATTCTTTTTGGGAAGGTAGAAATTAGGTTAAACCACCACTAGTGGCCTATTTGGATTCCGGAGATCATTAATTTTATTTTAATTTACCTCGAAATTCTGGTTTACATTTGTGAGTTTGGCTAACTTATTTGTTTAGATGAGACAAACAGCAATGTTAAGCAAAAAAGTTGGTTAATGAAAAAACCTAGCTTATTTGCTATAACTTTTCTCTCTCGCATTTAAGTAAATAAGCTTAACAGAAGTTTTCAAACACAATGTGTGTACACAGACAATAGCACACTACACAGCCAACTTGAGTCAGAGAGGGACTTATTCTTACTTCCAAAATCAATGAAACTTTAGTCTAAAATACGATGGACTTAAATTTTTTCACGAAAGAAAATTGATATCAAGATTGAAAAAATGGAGGTTTCCCATCTACTTGACTTACGGTCAGTGCTTGACTCCTAGTCCAATTAATAGTGATGGATCATGGAGTTTCATTCACAAGTTTGAAGAATAGAATCGAGTCCCATTAAATTTTGAGTTTTCAACTTTTCATTCACTTAGTGCCCGCTATAATACAAAAATTTCTCTCTCTCTCTCTCTCTCTCTATGTACTTAATTGTTAAAATTTCTGTAAACTAGTACATATATGATGGCTACAAACAGTGGCAGACGGAGGATATTGAAAATTCCACTTTCCCCTAATTTGTTTTTTAATAGAAATAAGAAATTATATATAAAATTTAATTGATGAATTTTATTCTTATAGTACTCTTATACAACATATAGCTTATAAAAATCAAAATATAATGAATGTATATGTTTATAAAAATAGATTAGTTTATAAAATGGGAAAATTATCAAGTATTCTTGAAATGTTGTATTTTCTCCTCTCACATGTGTGTTAATGTTAAGTACAAACTAACCCAAATCCCATTACACCTAAAGCAAACCTTCAATAACAACTAAAAAAAACTCACAAATGAGATACTAACTATCCCACAACCCTAATACATCCAATAGTGAAAAAAAAAAAAAAAAAAAAAATCCAATAGTGTTCTCTCACTCAAACAATGGACAAAGACTCAAACTATGTTTCAAAGAAATCCCTCTATCTTCTTTTAAGAGTATTCTCATTTTCCCAAATGGATAAGAACTTATCAAACCCTTTATAGCATTGTCTATACACAAAACTTCAATACCAACTTTTTGGAGGACTAAGAATACATTTTTTATTGATTAGATAATATTAAATTTCTTCCTTAACAAGGAATAGCCTATCATTTCATGTTAAGAAAATCCATAGCAGGGCTAATTAAGAATTCGAGTAACAAACCTTAAGGAGTTGGTTTAACGATTCCTAGATCCTCATGATATCTATTAAATTATGGGTTCAAATTCTCTAGCCAACACTTTTGGGTTACGTCCAAAGAATTTTTTCCGATAATATCTTACTATATATGAGATGGAGGGACTGCACAATTCTAAAGAAATATTAAGATATTTGAAGAGGTCTTGATATATTCGATATATATATATATATATATATATATATTTTTAATCCACGCAATAAAATTTTGATCAAACTTTTCTTAATCAGATATCTATAGAGCACAGTAGTACATGCAAGCTAACTCCACAATAATCCATTTACGAGTATACAAACTCAACTTGAAATTGAAAAGGCTTTTAGAAGGCTCACAAGGAATGATTTATTATTGTTTTCTTTGCAGGCAGTGAACGGTGTAGTTGGGCCGCCAACATCTGGTCATCCGTTTTATTGGTCCATTTCCAATGAAGTGCGTGACAGCATGAGATTGCAAGCATTCCTTCACATCTTCCACAGCCTCACCTTCCAATTTCATTTTCATAGCGTCGCTGTCCATTAATCTATGTGAAACCTTTCCGTGAAAAGCTTGAAATGGGTGTGTGAAGAACCACCCTCCTTCCCAGCTTGCACAGCCAAGCTTTTCCATTTCTTAGCATTCCTCCTTATCTCTTCCCCTTTCTCGGCAGCTCCCATCACCATCTCCAGGCACCTCTTAATTTCTGCCCTCTCCACAACTTCTTCTTCATTCACCTTCGCTTTAATTCCAGTCCCCCACACCTCCTCCACCATCTTGGCATTCATAATTTGATCTGAAAAATGTGGACAAGCCACCACCGGCACTCCGGCTACGATACTCTCCAAGGTCGAGTTCCACCCGCAATGTGTCAAGAAACAGCCCACTGAATGGTGACACAGCACCTCAACCTGTGAACACCATGGCACTATTAACCCTTGTGTTTCTTCCTTCAATTTATTCTTTATCGTGTCCTCTATTTCTGATCCTCCGTTCTCTGAAGCTCGAATTACCCACAAGAATGGACGGTCGGTTTCAACTAGTCCATGAAAAATCTCTTCCATTTGCTTTCCTTGCAACGTAACTAGGCTTCCAAAAGACACATAAACCACCGAGTTATTTGGCTTTGAGTTTAGCCAATGAAGATAGTCCTTAGAGCTCTCAAACAAGTCACATCCAAACGGGGAACCAAACTGGTCTTTTGTGTCGAAAAAAGTAGATGGAACCAATGGTCCGATTGGTATTAAATTCAAATTAACAACGGCTTCGATTGCTGCTTCTTCTAGAGCATCAAAGGTGTTCAGTAACACACATGGGTTGGGATCTTTTTCAAGGGTTTGGATATGTTCTTGAATGGTAGGTATGGTTGAATTGTGTGGACTAGTTGGTAAGAGAAACGAAGGTAGGTCCGAGGAAGCAAATGGTGGCAACCCTTTGAACTGTATAGAATTTGGGGGGCTATTTTCATAAATATGATACATACCATCATGGGCATTGAAGTATTTCTGGTAGATAGCAAGTGCTGCAGTGGACTGAATGCTGAGAAAAGCAGAAGGTATACCCATATCACGTGCCACATCAGCAGCCCATGGGAGAAGGATGGTGTAGACTAAGAAGGTGACCTTGTGATGCTCGTCATTTGAGAGTTTGACAATCAAGTTGGTGAGTGTTTGTGAGCCGACACGCTTGAACTCGGACATGATGTGTTGTGGGTCGTCAATTGGTTTGTTTCCATCATCAAAGCCATCGGAGAAAGAGGCATAGGATAGGCCCTCAAGTGAAGGGAATTTTTTTATTTGTTTGAGGCCGTGGACGGTGGTGGCAAAGGTCACACGTGCTGCACCGCCGTGTATTAGGCGTATGGCGAGTTGGAGAGTAGGGTTAATATGGCCTTGGCCTGGGCAGGATATGAGAAGGAAGTGTTGGCTGTTCATGCTCGTTTGATTTCTCTCTCTCTCTCTCTCCCTCTTATTATAAATTGATTAGTGTTCAGTTGCTTAATCAATGGCAGACTTTTTTCTTTTATCCATCATTTTACATATTTTGAAAAAGTAAAAGCGAAAAGATGCCAACGATAGTTCAATTGAATATGCTCGAATACTTTGTTTAACCTATTAGGATCGAGTTCAACTTCTAATAGTCCTTCGTAGGTGGGTATCTATAAAGATTGGTCCACGAATCTTAATGTAAATATCTTGCAATATCTTGCTAGAAACTGACATAGCTTAACTAACCCTCACGTTTTTATTTTTTTTATTTTTTAGAGTGAAAAGATAATGTTGTCCATGATTTAATCATTAATTGGCTTTGCAGCCTTTGCTTTATTATAATATTATTAGTGGATAAGTGAAAAAAGACCATGCTCGATCATTTTCTTCTTTTTCATTTTTTCTTGACAGCTGATTAGCTGCACATGTATTGTCTATTATGGCGGCTGTTGAAATCCAAGTTTTTATCTATGGAAAAAGTAGCTAGGTCGTTATCAATAAATGGAAGTCATCATTCTCCTCTAATCTACAATTTTTCTGATATCAGTGTCATACTCATCCCCACCAAACTTTGACAATTGGGTCCGTAACTTATAGACAATATCTAATGCTCAATTTGAATATCCTTCACTTGAACATACGGCGTTATTCAGCACCAAAAAAAAAAGAAAAGAAACGGCGTAGCCTTCTGAACATACACAGTGGCGATTCATTTTTTTTTTTTTTTTTTGTGTGTGTGGGTATAAATGTAGTGTTCAGAATCTTCAGATCATTAAAAAAAGTGTAAAATAACCGTAAGTTGTGACATCCATTAAAAAGTTCAACAATATAATATATATATATTAAATTAACAAGCAATATAAACAAAAAGAGTATAAAAAATAATATTAAATAAAAATAAAAACATTTATAAAAAACAACTTATCTATTTTAATTAATTATAATTTATTCAGAAAATATAACATCTAATTTAATCAAATTTTATTTTGCGCTAGGTTAATTATTTAAAAGGATAGTGAATTTTGTAAGCATAATTGGACTGGGGCCGGGAAATAAAAAAGATAGAAAAGAATAACAGAGAGGGTCTAAAGATAGAAAGAATAGACATATATTCCCACTCCCCCCACCCCCCCTTGGTAAAAGGAGGAATATATTAGAGAAACTAAACCGCCAAAAGAGGCTCAATACAGAATCTGTTTAGGTACAAGCATCAGCATTAAGAAAATCTACAATGTCGATTGGTGAACTACTAAATAAATAAAAACCATTAACTTGGATATGAGACCCAATCTTGCTAAGACATCTATGCATTTGTTAGATTCCTGAAAGCAGTGCTTAATTCGAACCTGGGAGAGTTGTGAGATGTTACCTTAATTTTTAGCCATTGATCTCTTAACAATAATATACAATACAATGCAACGATGCTCACTTTCTCTTAAAAATCTCTTAGGATCACTCTGTATAGTCTCAATGAATGACTACAAGTTTGTGCCTATATCTACAATCAAATTAGAGATTCATGGGTTGACGGGGTAGGTGAATCTTTTGGGAATTTAATATGGTTTAGGCTAAGGTAGTATGGCCCCCTTCTCTTATCTCGTTTCTTATGGCCAGGTTGGTGAGGTTCACAACCTAAAATCTCCCTCAATTTATTTCTAGATAGATATGATAGAAAATCAATCTATGACATCCATTCCAGGATCATTTCTCTTTATTATCAGACCAAGATATCAATTATTTTTTGGTGAATTAGATCTCTTATTTAATGATTAGAGATTTTACACATTGAGCTAACTGAAACTCACCAATCTACCTCAATTCTAAAAAGTGAATTAATTAAATTAGATGTTGGTAGGGGCATTGCAACAAGAGATTATTTTTTAGGACAACTATTTGTGTATCTAGTAATTTTTGGTAACATTTTTTTTTTTTTTTTTTTAAATTCGATACTCACAACAGGAGAATGAAGATTTGAACTTTAAATGTTTTTGTTAGAAACACAAATAAACTAATTTCTGGTAGTTTATTTGTATAGGGTTTATCATAAGGTATAATTTTTGGTAACCTTTATACTGAATGTGACAAAAAGTTAATATATATATATATTTTTTTCAAAGTAGTTTAGTTAAAAATATTAGACAAAATCTGTTGCATGCAGTTTTGGTGTTGGCGTGTGAGTATATTCTCTTATCTCATCCCCTTTCCCCTATATATGTGTGTGTGTATTTCTCTAATAAAATACATATATACATGTTAGACAAAAAGCAAAAAGTTAAAAGTTTTTGGCAAATATACACAAGTCATATACTCTCGTAGACACTGACACTTGATAAAATTATTACTATGCTCCTAAATTCCATGGCTCAGTTCCTTTTGTCTAACCCATGCACGATAAAATTGTGTTCTGGGCTTTATTTTGGGACCAATTAAAATTGGGCCTCGCAGCCCAAGTCAAAAAGATGAGAAAAGGTCACCATATTGGGCCACCGCACTTATTGAAAAAAAAAAGCTCCTAAAGCCCAAAACAAAAAGCTCCTATATCTACAATCAAATTAGAGATTCAAGGGTTGACGGGGTAGGTTTGGCTGGAGGAAGATGCATGTGGTCTTCTGCTGACGTGGCAACCTGATTCTTAACCACGTGTCAGCTAGGGAGCACACAAATTAAGAAATATGGGCTACTTCAGCTGGTGCATGATCTGAATTTCCTCGCGTTTTAGTCAAAAGGCCCAAAACAGTAGCCACTAAATGCCCAATTTTAGACTATTTGCATAAGTCCAAAAATTACTCGCATAAGATCATGAACCAGGGGTGCAAAATAGGATTCGGCAACAATGTTTGTCTAAATTTAGGAGGCACTTTAGGTTATATTCAAAACAATTTTTATTAGTATTTTTTACATTTCTTAAGGGTAAAGGAAGAGAGTATATGTCGACTATTGTGTATGACAAGAGAGAAATGATTAAAAAATTAAGAAAAAAAAAGATATTTTAATAATATAGAGTATATAATAAATAATCAGATATGAGTGTGTGTTTTGAAAAATAATTAACTAAAATAAAAAATATATATATATTCTCATTTCAAAATAGACTGTAACTTTTGCATAAACTGATGTAAATTGTCCTCTTACAAATGTGAAAGTCACATATGTCACGCAAGAGAGGTTTCATGATCGAGACCGTTTTATAAGATAATTTTTCCTTCATGATCAAGACAATCAAAGCAACCTTGAATCACTAACCTATCTTATGGCTAATCAATTCAATAGTAAGCGGTTCACCAAAAAAAAAAAATTCAATAGTAAGCCTAGCTAGCACTTCCTCTTACAACTAAAATGTGATTACTTAAATTGATTTAATTTTCAAAACTAAGTTAGAAGAGTAATGAACTCTTGAGCTTGGTACACAATCTCTATCCCATGCAAAATAAGACTTTAAATCACTAATTTTGTTTGTCATAAGATTTCCCTCTCCATTAGTGTTGTATCTAAAAAATTTCCTATTGTTCAATATGAAAATTTCTGGTGTTGGATATAAATTTTTCCTATTGTTGTATAAAAAATTTTCACACTATATTGAACATGGAATTATGTATTGCTAAACTCAAATTGTCCTTCCCATAAAATAGTGAAATACAAAACACTCCCCTTGCGGAATATTTTATTTTTTCCTACCAACTCACTACTCAAGTTATAATTTGGGCTTGATCCTTGTTTCAATCAAAGTTTTAGGTGTGTAGCCTATAAGTTAGGGCTAGCTCAAGGTGCATCGATAGTAGCTACATACCATTTGACAAAGTGGCGTAGATTTGACTATCTCATCTTGAATTGGAGGCTGAAAACCATACAAACATGGATTGAAATGTGGTGAGACAAGAGAAACCCAACAATTTTATTTATTTATTTATTTATTTATTATTATTATTATTATTTGCTGAATAAAACCCAACAAATTGATACCTTCAAAAAAATAAACCAATCATATCTATCCTATTAAAACCTAAAAATAATCAGAACCCAAATTAATTTCTCGTTAATTTTTGATTTTGCACTAGGTGTTCAATTTAAATTTCTTAATTTTAGTACAAAGTGACCCATTTATAATTTTCAATATGATAACTGAGAATCCGAGATGACTACTTTGTTTACTAGATAAGATCACCTCATACAACTATATTGTAAAATGCTTCCGTCCATAAACACAAATTCCAACCTAGCAGTGGCCTGATTTCATCAGTGTAGCTAATCTGTTTTGCATTGCCACTGTAATGTGAAATCAGTAAATTAAAACTCAGCCTAACGATGAACTAAAACTCGGCCTAAACACTAATTGATTATAATTCATCTTTGGAGCTCCAGAGTCAGTGCAACCTAGCCTAATTGTTGTAATTCTAATATGCAGTATTTTCATGGAATACCATTAAAACTATCCTATCCCTTTTCTCTTCGCAATATTTTAAGGTACGTAAGATTTAGCTAAACTCCATTCAACCCTATTATTAATATTTCATTCGGAACGCTATATATGTTTCTCAATATATGCTCTAGCATAAAAAATCAAGTAAGAATTCTATCTCACCAGAGACCATTTATTACTCCCACCAACAAAGAAATTCAAACTCTACACAGTCGCGATTCCAAGCCACTTGAGTCAGAGAGGACTTGGTGAGGGACAGAAAACCTAATCCATTTTAATGAACCTTGACTAATAACCAATGAAATTTCCGTCTAAATACGTTGCACTTAATTTTGACAGGTAAGAAAATTGATATATCTAGACAAGTCAACCAATTCAGCAGGAAAAAAAAAAAAAAAACACATATGGCGTTGATATTGTCAACCTAGTAAGGACTCAATAAATTTGACTTGTAGTTGCAAATTACCGCAGGATCAAATTCAACGCTGAATCATAAGGTTGAATAAAACAATCGAATCCAATTATTAAATTTCTCTGAAAAAATTTCATTAAAGCCTATACCAATAATTAATTTTAGGTTTACAGCTTCAATAAAATAACAAAATAATAAATAAATTAGTGTTTGATATATTTTTGTGACTCATACGATAGTTTGTAAGGCTTCTAAAGTAAAGTTTGCAGTATTCTATATAGGAAAATGTTAACGAGGTAATGTAAAGTAGTGCTTATTAAGGATGAGTTATTAATGGTGGGTAATTATTAAGTACTTTCGGAGTATTATAAATATGTACTTGCTCCTTTTACATAACTGTAGGTTTCACTAACTAAATTTATGGTGGGACCCACAATTCACGTAAGACGGAGAAGTACACATTTATGATATTCTTGAAGTATTCAATAATTTCCTATTAATAGTAGAGTTTAACTAATAAAAAATTGGTATAAATTGATGAGGGGACTAAAAATACTATTGAAGTGACAAGTAGAACTTAAAAAGTTAGATCCATTAGCTTTGGCTCCACACTCTATAAAGCTAGCAAAAAATCTAACATAAAGCAAAAAGATTTGGCATAAGCTATTTCTTTATGGTGCCCGTTAACACTGTTCTTTTTTAATATATATATATATATATATATATATATATTTTAATGTAAGTAAAAGATTAAAACCATAAAATAACCATCAAGCAAAACAACTGTGCTTCATTTGACCTAGACATTAATCATTTAGTAGAAATATTGAATTTTCAAAAACCAATATTGACCTTGACATCAACTGTTGAATTTTCAAAAACCAAATTTTTTTTTTCCTTTTATTTACTGCACTCCCTGTCAAGTTACAAAATTTATATCTATCCAGAGAAATCTAAGGGCCCGCAGCGTCACATTCACAAGGTTTAAGTCTATCTGTCTATGCTTGACGATTAGTGTCAGAATTAATGTGTGGTAGAGTTTCAAGCAAACATCTATGCTTGGCGATTAGTGTCAGAATTAATGTTTGGTAGAATTTCAAGCAAACAAAATAGGAAAGAAGAAAGAAACTCGGTGCAAGACTTTCATGCATTTCCTATATATAGATTTTTTTGTTTTTTTGTTTTTTTTTGTTTTTGATAATCATGTCCTATATATACATATTTGTTATCCTTTTTGTTACTTATATACTTACATAGTCATTTAGTTTAGCATGATCATGGGTTGATCATTCTACCAACCAATGATCGTATTTATTCCTAAGTTCTGCAGTGGAGATCAGTCTGAGGTTCATTGCATCGAAAGCGAGCAACAGGCACAATATCTCAGGTTTAAGCATGTTCATGCTTTTCTATCTTTATCGCATTGCTTCTTGATGCTTCTGCACATTCATATCGAATAAAGCCACCGGAAAGTAGAATACCCAAGAAATCCCAACAAACAATAAAACATTAAAAATAATTAAAGACACAAATACATGTCCAGAAACCTTTATGTAGAAATGCCCAAAGATATTTATACTACATGAAATACAGTAGCTCTATCTCTTAGTTTATGGGTAGTGAAGCAAGATGGGATTTGTCAATTTCTTCCTCCTCAAGCTCTTATAGCATGCTAGCATAGAATTTTTACCATACTAAAACAGAAACTGTTGTCTTTCTAATCCATTCATATTTGACATGTACGATAAGTTACTAATTTCTTTTGGCATGGATCACAGGCTAAGCTTAATAGTTCCACGGATACTGCTGTAACACCTCAAGGTCTTGTGTTAATGTTCCAAACTTACCAGCTGATACCTGGGCTTGTGGGCTATCACAGGTATTCGAGGTCTTCCCCTACTACATTTCCACAGTTCAGTGTTCACTCATTTCATCACTCATATACACATGCATTCGCTCATTCATGAATTCCACCAAAGAGGGACGTATATGTAGACACCCTATTTCATTCTGCTTATCCTCTCCAATATCTTTCTCACTTGTTGCATTAATTTTGTTTTAAGCTTTTTTTTTTTAGTTGGGATTTTAATCATATTTTTATTTACATTAATTTTAATCCTGTCTTTATTCAAACCTATAATTTTAATTAATGAGTCATTTATCATCGTTTATTTTTATTTTATTGAAGTTTTTAATTTCAACAAGTAATCTAAAACATAATTTAATGTTTTCCTCCTTACTTTTTTTCTTTTTTTGTTTGAACAAATATTTACGGTATTTTTGCTTTGATATATATATATATATATATATATATATACATACACACACATACATATTAGAAACTAAACCAAGATTTGTGAAGAATGATTTTTTATTGATTTAGAAATAGATAGACCTCTGTTTATATACAATTTTTTTTTTTTGGAGAATCTGTTTGTTTACAATTGAGAAAGAAAGAAACTGAGAAAGAAAGAAACTAACTTCTAGTATATCACATATGTAGAGGCGGAGCCGCGGGGGGTGGGGGGGGTGGTGGGCGTTGCAGTTGCCCCCATGGCTCTTTGAAAAAATATCCTTGAAGTAGGTATATTATGAACTATTTTTTGGTATTTTACCCAAAAGAAAAAAAAAAAAAAAAAAGACTCCCACTTTAATACATGTAGAGACCCTTAACACTAAGAAAGTAGGAAAAAAAAAAAATTCTTCTCCTAGATACCAAATCATATCACTTTTTCACCAAATTTACTATTCTTATTAGTTTTATCTCACCACGACGTCTTCACCCATTTCATTGCTCCTTTTTTTCTAAATCATTATTTTCAGTTTACTATTCACAACACTCTTCTTGTGGAGTAATACTATAAATACTACAAATTTTACAAATTGAAGTATTATCAATCATAAAAAAATTCATTCAAACATTTATTTTTTATATTGTTTAAGTGTCAAACATTCTCGTCACATCAGTTTGTAAGCTTTTTGCAGTAGAATATAATCGTTTTAGTTTTGAGAAATTCTTTGTTCACAACATTTTAACAACACTTTACAACAAATCTTAAATAATAGGTTGTTACTGGTTGTTATTGGTGAGCAAAAAATTAATTTCAGTAGCAGGTTGAAACTTGAACCAGTAACAACTTACCACTTATGATTTGTTGTGAAAGTATTGTAAAAATCTTACTTATTACATTTTTTTTTCATGGCAATTCAATTAGTGGTCCTCATAAGTAACACATAATTATTAGGGAAAAAAAAATACTTAATGTCCTTTTAATACTATTTTAATCTTGCCCCCTTCAACTAAAATCCGAGCTCCGCCACTGATCACATGCTAAACACGTGTTGCTTAACTGTACACAAAACTAATCTAAACTACAAGTCATATATGACTAAAGTATGCTAAGCTGCAATATCAAATGTGTCGTTTTCCTTCATTCTTCTGTGCTTCAAGTTGTGCTTGCTTTTCTTTAGTTTTGCTTCCTTTTCCCTCATCACTCTGACAATACACACATGCGCGCACACACCCACAAATTTAACCAATTTTAAGCCAAGTTATTAATTAGTCCAATTATGCTTAAGACCTTGGTTAAAGTAAATAACATCAATATCATGCACAAATAAAATAACAACGAAAAAAATTAGCACGGAATATGATAATGTAAGGAAAAGCCAATGGATCAATTAACCTATAAGCGATTTTAGCCCCTAAAATTTAAAGTGATCACACATTTAGTTCCTTAGATGACTTGGCCAACTATAAACTGGATTGAACAAAATCCATCTGAATCAAAGTGCTAGAAAACTTTGAGAACCACTGCCTAGATGCTTGTTTAAGGCCATTAATGGACTTGTTCAATTTACAAACCATCTCCCCCTTGCTGTGAAAGCCTGGTGGGAGAGCCATGTACACCTCTTCAGCCAAGTCACCATGTAAAAAAGCATTATTTACGTCAAGTTGGCTCAAAAACCATCCTTTCACAATAGCTACAACCAAGAGACACTTCGTAGAAACCATCTTGGCAACTAGACTAAATGTGTCAGTGTAGTCAATGTCTTCCCTTTGTGTAAAACCCTAAGCTACAAGTCTGGCTTTATACCTCTCTATGGAACCATCAGCTTTGTACTTAACTCTATAGACCCACTTGCAACCAATGGCTTGCTTACCAGCAAGAAGTGGAGTAATAGTTCAGGTGTTATTAGCTTCCAAAGCTGCTATTTCAGTAGCCATGGCTTCTTGCCATTTTGAATCATTAATAGCTTGGTGACAGTAGGTAGGTTCAACAATAGAGGAAATTGAGTTGCAAAAAGACTTGTAAGAAGGTGAGAGGTGGTCATAAGAGAGAAAAGAAGAAAGTGGATGAGCTGTACATGATTGGTGTGGAACTGAACTTGAGGAAACCTAATTGCAATGATAAGATTGAAGGTAAGAAGGAGGTCTGGACTCTCTGGTAGATTTTCTAAGTTGAACTGGAGGTGGATCAAGTTCTACAAAGGCTTCATTATGTAGGTAATCATCATCCATTTCATGTTGTTCATTATGAACCTCAACAATATGGGCCAAAGAATCAAAAAACACTAGAATTGAAAGGAAAAGTATGGGAATTAGAATTAGGAGCAGAAATAGATGAAGGAACAGATGATGAGATGGGAGTATCAAGAAAAATAGTAGGAATAGAAGGGGGGCACAAGGTAATGGGAGAAGAGGATCACTAGAATTTGAGATAGTAAGAGTTTGTAAGGAATAAGGAAAAGTGGTTTTATGAATAATAAAATCTCTAGAAATGAAAATAGAATGAGCTTGTAAATCATACAGCTTATATCCTTTGATGTTGAAGGGATATCCAAGAAAAACACACTTCCTAGCTCTAGGAGAGAATGTGCGTCTGGATTAAGCTATGGTAGAAGCAAAACACAAATATCCAAAAACTCTAAGATGAGAATATGAAGGTGGTTTGTGAAATAAGAGTTCAAATGGGGATTTACTGTTTAAGAGAGGAGAAGGTATTCTGTTTATCGAGTAAACAATAGTTAATACACAGTCACCCCAAAATGAAAGAGGTAGATTAGATTGAATCCTTAAGGATCTAGCAATAGCCAATATATGTTGATGTTTCCTCTCCACAACTGAGTTTTGTTGTGGAGTGTAAACACAACTTTGTTTGTGTATTATACCATTGCTAGCATAAAAATTAGAAAGTTAGATTTTAAGTGCATTATCAAATCTGATAGACTTGATTTTAGTTCTAAACTGTGTATTAACCATGATATAAAAGGAAATGAATAAAGGTCTAACCTCAGACTTGGATTTCATAAGGAAAATCCAAGTAGCTCTAGTAGCATCATTAACAATAGTGAGAAAATACTTGAAACCTTCCATAGTAGAAGTAGAAAAGGGACCCCATACATCCATGTGTACCAAATCAAAAGAGCACTGAGACATATTATTATTAGAGGGAAAGGGTAATCTCTTCTGTTTAGCCGAAGGACAAACAGTACAATGATTATTACAAGAATTATGTGAAACAGGTAAAAAATGACTTAAGGAATGAAGTCTTGAATCAGATGGATGCCCCAGTCTGGAATGCCATAGTGCAAACAAGGAATTTGAAACAAAAGAAATTGAAGAAAAGGCTAAAAAGGAACCAAGATAATGTGTGGAGAGAAAGTCAGCAAGAGAGGGCAAAGCTTGAGACAAGCTGGAACATTGCAGCAGGTAAAGGCCTTCAAGGACATGCCCCACTCCAATCGTTTGCCAGTTGATAAGGTCCTGTATAAAACAATATGAAAAAAGAAAAACAAGGCAGCAAGCTTGTGATTTGGTAATCATGCTAATGGATAAAAGATTGAAAGAAAAAGAAGGAACACACAAAACATTTTTAAGGATTAGTTTGGAAGACAGAGTAATGGTTCCAATGTGTGTCACCCTAGCTGTTTCTCCATTAGGCAATTCTACCACAGTTTGTGTAACAGCGGTAATGGTAGTTAATAAATCCTTAGAACATACAATATGATCAGTTGCCCCACTATCCAAAACACAAATGTCTGATCCATAAGCTTTTCTATTCAGATTCTTGGCAGAGAAGACTGAATATGTAAGATTGGGTTCTAAAAAATAAGGGGAAAATTCAACTGCAACAGCATTGGAGGGCAATTGAGCCACAGAGATGTTGTTGGCCATATGAACATCTTGCCCTTGAGGGGATTGGAAAAGATTCAGTGGCTGTGTATGTGCTTGAGGTCCAAACAATGCTAGAAGTTGGTGGTATTAATATGGTGTGAAGGATAGCTGGGACTGAAATTGGGTTTGAATAGGAACACAAGTTGATTCTTGAGGTTGATTAGAGGCAAAGACCTGATGAGCCATAGGATTCTTCCCTTTGAACTTAAATCCAAGTGGAAATCCATGCAATTTGTAACACTTGTCAGCAGTGTGCCCTAGCTTTCCACAATGAGTGCATTGTGGTCTTTCTTTTCCTTGTGGATGGTTAGAACCATACCTAGAATTGATGTTAGGAATGAAATTTGGCCCTTTTGCAGCAATAGCAGTAGATTCCACTCTTGCATGTGATCCAGAACCCCCATTCCTTTGCACTTCCTTTTGGGAAAAAGAATCATTCAACCTCATCACAGATTCTTTAACTTGCAACTTGGTGAATTTCTGATTAACTCCACAAATGCATTTGCCACAAGTGCACATAGGGAAGGGATTGAGATTCTGAATTTGATCCCATAGAACTTTCAATTGGGTAAAGAAATTCAGTGATAGAGACATCACCTTGTGTAAGCTCTGCAAGCTCTTTTTGCAAGTTGAAAATCCTGGGTCCATTCCCTTGAGAGAACCAACCTTTCTCTTATCAGTCCAGATTTCCGAAGTTGTGTCCATGTAAATGATGCTAGCTTGGATTCTTGGTGATACTTAATTGGTAATCCAAGTGCCTATTATGCTGTTTGCCTTAATCCACGCTTGAATCTCTGATGAGGTTTTCACTCTAGGAGATGAAAGAGTAAGAGTACCATCGATGAAGCCCAACTTGTTCTTTGAAATCAAGGCTCCTCTAATTGAACGAGCCCAAGCTTGGTAGTTTTCACCAACTAGAAGCTGAGAAACAAAACTGTGCCAAGGCTTTCTCCATGGTGCAAGAATAAAGGATCATCTGCTTGAGATGAGTCCTGTGAAAAAGGGGATTGTTCAGAAGTCGAAGGATTGGCCGTAACAGCAGCCATTGAAGGAGCTTCAAGCTTCTGAGAATTAAAGAAAAAAAAAAAGAAAAGAAAAGAAATTGAAACGGAATTGAAAACCTTAGAGAATTTGCTTTGATACCATATTAGAAACTAAACCAAGATTTGTGAAGAATGATTTTTTTATTGATTTAGAAAGAGATAGATCTCTGTTTATATACAATTGAGAAAGAAAGAAAGAAACTAACTAACTTATAGTGTATCACATGCTAAACATGTGTTGCTTAACTGTACACAAAACTGATCTAAACTACAAGTCGTATATGACTAAAGTATGCTAAGCTGCAATATCAGAAGTGTCATTTAGACATGCACTGTCAGACCAGTAATTCATCATTCTTCTGTGCTTCAAGATGTGCTTCCTTTTCTTTAGTTTTGCTTCCTTTTCCTTCATCACTTTGACAATACACAAATGCGCGCGCACACACACAAATTTAACCAATTTTAAGCCAAGTTATTAATTAGTCCAATTATGCTTAAGACCTTGGTTAAAGTAAATAACATCAATATCATGCACAAATAAATATCAATATCATGCACAAATAAAATAACAACGAAAAAAATAGCACGGAATATGATAATGTAAGGAAAAGCCAATGGATCAATTAACCTATAAGTGATTTTGGCCCCTAAAATTTAAAGTGATCACACATTTAGTTCCTTAGATGACTTGGCCAAACTATAATCTGGCCTTATAAGGGCAAAATCAATCATTCTAAGTTTTTTTTTTTTTTGGGGAACTAAAAACGATAATGTTAAACTTTAAAGACTACATTCACTCATGAGCTTAAGCTTAAAACCATGCCACTACAAAGGCTTCACCACCAACCTAAAGGAAACTAGATTCACTAATGAATTGAAGTTTTACAGTATTAGAATAACCATATTCTAAATTGCTATAACCCAATAGTACTTATTAACAATATCCAACATAGCTTCGAATCTATGAGCTCTTCAATGGCAGAGCTCTGTTGAACATGAACAAGCCACTTATGAGTCCAAATATCCACTTGAAGCTTTGACTTCCCGCAACAAAGTATTCTAGATGCAGCAGTAACTTCTATACCACCAAATCTTGAGTTTCTTCAAACTTAATCACTACTAGAAGAGGCTTTCTGAGAGTGAAAGTTCAATATGTGTATAAAACACCCTTGAACGTTTAGACCCCAAATTAAAAATTATCAATTCAAGCTTATAATCAAACAATTAATGTGCGGAACATGAACATAAGCCAATCACAGAATTGATAACTAATATAAGCCAAATATAAACACATCAACAGCAGTAAATATAAGGCAAAGATAAAGGGAAGGAAGATGCAAACACATGGACAACACACGATGTGTTATCGAAGAGGAAACTGAAGTCCTCGGCATAAAACCTCTTCGCTGCCCTCCAAGCGGTCAAATAATCCACTAAAGAATGTAGTTGGGATACATGAACAGCAGAAGACCCTCCAAGCCTAATCTACCCAAGTACCTAAGCCCTCCAAGCTTCTTGCTCCAACGAGGTTACGCCGAACCTATTTCTTCTTTAGCTTCCCGGATTCCGCTACTAGACCATAGCATTAACCAATGTATATTGGTTCCTTCCAAACTGCTTCCCTTAGCACCAAATGAACCTTCTCACAGACGTGGGTGTGGTGAGAAAAGGATTTGGTCAATGACCTCTCAAAGATGTATCAATGGAGAGGAAGAGAGTAGAGGAATTTGTAGAGACTCTAAGGTAAAGATTGTGGATGAATCAATCTTTTTTTTCTCTAGGGTTTCTCTCAAAAATTCTCTCTATAAGCTCTCTACATTTCGTGGGTATAAAGGTCTATATATAGTGGTGTGTGTTTGGAATACGAAGAGTCAGTTTTTGCCAAACAGGGTAAGTTGGCGGCTTGACCTCGCGGCTTGTCCAAGTCGCGAGTTCAAGTCGCGAAGTAACGGCCTGGCTAACTTGGGACTTTTGTCCTGTAGTGCGATAGCTGGTGCGACCCTTCAGCTCCTCTGTGTGCTTCTCACGTGCCTACATTTGGCGGCTTGCCAGTCGCGAGTCAGCCGCGAGTCCTAGCCGTGAAACTCTACTTCTTTGCACATACTTGAGCTTTTCTTCACACTTTCTTCACACACGACCCTTACATGAATCCCACCTAAATACAGGGTTACTAAGTGCTAAATTACAAGCAAATTGGCACGGAATGAAGCCAACAAGATGGTTGATAAATTTCAACCTTACAATCTCCCCCTTTGGCTATTCCGTGACAAAACCCTAAAACAAACTCTAGACTTAACGTGTGAGTTGGGAACAGTTGGAAAACTCACTTACACCTAACTCTAGAATCTGTGAAGCTTTAGAACTACAAGAACAAGTAACTCCTGAAACACAACAACACAATAAGTTTATTGTATGCAGAAAACTTGTAATGCAAATGGAGCAAGCACAGTGCGATCAAGCATAATGGAGTGAAGCAATAAACCATGGCTAGACCAAAAATAGATAATCACTTCATACAAGTGATCACAATGTTCATTCACACTTGGAATGAACATCCGGACATTCAAGTTGACAAACACAAGGAAAATCACTTGAATGACCAACACTCAACCAATGCACAGTACATGAAGTATGTGCATCTAGGAAAAATCCTACAAGAGCACAAGAGTGATAGTATTCAGAAGAAAATGCATGACATTTAGTTAGAAGTATTGATTTAACAAAGCACAAAGGCTGCATAAAGCATGGTACAAACCACAAAGGCCTACAAGTGCATAGAAACAAACCCTTAAAGCTTACAAAAGCAACATGGGCACAAACCTTAAACATAAACCTTAAAACCTACAAAGGTAGCAGGTACAAATCAACACATAAGGAAAGAAGTGCTGAATAAACATCATATTATATACTGTGTAACTATTGAAATAAAACTATCCAAGAGTTAAGAGTTTTAGCCAAACCAGAAACTGAAACTACTGAGTAACAAACCTATACTAACAGCAGTTAACCAATACAATATCAAAGCTATAAACAAAACATCATAAAATATGAAAGTTCCCCCTCAAACAAGAGCTCCCCCTCAAGAACAGCCCTAAAAATTCTCCCCCTTTTTGACCGGAATGGCCAAAGGGTCACTGCTCTTGGTTGGTGTGGATGCTGTCAAATTTAGCTGAAAGTACATCTAGCTGATCCTGCATTGCTGTCATCCTTTCAGTATGCTGATTTTGAACCTCTCTGAATGTGTCAAGCCTCTCCAGGATGATCTGAAATGCATTCGGAGGTACAGCTGATGAAGTTGAGGCTCTACTCCTCTTTCTTCTACTCCTGGGTGTGACTGATTGTTCTACAGCTTCTGCTTCAGTCTCTATTGGATCCCCTTCTTCTTGAACATCCTCCACTTCTTCATCTGGAAGACGACTTTGTATCCTTGTGAGAGTAAATTTGTTTATGGCTGATAAAGGAGGCAAAGGACTGATATCCTAAGGGATTGCAACACCTTTTTCTCTGAAAATCCTCATGAGAAGACTAGGAAATATCAGCTTGGGTCTTGAGGTGGATCTAGTCTCATCCACTATAGTGTCAAAGATGTGAGAACTGATGTCAATGAAGGTTTTCTCCTTAAGTTCCATGAGAAAGATGGCTCTGGCATTTGTCAGTTTAGTCATCTTTCTTATAGGGTACAGATTGTACATCATTATGGTGGTCAGGCACCTCATATCTTTAGGAAAATCAGAAGTGTTGAGACATTTATTTTCTTTAACCCCACCAATTCTTTTTTGGACAGTGTCCAGAGAGAGCATTCTGTCCTTGTAGTTAGTGAATTCATAATCCTCCAAACCCTCAAGCCCTAGAACCTTATCAATGTCATGAGCATCTAAGGTAAATTCCTTTCTTCTCACCCAACAACTTAACTCCTCCTCCCTTATCACAGCATTTGCATAGAATTCTCTGATTAGAGGGTCACACATAGGTGGAAAGTCACTCAGCAGTTTTTCCCAACCTCTACCCTCAAAACACTCTGGAATGAACGTGTCCTTCAACTCCCTGAAATCAACAAATCTTTCCTGAATAATGGTTCCTTTTGAAAAGAATCCCTATATCTCTCAAAGTGTTGAATAGACCTAAACAGGTTAGGGTCCATTTTCATTCTTTTGTCAGATTTCTTAGCAGTTGTCTTCTTCTTTGTAGGAGATGCAGCCATCTGTAAACAAGCAGAAAAGACCACAACAAGACATAGCACAATGTGGAAATGCACACACATTAGTAACAAGTTAGTTACAAAGAGAGTAGTAGAGTGACCAGACAGAACACAGAATAAGCACAGTTTATAACAACAAATTGATAGAATAAGTCAAACATGTTTGAACATTATGTATGCAGACACATTCAGATAGACTAGAGCAGATGTCAATGAGACATGACCTAATGAGAATGATGTGACGAGTATGAAATGAGCATGAAAACCCTAATGCATTAGCATACACTATATATGGTGAATGATAATTAGTACAATACAAGCCACACATATCACAAACTCATGGAAGCAGATATACCCAATGACCACATTCAGAGAGAAACATTGAAAACCTAAACCCATATGACCAAAAGAAAATCTATCAAATATCAATGTTTAGATCAAATAATGGCAACCTGATGAACACACAAAACTCTAAAACACCTCTGCAACAAGAAAAAATAACCTCACACAATCAATCTCAACATTTTAGGCAAACCCATGTTTGAAAATATTATATTGCAGAACACAGATGCAACATTCAAATCAATAACCTAAAGACCGAAACAGTAAGAATGAAGTAAGGGAAAGAAAACCCATACCTTTTTCTTGGTGTTTGATGAAGACATGATGCAAAAATGAGAGCTTTTTCAAAGAAACACGGAGTGTTTGAAAGAGTGATTTGGGGAAGACAATGAATAGTCATAAATTTTCGAGGGAAAAACTGAAAACCATTTAAAATTGTCTTTAAAACGCAAAACACATGTTTTTCGCGACTGAATCAAGTCGCCAATAAGTCGCCAAGGTAAGCCGCAAAACACTATGAAACAAGATTCTTGAAAAATCTTCTAAGTGTTTTTCCCGACTGGAAGATCTACCTGCGAGGGAGTCGCGAGATGAGCCGCGAAAATCTCTGTGTACCCCTCGCGATTGGACCTTCTACCCGTGAACAAGTCGCCACACTGAGTCGCGAAATATGCAAAAACACAAATTTTGAAAAATTTTCTAAGTCCTTTTCGTGACTGGGATGCTGACCCGCCAGTGACCTGCGAAAATCTTGGAGAGAGCTTCGTGACTGAAGCATGCGACTGGGCCAACTCGCGACTTAGTCACCAAAACAGGGCAACACTGTTTTTGAAATTTTTGACTATTTTGTAAAAACAAAACACTTTCCAAAAACAAACTAAAACACTCAAAAATCTTTATGTGTTTGATCAACAAAGATTGAGTATATGAAAACACATTTAATCAAGTACAATCACACAAATGAATATAGCATTCATTGAACATAGACTTGTGTGTTGTGTGTGGGTATCACAAATGAGATAGTCCTTAGTCCAATGTGAAGCTTCAATGATCAATTCAATCAATGCATACACAACTAGCACTAGATAATGTGACCGATCTCAATTATAGAAACATGCATATATGACCTCCCACATGCACTTGATAACAATTCTTTGAAACTTTTCATTTGGCTCCATATTCAACATATCATTTGCACTTTTTGAGCAAAGAAAATCTCATTGTGAGATAGATGCCTGAAATTTTTGATATTTCAATTGATAAGTTAGCCTTTGGCTTTTTGGGCATCATACATTTTATTTTGGTCACTTTCCCTTTTTCCTAGTCGAATACTAGTATGTGCGACAGGCTTTTGCAACTCTATATCTCTTTTCATTTGGAGATTTACATTTAGAGAGCTCTTTTAAGCATAAAAATATAAAGTGGAAAGATATATAGACATGAGTCTATGCATGTCTCAAGATCAACAAAATCATTCACTAATTACTCATGACAAGGTTGATGATCTATTTACAACAGTCACATAGATTTCAGAATTTCTTCCACAATGATATGAGTGCATGAGAGACAAGCTAATCTCGTTAAATGCACACAGCCATTAGTACAAAGGTACAAGGCAAAACATGCTTTGAGACAAAACTCAACAAAGCCGATCAAACTTTTTGGATTTTCTACTTTTTATGTGTTTTTGGATTTTTGACACAAAAGCAGTAAAAGATTGATAAAAAACATAACATAAAAAAAAGTAAAAACATTTAAACCAAAGACAAACACACACACAAAATAACAACCTAAATACTAGCAAGAAGCACACAACCAAGCATATTCACAAACATGGGAAGTATTGATGCATGGACATGTTGTAATGCTTATGCATGAGTACCCTTTGTCACCCACATGTCACGTGCGTTTGGGGTGATGTCCTTGACGGATTGGGTATGAGAGTTAGGACTGTCAAACCTTCGTGTGAAGCTTTCCAGGCAATTGGTGAAGGCACCGATCATCCTCATCACGTCCATCATTCCTGGATCACGGTTTTGACTTCTTGGTTGCTCACCACCCCAAGACCTCATGTCATTTCTTCTTCCTCGTGACCGAGGTGCACTTGTATTGTTGTCTGCTCTCAGCTTTTGACAGTTGGGTCTGGTATGTCCTTGCAATCCGCAATAGTGACAAACATAATCCGTTCTAGGACCCTGTTGTGATCTTGGAATTGATCTCCCTCTAGCTCCATACCTGGATTCTGATTGATTACGGGACTTATTTAACACCCGTTGATCAGCCACATTCTTCTTCTTCTCAGCCTTAATTTTGTCAGGACTGAACCTATCCACAGTTGTCTCCTTAGCCTTCACAAACTTCACTTCTTTGGTGACCTTGGCTGACGAGCTACTTCCTCCGGTGTATCCCAACTCGGACTTGTCTGAGGAAGGTTTTTGTGATGAAATAACATCTTCTAACTTCTTGGAGGAAACTCTCTCTATCTTGGCATGAGCTTGCACTACCTTTTACTCAAGAAATCTCACTTTTGTGTAAGCTTCTGATAGCTCACCATTAAGTGCTTCAATCTCACACTTTGCCTCATTGTATCGTGCCAGAAGACTTTTGTGATCTTCCTCAGCCCTCTTCATCTTCTTAATGGCTGCATTAGCCACCTTAGCATATTCATCGGTCTTCTCAAGAAGTGAGTTGTAAGTCTCTTGCAATCCCACTGCTTCTCCAACTTCCTCATCTTTAGACTCCTCAACTATTCCAATAGACTCCAAATCAGAATGTTCCCCAAGCTCCTTCACAAGTGTACCCAATTTATCTGATGACTCCATATGTGCAATGGTCATGAATGCAGAGTAGTTTCCTGCTCCATCACAGCTATCTTTAGAGTCGGAGTTTGATAAGTCAGTATCATTCAAGGTAGTAGCATAGACATTTCCTTTTGACTTCAAATAGTTAGGACATTTCTTTTTGAAGTGTCCATGTCCATTACACTTGAAACACACAATGTCCGAAGGAGATTGAGAATCCTTCCCCTCTTTCCTCTTAAACTCTTTCCTATCACCTCTTGAAAATGGAAACTTCCCTCTGTTGAATGGTTTCCCATTGTTCTTCATCTTCAGAAATTTTCGGAAGTTTTTCGCAAGATATGCTACTTCCTTCTCCACTCCATCTTCTTCGGAAGGATCATCCATTCTTTCGGTGATGGTTTTGAGAGCGAGCGATTTACTCGTCTTGTGGGAAGGCAGTCCCAGTTCATATGTTTAGAGAGACCCAATCAGCTCCTGAATTTTGATCTCATCCAGGTCTTTACTCTCTTCTATGGCTGTGACTTTTGCTCTAAAGCTTTCAGGCAAGGACCTCAAGATTTTTCTCACCACCTTAGTATCTTCAATCTTCTCACCAAGATTGAGCTTAGCAATGACAATTTCGTTGAGCTTCCCATAGAATGAATCAAACGATTCATCTTCACCCATCTTGAGCTCTTCAAATTTGGTGGTAAGCATCTGGAGCTTTGTATCCTTAACCTTCTTTGTACCTTTATATGTAGTCTCCAAAATCTCCCAAGCTTCATTGGCAACTGTCATGTGAGATATCATGTGGAATTCATCTGGAGACACACCACAGAAAATAGCATTTAAGGCTTTACTATTAGCATTAGCCGTCGCAAGAGCTGCCTTATCCCAGGTGGATTTTACAGCCTTCGGCCTAGTCCAACCGACTTCAACCGCATCCCAAATGGTGTCATCAATAGAGCATAGAAATGCCTTCATTCTAACTTTCCAGAAGGCATAATTATTACCATAAAAAAATGGTGGAACATTGAGAGATTGAGATCTATCCATCTCAACAAGGGGTCAAGGATCACACTTAGGTATTAAAACCACAACAAGTGTACTCGCTCTGATACCAATTGAAAGTTCAATATGTGTATAAAACACCCTTGAACGTTTAGACCCCAAATTAAAAATTATCAATTCAAGCTTATAATCAAACAATTAATGTGCGGAACATGAACATAAGCCAATCACAGAATTGATAACTAATCTAAGCCAAATATAAACACATCCACAGCAGTAAATATAAGGCAAAGATAAAGGGAAGGAAGATGCAAACACACGGACAATACATGACGTGTTATCGAAGAGGAAACCGAAGTTCTCGGCGTAAAATCTCTCCGCCGCCCTCTAAGCGGTCAAATAATCCACTAAAGAATATAGTTGGAATACATAAACAGCAGAAGACCCTCCAAGCCTAATATACCCAAGTACCTAAGCCCTCCAAGCTTCTTACTCCAACGAGGTTACGTCGAACCTATTTCTTCTTTAGCTTCCCAGATTCTGCTACTAGACTATAGCATCAACCAATGTATATTGGTTCCTTCCAAACTGCTTCCCTTAGCACCAAATGAACCTTCTCATAGACATGGGTGTGGTGAGAAAAGGATTTGGTTAATGACCTCTCAAGGATGTATCAATGGAGAAGAAGAGAGTAGAGGAATTTGTAGAGACTCTAAGGTAAAGATTGTGGATGAAACAATCTTGTTTTTCTCTAGGGTTTCTCTAAAAAATTCTCTCTAGAAGCTCTCTACATTTCGTGGGTATAAGGGTCTATATATAGTGGTGTGTGTTTGGAATACAAAGAGTCAGTTTTTGCCAAACAGGATAAGTTGGCGGCTTGACCTCGTGGCTTGTCCAAGTCGCGAGTTCAAGTCGCGAAGTAACGGCTTGGCCAGCCTGGGACTTTTGTCCTGTAGTGCGACAGCTGGCGCTACCCTTCAGCTCCCCTGTGTGCTTCTCACGTGCCTGCATTTGGCGGCTTGCCAGTCGCGAGTCTTAGCCGCGAAACTCTACTTCTTTGCACATACTTGAGCTTTTATTCACACTCTATTCACATACTACCCTTAGATGAATTCTACCTAAATACAGGGTTACTATGTGCTAAATTACAAGCAAACTGGCACGGAATAAAGCCAACACGATGGTTGATAAATTTCAACCTTACAGAGAGCTTGGCACCTGTGAACCTTAGATGTACATTAAAGGACTCTCCAACCACTAGACGTTAATGTACTTATTAATATTACCCAACCTCTAGATGCATCACGATTCAAGTGGTCGTGTTCACAAATTGGTGATTCTACTCTAGACTTGTTAAAGGGGCCGGTCAAATTTGAACATGAGTGAGGGAGATATTTCTTTTAATTAATTTTTTGATGGACATGACCCTCACGCTCAATCTTTAAATTGAAAATTTGTGTTTTGTTCTAATTGTTAAACAATTGACTTCCTTGTATTCGTAGTTATTATTACCTACTCGATATATATTATTCACTTGTGTTGATTGTGTGCAAGCTTGTGTGGTTATTGGCATGATGAATTTTGTGGTTATATGTGTGATTTAATATAGGACTAGTTTGTATATCTAGCATTCCAATTGGTCGGAGACTTGGTTGACCCCTCCCATGTAATGAGAGTTTTCATGTAATCGACCAAGCTTATCATTGGGAATTTAGTTCTAGCCAGATGCTTTTATTTTTTGCTTCCATGATTTTTACCTTTTTGCATTTTTGTTTGTGGACTCACTTAAATCCATATGGTACAACTAGCCTTGTCCTACGCGCTTTGCGCGTGGGATGAGACTTTTTTTTTTTTTTTTTTGGATGGGTTTAGTGTCATAACTTTTTATTTATCTCAATTTCTAGATTATGGCACAACCCAAAAATTAAATAAAAGAAATCGGTGAGTCTTGATAAAGTTAAAAAAAAAAACACACAAACATGTAGGAACATGATCTTGAATGAAATATACAAAGTGGATTGATAATTTTTTTTTGTTTTTTATTTTATTGTGGATAGGTTTGTTGGAGTATTTCTGAACCACATAAAAGTCTAATCCAAAAAGAAGAATTTTCTTATAGATAGTATAGAAGTATAAATGAGAAAAACAAATATTTAAAGGTATTTTATTTTGTTCTTAAAATTAATTTCAAATGAATTTTTATGGTATGTTGTTCTTCAATGAAGAAAATTGAATTTGTGCCAATGGCCTTGTAGCCAAGTGGTACCCGGGTTCCTTTGTAACCTGTTGCTCGGAGGTTCTATCCCCCGCACTTACCTAGCAAAAAAAAAAAATGAAGAAAATTGAATTTGTGTAGTTTAAATGGGATTTTTAAGACCATTGGATTATTTAAAATATCACATATCTTACCTCTTGATTAAATTGGAGGATTTAAATTAGAGGGATCTTTCCCATGAAGAAGTATGAAACATCTTAAGGTGGTAGTCTTGAGTAGGTTTTCTAGGGTGAGAAATGAGAATGACATATTTTAGAGAGAGGCTTGTTGCATTGGTGAAGAAGGAAAAATCTGGGAAGAGCAGAGTATGAAAATCTCAAAGAAAAAAAAATCAGATGGAGAACAAAGAAGAGCCTAATTAACTATTGAAGAAACACAAAGAATAATAACAAAATCTTTGTTTGCTGTTTTTTTTTTTTCTTTAAAAAAATTTCATTTCATTTTTTAAATGTTTTTGATCTTAGGTTTAATTTTGAGAGAGATGGAGAAACATTTGGAGGAACATCAGAGTCCAGGTGAGGAAATCCAAATCCTTTTAAACTCATTTACACCTAAGTACTCAAAATTTCATACATACACTTAGCTTATCTCTCTTCACCACAAGCATGACACTGTAAATACCCAGATTATTTGATGAACGATATGTCTAGAGTTATAATAAATTTCACATCTACCAATTAGCAAATTGTTATTAATTGGTGAAAATGTTATGTGAGTGGCTCAATTATTGTGAAATTGTGTATGTTGCATTACTCTTCCTTAATACAAAATCCCATCGAATGCTCTTCCATAAACAAACAAACACCCAAACCCTACCCATAAGAACCTCCAAAGCCAAATCCATCACAGTATGGATAGGCCTAGGGTCATCAGCAATGAGCTTCCTGAGAGTTGAGAGTTCCACTGTTCCTACAAGTTACCGCGTGAAGCACCACAAAAGTCATATGAAGGGGGCTAGGTAGTAGGTATGTATTACTAAACTCGAATCTGTGTTTGTACTTATTTATTGATTGGATGCCTTGATTGTTGGATTGAAGTTGAAAAAAAGACACATAACTTTCCAAGAAGTGACCCAATTTATTTTAAGACACAGCTCCAATCGAACCCTTCTTTCAGAATAAGGTCTAAAGAAGAATAATAGATTTGAAATTCAATCCCCACCTACACAAAAAATCAATTGGTATCTTAGTTTGATAATAAAGAGCTATTATCAGGAGTAAACGCCATAGGTTAAAACTCTCTCTAAAAAAATAAAAATAAAAAGTTAATAAAACAAGTTGATGTAGTATGCTTTACATAATAAAATTGATCTTACTTCATTACTTGCGCTTGTTAATCTCATTATTGTTATCATCATGTCATTTCTATTATTCATTTTTGTTTTATAAGAATTCCTATTATTCATTGGTTTGTCACATGATGTAATTTTAATAAACCATGCCATGAAAAAAAGAAAAGAAAAGAAAAAAAAGAAGTCACTGCTTGTTTGTGTTATTATTATATTCAAATAATAAATTCGGGTCCATTAGATAATAAATTAAACTTTAAATTACCCTTACTAAATAGAGAATAGTAAATACCGCAAGCAGTTTAATATATTGATCCAAAACTTTTCCTTGGAAACATAGACTAATTTACCTTAACCACAAAGGTTTTTTTTTTTTTTTTTTTTTTTTTTTTTTTTTTTTTGAGAAACAACTACAAAGTTAATTATAAATGAAAAAAAAATTATATTCCTAGTTTCCCACAAAATTATCAAATAAAAGCCGTAACTACTAAATTTTCCAAAACTCCACAATTTTAAAAATAATTTTTTTAATCCTCTAAGGGCATCAAACAACAATGTTCAAAAATTGGCTGTCTCCATTGGGATCAAAACTTAAATATTCTTTTTTCTTCTTTGAGGCATCAATGTGTGCACATTGCCATGTGATGCCCCCAGGGAGGAAAAAGATTTCCCTTGAAACTAGTTTGAAGAGAAACCCTTCAAACTCTGTAAATATCATTTTGTTGGATATAAATTTTGAAAATTTAAATATGGAGTTGCATGTTCTTATTATATCCTCTATACTTGCAAAATTTCAAGAAGATCAAAGATCAATAGTTATATTATTAATCAAATGTTTAAAATTTAAAGTTTTTGTGTTCTAAAGTTATGTATAAAAAATAAGTTTATTGATCAAATTGTAAATAACATCTTATTTAAACGAAATTTGACATGCATGTTAAGAACATAAAAATCATAAAATTCAACGGTTAAATTTTCAAAATTCACATCCACTAAAAAGATATAAAAGGAATTTGAAGAGTTTTCTTCAAACCTTGTCCCCTAGATAATAGATAGTAGTCAATCTTTAAAAAAAAAAAAAAAAGGTTTTATTTTTAAAATTGTGAGTTTTGGAAAGTCCTAGCTCTCTCAATCTCATGATTTAGTGAAATATGAATTGAGTGTTTTGGTTATAGTTGATTTGTGCTCAAATGTTAAGTTTGGGCATTAGCAACCGTATTGAGGACAAAGCTCAAATCTCTTATACCCCTTTAAATGCGTGATTTCCATTTCATACACATGACATGACCTCGATCTTTCTTTGCTAAAAATAACTTGATTCTTTTTGGGAAGGTAGAAATTAGGTTGAACCACCTCTAGTGGCCTATTTGGATTTGGGAGATCATTAACTTTGTTTTGATTCCTATTTTAACTTGAAAAAAATTTGGTTTACATTTGTGAGTTTGGTTAACTAATTCTTATTTGCTTATTTAAGTTGGTTAAAGAAAAAACTTGCTTATTTGTAATAACGTTTTTCTCTCACATCTATATTTTTATACTTAAAAGTTGAAATGTAACATTTATTGTTGTTACGCTCCTATTGAGTCATATCAGCAGCCATATTATCCACCTATTCCAACATTTTCTCTCTCCTTTTGAATTATTTTCTTTTTTCCCTTCTATTAAATTCATATTTTGTCCACACAACAAGATGAAATCTCTCTCTCTCTCTCTCTCTCTCTCTCTCTCTCTCTCTCTCTCTCTATATATATATATTTTTATTTTTTTTCTTTCATTTGGTGGATTTTTAATTCTTTATTGCATCTCTAATTTAGGTTGATGAATTTTTTTGTTGAACTTTACTTTGGGTTGATGCATTGGTTGTAGTTTAATTTATCCTTTTCATTTCATTTTCTTCAATTGTTGAATGTTATCCAATGATATAATGTTATTTTATTACGTAGCATAGCTTGGATAATTTGTTGTTTACAATTATACATTGTCTTTTGAGTATTCTTCTACTCATTTGTTTTCATATAATTTTGCTATTTCTCTCACATTATCTCCCAAAAATGTGATTATTCTCTCTCTCTCTCTCTCTCTCACACACACATTTATTCTTTCTTGCAACTCTACTTTAGATACTTTGAGTTAATCCATTTTGATGGTGTGTTTTGTGAGCTCCTCATCACATATACTCTCTCTCCCTCTTATAGTTTTTGTTTAAGTTAATTCTTAGATATTTGGAAAGTGAGAATTTGGGTTTATATCAAAATACAATTCACATGACTATGTATTTGATTGTGCCAATCAATTATTTGAGTAATATCAATTGTAAATTTGTGATGATATTGATTAATATGACAATTTCCTTAAGAGAATAAGAATTTTAAAGAATTAATTTGAAACTTAAAAAAATTTAGTTGTAGAAAAAATAAAAGGAAAACATAACACACTATAACAAAAGTTTGAAAAATATAGACCTCTTCAAAAAAGACTAATATCAATCAAACACACCCAATTTTCCCCCCAAAAAAAAACCCAAAATAATAGAATGATATATTTGTAGAGATAGAGAGAGAAAAAAATACTTTTAGAAATAGTTCAATTTTTGAGGAGAAAAAATTTTCTTCAATAAATTTTAGAGAATTAGTCATACATTATATCACATTATAAAGTTATTATATATTCCAACGCATAACGTGGATTTGCAACTAGTTAAATAAATAAGCTTAACAAAAGTTGTCAAATACAATGTGTGTCCAGACCAAAGGCTTGCCCCCTCTCCACCCCCCCCCCCCCCCCCCCCCCATGACTCCTCCTAAAATATTCCATATGGACTACTATTAGGAATTTTTTTAAATGCTTTACCCTCCTTGATGTAGAAATTAAACACAAATCAGGAAAAAAGCTTCCTGGCCTGCTGAAATAAAGGGAAAATGACAAGCTTACCTAATGCCCAATAAGTCAATGACACCGTGTAAGGGGGGAAAAAAAAATACAAAAAACAGGGAAAAAGTTTCTTGACACAAGCAAAAATAAATGGAAGAATTTCCCTTAGGCACAATAACACACACCAAGGGCTTTGACTTGTCAGCTGTTAGCTTTAATTATCATGCACTTAAGCTTAGCATAATAATAATAATAATAATAATGCATTTTAGTGTCTTTCTTATGACATTTCAATTGATAGTCCTATATTTTGCACAATTTTTTTTTTTGTCCTCAATTTCTTGACATTTCAATTTTAAATTGTGGGTTTATGTTATGAACAAAAATTTTAATTATTTTGAAAAATAAATAGAAAGTCAAAATTTACCTATAGTTTCAAAAACAATCAAGAAAAGATAGTGAGATGTGTATACAACTTTGCAAGTAAATTGCTATACTTTTAATATTTTACAAATTAATTTATTTCTGCAATTTATTTTATAGTATTACTTAAATGTCTAAATATATTTAATTAGTTTTTGTATGACACATATAGTTGTTATTGCTTTTTTTTTTTTTTTGTGAATATAGATTTTTTTTCCCCTTTTTTTATTATTATTTTTTTTTATATTGACTTCTAATCTTGCCCTCCTGAATTGAAATTCTGGTTCCGCCACTGGTCCAAACTTCCTCTCAACAAGTAGAAGATAATGGAAGACAATAGTACCCACCACACAGCCAACTTGAGTCGGAAAGGGACTTATTCCTACTTCCAAAATCAATGAAGCTTCGATCTAAAATGTGTTGGACTTAAACTTTGTCACGGAAGAAAATTGATATCAAGATTGAAAAAATGGAGGTTTCCCATATTTCTACTTGACTTACAGTCTGTGCTTGACTCCTATTCCAATTAATAGTGATGGATCACAGAGCTCCATTCACATGTTTGAAGAAAAGAATCGAGTCCCATTAAATTTTGAACAAGTCTGCCGACATACACAGTTACAATTACACACTCACCCTTTGAGTTTCACATAGTGCCCACTATAATACAAAAATTTCTCTCTAAAACAAAAAGTTAATAAAACAAGTTAACGTTAAGCACGCTTCGTATAATAAAATTATGCTTCGTATAATAAAATTGATCTTACTTCATTACTTGCGCGTGTTAATCTCATTATTGTAATCATGTCAGTTCTATTATTCATATTTTTTATAAGAATTCCTATTATTCATGAGAAATGATATGTCTACAACAATTTTACAACAAATCCTAAGTGGCAGGTTGTTACTGGTTGTTATTGTTAAGCCAAAAAAGTAATCTTATTGTTAGTGAAAGTACAATATGTGTCTAAAACACCCTTGAACGTTTAGACTCCAAATTACAAAATTACCAATTCAAGCTTTATATCAAACAATAAATGTGCGGAACATGATATCAAGCTTATAACAGAATTGATAAACAATCTAAGCCAAATATAAACACATCCACAGCAGTAAATATAATACAAAGATAAAGAGAAGGAAGATGCAAACACACGGACAACACACGATGTGTTATCGAAGAGGAAACCGAAGTCCTCGACGTAAAACGTCTTTGTCGCCCTCCAAGCGGTCAAATAATCCACTAAAGAATGTAGTTGGGATACATGAACAGCAGAAGACCCTCCAAGCCTAATCTACCCAAGTACCTAAGCCCTCCAAGCTTCTTGCTCCAACGAGGTTACGCCGAAACTATTTCTTCTTTAGCTTCCCGGATTCCGCTACTAAACCATAGCATCAACCAATGTATATTGGTTCCTTCCAAATTGCTTCCCTTAGCACCAAATGAGCCTTCTCACAAACGTAGGTGTGGTGAGAAAAGGATTTGGTCAATAACCTCTCAAGGGTATGACAATGGAAAGGAAGAGAGTAGAGGAATTTGTAGAGTCTCTAAGGTAAAGATTGGGGATGAGGCAATCTTGTTTTTCTCTAGGGTTTCTCTCACAAAATTCTCTCTAGAAACTCTCACAATTTAGTGGGTATAAGGGTCTATATATAGTGGTGTGTGTTTGGAATACGAAGAGATAGTTTTTGCCAAACAGGGCTGGTTGGCGGCTTGACCTCGCAGCTTGTCCAAGTCGTGAATTCAAGTCGAGACATAACGGCCTGGCCAGCCTGGGACTTTGTCCTGTAGTGCGACAGCTGGCGCGACCCTTCAGCTCCCCTGTGTGCATCTCACGTGCTAGCATTTGGTGGCTTGCAGCCGCGAGCCACCCGCGAGTCCTAGCCGCGAAACTCTGCCTCTTTGCACATACTTGAGCTTTTCTTCACATCTTCTCACACACTACCCTTACAATAATCCCACCTAAATACAGGGTTACTAAGTGCTTAAATTACAAGCAAATTGGCATGGAATAAAGCCAACAAGATGGTTGATAAATTTCAACCTTACAATCTCCCCCTTTGGCTATTTCGTGACAAAACCCTAAAACAAACTCTAGACTTAACGCGTGAGTTGGGAACAGTTAGAAAACTCACTCACACCTAAGTCTAGAATTTGTGAAGCTTTAGAACCATAAGAACAAGTAACTCCTGAAACACAACAACACAATAAATTCATTGTATGCAGAAAACTTGTAATGCAAATGGAGCAAGCATAATGCGATCAAGCACAATGGAGTAAAGCAATAAACCATGGCAAGACCAAAACATGCAATCACTATAACCAAGTGATCACAATGCTCATTCACACTTGGAATGAACATCCGGACATTCAAGTTGACAAACACAAGGCAAATCACTTGAATGACCAACACTCAACCAATGCACAATACATGAAGTATGTGCATCTAGGAAAAATCCTACACGGGCATAAGAGTGACAGTACTTAAAAAGGAATGCACAGCATTAGGTTAGAAGTACTGATTTAACAAAGCACAAAGGCTGCATAAAGCATGGCACAAACCACAAAGGCCTACAAGTGTGCATAAGAACAAACCCTTAAAGCTTACAAAAGCAACATGGGTACAAGTCTTAAACAAATGCTGAATTAACTAAATAAAATCATCAACATATAATTAAACTAAGTATTAAACACATTCAAGAGTTATGAGTTTAGACCAAAACAAGACTAGGACCTATAATAACAACAGTTAATCAAACCAAAGTAACAAAACTATAACCTAGAAAAACAGTAAGGATTATGAGACTCCCCCTCAAATAAGCACTCCCCCTCAAGTGCTGGCCCAAAAATTCTCCCCCTTTTTGACCGGCATGGCCAAAGGGTCACTATTGTAACTTGGTGAAAATACCATCAACTTGAGCTGCTAAAACATCGATCTAGTCCTGCATGATTGCCAATCTCTCTGACTGCTCTCTCTGGCCATCACTGAGAGTCTTTTCCAATTCCTCAAGGCGCTTGTGGAGATTCTTAAAGAGCATCTCCAACCTATCAGGTTGAGGGGCAGACTGTGCTTGTGTAGTGCTCGGTTGCTGTGATACATGCGGGGCATGTACATGTGAATCTGACTTAGGAGTAGAAGGAGTAGCAGGAGAGAAATGTGCACTCTTTGGAGTTTTGGATGAATGACTTTTGCTAGCTTGTAGAGTGAACATAGAGATTGATCGAGGATGAGCAATTATGTTCCCAACTGAGGGAGGAGTAACACCTTCACTTAGAATGAATTTCATAATGAGACTGTAGAATGGAAGACATCCTCGGGCTACTGTTCAGGTTGCTGTCTTCCTTATGATATGAAAAATATGGGCACAGATGTCAATGGTGGTGCCTGTGATGAGATCACATAGAAATTGAGCCCTTCCAAGGTTGATATACACCGTGTTGGTCAATGGATAGAGGTTGGTAAACATGATCAGCTTTAATGTTGTCAACTCAGGTGAAAACTTGGTAGTGCTTATGGATGTGCCGGCACTAGAGATGTCATGGCTAGGACCAAGAACTTGGAGAATGTCCTGAATCACTGGAGTACGATCATCATAAGGAGTTAGGTCGGCATTCGCAGGTCGAGTGATGTTGAGAAGTTCAGCTATGGTTTCTGGACTAATGATAAACTCTGTTCCTCTTACCATACAGTGTAGTTCACTTTCAAGATCAACTGTGTTGGTGAAACACTCCTTCACTAGTTCTAACATTGGATCAACAAAATTTCCAAATAATTCTGCCCAATCTTTTGCCTCGAAGATCTGAGGAACAAAAGTGGTTTCCAAAGTGTTAAATTTGACCTCCCGTTCCACTATAGGAGTTCCCCGGTCAAAAATGCTTGAGTAAGCATCTAGGTGCTGAGGAGTTCTGAACAACTCAATATTGAGTTCAGTAGATGGCTGTGATGAAGACCGTGTTCTTTTTGCAACAGGTAATGTTTCCTCTTCTGTCATAACCTCTTTTCCTTTGGAGGATCGACGAGACATCTGTAAAAGAGCAAACACACAGCAACGTACCAAATCCACAACCCACTCATTTTGTTAGATCTAGTCAAAAGATGAGAATGCAAAGACCAAATAGATTTAGAAGACATAGAATCATAGAATGAGAACAAAGTCAATAAAGTGACAGAGTAAGCATTGCCGAAGATCAGAAATAGACGAACCATGGAACAGATGCCAAACACACAGAGAGTAATAGTCATTACAGCACACTCTGTCAAAATTGAGTAGCAATGTGTCACAGACAACAAGCATTTCAACACAATATCATGAAAGAGATATGCACAGACAGAATCAATCAAGGTGAGAACACTTAGATAAGTCAAAACATCATGTGAAGCCACACTGAACAAGTCATTGGCAACAAAAAGTACAACAAACCCAGCATATTTAAGCAAAAACATGTTCGAACCCAACATTTCGCAGAGCACAATATCAACAAAACATTCTCATATTCAAGAATATAATACTCAAAACAGGAAATTTGAAATGAGGGAAAGAAAAAACCCATACCTTTTTCTTGAAGATAGAAGTGAAAATGGTGCAGAAATGGGGGATTCACAAGGTTGAACATGGTGAGTTTCAGAGGGAGAAAAAGGAAAAGACAATGAACAGTCACAAAGTACGAGGGAAAAACTGAAAAGTTTTTGAAAACTGACTTCAAAACGCAAAACACACGTTTTTCGCGACTGGGTTAAGTCACCAGGGTAAGCCGCGAAACACTGTGAAGATAAGAAACTTGAAAATATTTCTCTAAGTGTTTTTCGTGATTGGAAGGTCTACCCGCGAGATAGTCGCGATATGAGCCACGAAAATTCCTGAGTACCCCTCGCGACTGGACCTTCCACCCGTGAACAAGTCACCACACTAACCCGTGAAAAATATAAAACACAAATTTTGGAAAAATTTTCTAAGTCTTTTTCACGATTAGAGTATTTACTCGCCAGTGAGCCGCGAAAAATCTCTGACTAAGCTCGCGAGTGGGGCATGCGACTGGGACAACCCGCGACTTAGTCGCCAAAACAGGGCAACACTGTTTTTGAAATTTTTGACATTTTTGTAAAAACAAAGTACTTTCCAAAAACAAATCAAAACACTCAAAAATCTTTTTGTGTTTGATCAACAAAAATTAAGCTTGTGAAAACACATTTAATCAAGTACAATCACACAAATGAATATGACATTTATTGAACATAGACTTGTGTGTTGTGTGTGGATATCAAAAATGAGATAGTCCTTAGTCCAATGTGAAGCTTCAATGATCAATTCAATCAAGGCATACACAACTAGCACTAGATAATGTGACCTATCTCAATTATAGAAACATGCATATATGACCTCCCACAAGCACTTGATAACAATTCTTTGAAACTTTTCATTTGGCTCCATATTCAACATATCATTTGCACTTTTTGAGCAAAGAAAATCTCATTGAGAGATAGATGCCTGAAATTTTTGATATTTCAATTGATGAATTAGCCTTTGGCTTTTTGAGCATCATACAATTTATTTTGGTCGCTTTCCCTTTTTCCTAGTCGAATACTAGTATGTGCGACAGGCTTTTGCAGCTTTATATCTCTTTTCATTTGGAGATTTACATTTAGAGAGCTCTTTTAAACAAAAAATAAAAAGTGGGAAGATATATAGGCATGAGTCTATGCATGTCTCAAGATCAACAAAACCATTCACTAATCACTCATGACAAGGTTGAAAATCTATTTACAACAGTCACAAAGATTTCAGAATTTCTTCCACACTGATATGAGTGCATAAGAGACAAGCTAAGCTCGTTAAATGCACAAAGCCATAAGTACGAAAGTACAAGGCAAAACATACTTTGAGACAAAACTCAACAAAGTGATCAAACTTTTTGGATTTTCTACTTTTTATGTGTTTTTGGATTTTTGACACAAAAACAGTAAAAGATTGATCAAAAACATAAAAATAGTGTAAAAACATTTGAACCAAGGACAAACACACACAAACAATAACAACCTAAATACTAGCAAGAAGCACACAACCAAGCATATTCATAAATATGGGAAGTATTGATGCATGGACATGTTGTAATGCTTATGCATGAGTACCCTTTGTCACCCACATGTCACGTGCGTTTGGGGTGATATCCTTAACGGATTGGGTACGAGAATTAGGACTATCAAACCTTCGTGTGAAGCTTTCCAGGCAATTTGTGAAGGCACCGATCATCTTCATCATGTCCATCATTTCTGGATCACGGTTTTGACTTCTTGGTTACTCACCACCCCAGGACCTCATGTCATTTCTTCTTCCTCGTGACCGAGGTGCACTTGCATTGTTGTCTGCTCTCAGCTTTTGACAGTTGGGTCTGGTATGTCCTTGCAATCCACAATAGTGACAAACATATTCCGTTCTAGGACCCTGTTGTGATCTTGGAACTGATCTCCTTCTAGCTCCATATCTGGATTCTAATTGATTACGAGACTTATTTAGCACCCGTTGATCAGCCACATTCTTCTTCCTTTCAGTCTTAACTTTCTTAGGAATAGGCTTATCCACAGCCATCTCTTTGACCTTTACAAACTTCACTTCTTTGGTGACATTTGCTGATAAGCTACTTCCTCCGGTATATCCCAATCCGGACTTGTCTGAGGCATGTTTTTGAGATGAAATAACATCATCTAACTTCCTGGATGAGACCCTATCTATCTTGGCATGAGCTTTCACTACCTCTTGCTCAAGGAATCTCACTTTTGTGTAAACTACTGATAGCTCACCATTAAGTGTTTCAATCTCACACTTTGCCTCCTTGTATCGTGCCAGCAGACTTTTGTAATCTTCCTCAGCCCTTTTCATCTTCTTAATGGCTGCATTAGCCACCTTAGCATATTCACCGGTCTTCTCAAGGAGTGAGTTGTAAGTCTCTTGCAATCCCACTGCTTCTCCAACTTCCTCATCTTCAGACTCCTCAACTATTCTAATAGACTCCAAATCAGAATGTTCCCCAAGCTCCTTCACAAGTGTACCCAAATCATCCGAGGTCTCCACATGTGCAATGGTCATGAAAGCGGAGTAATTTCCTTCTCCGTCACAGCTATCTTCAGAGTCAGAATTTGATGAATCAATATCACTCAAGGTAGTGGCATAGACCTTTCCTTTTGTCTTCAAATAATTGGGACATTCCTTTTTGAAGTGTCCATGTCCATTACACTCAAAACACATAATATCCGAATAAGATTGAGATTCCTTCCCTTCTTTCCTCGTAAACTCTTTCCTATCACCTCTTGAAGACGAAAATTTCCCTCTGTTAAATGGTTTCCCACTGTTCTTCATCTTTAGAAATTTGCAGAAGTTTTTCGCAAGATATGCTACTTCCTTCTCCACTCCATCTTCTTCAGAGGGATCATCCATTCTTTCGGTGATGGTTTTGAGAGCAAGTGATTTACTCGTCTTGTGGGAAGGCAGTCCCAATTCATATGTTTGGAGAGACCCAATCAGCTCCTGAATTTTGATCTCATCCAGGTCTTTACTCTCTTCTATGGCTGTGACTTTTGTTTTAAAGCTTTCAGGCAAGGACCTCAAGATTTTTCTCACCACCTTAGTATCTTCAATCTTCTCACCAAGATTGAGCTTAGCAATGACAGTTTCTTTGAACTTCCCATAGAATGAATCAAACGATTCATCTTCACCCATCTTGAGCTCTTCAAATTTGGTGGTAAGCATTTGGAGCTTTGTGTCCTTCACCTTCTTAGTCCCCTCATAAGTTGTCTCCAAAATCTCCCAAGCTTCCTTGGCAACTGTCATGTGAGATATCCTATGGAATTCATCTGGAGACACACCACAGAATATAACATTTAAGGCTTTACTGTTAGCATTGGCTGCCATAAGAGCTGCCTTATCCCAGGTGGATTTTTCAGCCTTCGGCTTGGTCCAACCTATTTCAACCGCATCCCACATGGTGTCATCAATAGAGCATAGAAATGCCCTCATTCTAACTTTCCAGAAGGCATAATTGTGACCATAAAAAAATGGTGGAACATTGAGAGATTGAGACCTATCCATCTCAACAAGGGGTCAAGGATCACACTCAGGTATTAAAACCACAACAAGTGTACCCGCTCTGATACCAATTGAAAGTTCAATATGTGTCTAAAACACCCTTGAACGTTTAGACCCCAAATTACAAAATTACCAATTCAAGTTTTATATCAAACAATAAATGTGCGGAACATGATATCAAGCTTATAACAGAATTGATAAATAATCTAAACCAAATATAAACACATCCACAGCAATAAATATAAGGCAAAGATAAAGGGAAGGAAGATGCAAACACACGAACAACACACGATGTGTTATCGAAGAGGAAACCGAAGTCCTCGGCGTAAAACCTCTCCGCCACCCTCCAAGCGGTCAAATAATCCACTAAAGAATGTAGTTGGGATACATGAACAGCAGAAGACCCTCCAAGCCTAATCTACCCAAGTACCTAAGCCCTCCAAGCTTCTTGCTCCAACGAGGTTACGCCGAACCTATTTCTTCTTTAGCTTCCCGGATTCCGCTACTAGACCATAGCATCAACCAATGTATATTGGTTCCTTCCAAACTGCTTCCCTTAGCACCAAATGAGCCTTCTCACAAACGTAGGAGTGCTGAGAAAAGGATTTGGTTAATAACGTCTCAAGGGTATGACAATGGAGAGGAAGAGTATAGAGGAATTTATAGAGTCTCTAAGGTAAAGATTGGGGATGAGGTAATCTTGTTTTTCTCTAGGGTTTTTCTCAAAAAATTCTCTCTGGAAGCTCTCACAATTTAGTGGGTATAAGGGTCTATATATAGTGGTGTGTGTTTGGAATACGAAGAGACAGTTTTTGCCAAATAGGGCTAGTTGGCGGCTTGACCTCGCAGCTTGTCCAAGTCGCGAATTCAAGTCGCGACGTAATGGCCTGGCCAGCCTGGGACTTTTGTCCTATAGTACGACAGCTGGCGCGACCCTTCAGCTCCCCTGTGTGCATCTCACGTGCCAGCATTTGGCGACTTGCAGTCGCGAGCCACCCGTGAGTCCTAGCCGCGAAACTCTGCATCTTTGCACATACTTGAGCTTTTCTTCACATCTTCTCACACACTACCCTTACAATAATCCCACCTAAATACAGGGTTACTAAGTGCTTAAATTACAAACAAATTGGCACGGAATAAAGCCAACAAGATGGTTGATAAATTTCAACCTTATAGTTAGTTTCAAATTTGAACCAATAACAACTAACCATCTGTGATTTGTTGTAAAATTGTTGTATATATAGCACCTCTCATTATTCATTGGTTTGTCACATGATGTAACTTTAATATACCAAGCCATCCCATAAAAAAAAAAAAAAAAAAAAATAGCAGGCCATGAAAAAAAAAAAGAAAAAAGGAAGAAGAAGCCACTGCTTGCTTGTGTTATTCTTAAATTCAAATAATAAATTCGTGTCCATTAGATAATAAATTAAACCTTAAATTACCCTTACTAATTAATAGAGAATAGTAAATACCGCAAGTAGTTTGATATTGATCCAAAACTTGTCCTTCTTGGAACATAGACTAATTTACCTTAACCACAAAGTTTTTTTTTTTTTTTTTTTTTTTTTGAGAAACAACCACAAAATTAATTATAAATGAAAAATCTCATCAAAAAAGAAAAATAAATTATAAATGAAAAAAAATTATATTTATAGTTTCCCATAAAATTATCAAATAAAAGCCGTAACATTTTCCAAAACTCCACAATTTTTAAAATAATTTTTTTTTAATCCTCCAAGAGCATCAAATAACAATGCTCACAAATTGGTTGTTCCCATTGAGATAAAAACTTAAATATTCTTTTTTCTTCTTTGAGGCATCAATGTGTGCACATTGCCATGTGACGCCCTTAGAGAGGAAAAAGATTTTTCTCCAAACTAATTTAGAGAGAAACCCTTCTAACTCAGCAAGTATCTTTTTGTTGGATGTAAATGTTGGACTATATGTTCTTATTATATCCTCCATGTTTGCAAAATTTCAAAAAGATCAAAGATCAATAGTTATGTTATTAATCAAATATTTAAATTTAAAGTTTTTGTGTTCTAAAATTATATATATAAAAAATAAGTTTATTGATCAAATAGTAAATAACATCTGATTTGAACAAAATTTGACATGCATATTAAGAACATAAAAATCATAAAATTCAACGGTTAAATTTTCAAAATTCACTTCCAATAAAAAAAAATATAAAAGGAATTTGAAGAGTTTCTCTCCAAACCTTGTCACCTAGAGAGTTATTCTTTAAAAAAAAAGTTTTATTTTTTATTTTTTATTTTTAAATTGTGAGTTTTAGCAAATCCTAGAACCTCATGATTTATTGAAATATGAATTGGCTGTTTTGGTTATAATTGATTTGTGCTCAAATATTAAGTTTGGCCATTAGCAACCCTATTGAGTACAAAACTCAAATCTCTTATACCCCTTTAGATGCGTGGTTTTCATTTCATACACATGACATGAACTCTTTCTTTGGTAAAAATAACTTGATTCTTTTTGGGAAGGTAGAAATTAGGTTGAACCACCTCTAGTGGCCTATTTGGATTCGGGAGATCATTAACTTTGTTTTATTTTCTATTTTACCTTGAAAAAAAAATTTTGGTTTACATTTGTGAGTTTGGTTAACTAATTCTTATTTTCTTAGTTAAGTTGGTTAATGAATAAAACTTGCTTACTTGCTATAACTTTTTTCTCTCATATCTATACATACATACACACACACACACACATATATATATATATATATATAAAAGCTGAAGCGTAGCATTTATTGTTATTACGCTTTTATTGAGCTATATCAGCGGCCATATCATCCACCTATTCCAACATTTTCTCTCTTCTTTTGAATTATTTGCTTTTCTCCCTTCTATTCAATCCATATTTTGTCCACACAACAAGATGAATACTCTCTCTCTCTCTCTCTCTCTCTCTCTCTCTCTCTCTATATATATATATATATTTTTTTTTTTTTCTTTCATTTGGTGGATTTTTAATTCTTTATTGCACCTCTAATTTAGGTTGATGAATTTTTTTGTTGAACTTTACTTTGGGTTGATACATTGGTTGTATTTTAATTTATCTTTTTCATTTCATTTTCTTCGATTGTTGAATGTTATCCAATGATATTATATAATATAATGTTATTTTATTACGTAGCATAACTTGGATAATTTGTCGTTTACAATTACACATTATCTTTTGAGTATTCTTCTACTCATCTATTTTTATATAATTTTGCTATTTCTCTCATATTATCTCCCAAAAATGTGATATATATATATATATATATCTCTCTCTCTCTCTCTCTCTCTCTCGTTTATTCTTTCTTGTATCTCTACTTTAGATACTTTGAGTTAATGCATTTTGATGGTGTGTTTTGTGAGCTCCTCATCACATGTACTCTCTCTCCCTCTTATAGTTTTTGTTTAAGTTAATTCTTAGATATTTGTGTAAGGTTGAATTTTATCAACCATCTTGTTGGCTTTATTCTGTGCAAATTTGCTTGTAATTTAGCACTTAGTAACCCTGTATTTAGGTGGGATTCATGTAAGGGTAGTGTGTGTGGGAGTGTGAAGAATTGCTCAACAATGTGCAAAGAAGCAGGGACTCGCGGCTGACTCGTGACTTGCAAACCGCCAAATGCTACACACGTGAGAAGCATGCAGGGAGGTGAAGGGTCACGCCAGTAGTCGCACTACAAGACAAAAGTCCCAGGCTGGCCAGGTCGTTAGTTCGCGACTTGAACTCGTGACTTATACCAGTCGCGAGGCCAAGTCGCCAACTTACCCTGTTTGGGAAAAACTGTCTCTTCGTATTCCAAACACACACCACTATATATAGACCCTTATACCCACGAAATGTAGAGAGCTTCTAGAGAGAATTTTAAGAGAAAAACCCTAGAGAAAAACAAGATTGCCTCATCCACAATCTTCACCTAAGGGACACTTCAAATTTCTCTACTCTCTTCCTCTCCATTGATACATACTTGAGAGGTTCTTGACCAAATCATTTTCTCACCACACCCACGTCTGTGAGAAGGTTATTTTGGTGCTAAGGGAAGCAGTTTGGGAGGAGCCAATGGTTATTGGTTGATGCTATGGGTTATAGCGAAATCCGGTAAGCTAGAGAAGAAAAAGGTTCGACGCAACCTCGTTGGAGCAAGAAGCTTGGAGGGCTTAGGTACCTGGGTAGATTAGGTTTGGAGGGTCTATTGCTGTTCATGTATCCCAACTACATTTTCTAGTGGATTATTCACTGCTTGGAGGGCGGCGGAGAGGTTTTACGTCGAGGGCTTCGGTTTCCTCTTCGATAACACATCGCGTGTTGTCCTTGTGTTTACATCTCTCTTCCCTTTATCTTTGCCTTTTATTTTTTGCTGTGGATGTGATTCTAATTGACTTAGATTGTTTATCAATTCTGTGTTTAGCTTATGTTCATGTTCCGCACATTAATTGTTTGATAATAAGCTTGAATTGGTAATTTGTAATTGGGGGTCTAAACGTTCATAGTGTTTTCAAAGCTATTTGAATTTTTAATTGGTATCAGAGCGGGTACACTTGTTGCGGTTTAAATACCTAAGTGTGATCCTTGACCCCTTGTGTTATTTGCCATGGATTGTGCTTTGTATGCCTCTTTGTATGATTTGGTTGGTGATGAATGTAACATGCCACGTGTTTGTAAAAATGCCTCTATGAGTGATAGTCATCGTGACCGTGATGCTATGTTACATGAACCTTTGGATGTTGTTGATATTCCTAACATCAAACCCTTGAAGAAAAATGCTAAGAAATTTCAAAAGAATTTGAGCAAGTTATTTTGTGAAAAGGATGACTTGATTGCTAAGCTCAAAGAATCCAACAAATTGGTTGAAAAATATAAGAAACTTGCTGAAATTTCTCTTCAAAAGCTTAAAGAGTTTGAATGTTTGAATATGGACTTGGATGCTAAACTTGTTTTGTCTAACAAACTTGTTGATGAACTAAAATGTGAAAATGAATCTCTCAAGATGCACGCCAAGTGTTTGATTGTTGAACCTATTGTTAAAAATGATGAAAATATTTGTTGCAATCATGTTGTGGTACCCGATTGTGTGCTTATTGTATGCTCTACCTCAAAGGACAAATCGGTGTACATTCCTTCACATAAAAGAAATCAAAAGGTGGAGAGAAAGACTATTAAGTCAAAGCCTCCGTTTAGGTCTCAACCTAAGGCTTCGGATGGATCTAAGTTTGTTCCAACTTGCCACCATTGTGGTGTGATTGGTCATATAAGACCTCAATGTCATAAGTTGAAGAGAGAACAAAACCATGTTGCTAGATCCCTTCCCAAAAAGCCTAGTAGACCTAAACGTATTGTTTGTCACCATTGTGGTGCCTTTGGTCATCTAAGACCTCAATACTCTAAGTTTTATGCTTTTAAAAGAATCAAAAGAAAATAGAAACTTGAGCTTCTTGGAAGTTATGCTAAAAAGGGTAAACCGGATTTGAGTGATAATAACATGTTGTTAAAGAAAGTGTTTAATGCTCTTAACTCCTTGACTATGTGCATTTCCGGTTCTCATTCTTCCAACCTTCGTCTCACTTCTCTTGAGACACTCATTCCAAACAATCGTTCCATTTGGATGAGAAAAGGTTCCTATGGTTGAGCTTTTGCTCTTTTGGTCCTTGATCTAATTTTTTCGATCTTTGTAGGACCCTTCATGCATTAGATGCTTCATTGTCATGCATTTGTGCATCATGCATTTTTTTTTTGTTTGTTTTTGTTTTTGATCTTACTTTTATGTCTTTGTTTTGTGTGAGTAAAAATCCAAAACTACATAAAAAGTGAAAAATTCAAAAAGCTTGATCGTATATGTTTGAGCACATATCACATGTGAGTTTTTCCTTGTACCTTCGTACAAATAGCTTTATGCATTTACGAGCTTAGCTTGTTCTTTATGCACTTATATCTTTGTGGGATAAATTTTGACATCTTTGTGTGATTGTTGTAAATCGATCTTCAAGCTTGTCATGAATGATTAGTCAATAGTTTTGTTGGTTTTGAGACATGCATAGACTTGTGCCTATATATCTTCCCACTTTTTATTTTGTTGTTTTTGCTTAAAGAGCTCACCAAATGTAAATTTCCAAATGAAAGAGATATTGAGCTGCAAAAGCCTGTTGCATATATTAGTATTTGACTAGGAAAAAGGGAAAGCGACCAAAATAAAATGTACGATGCCCCAAAAAGCCAAAGGCTTGTTCATCGAATTGAAATATAAAAAATTTCAAGCATCGATCTCTAAAATGAGATGTATTGATTCAAAAAGATCAAATGATATGAATTGTAAAGAAGCCAAATGAAAAGCTTCAAAGATATGTAATCATTTTCTTGTGGGAGGTCATATATGTTCATTTCTATAATTGAGATAGACCACTTGACTTAGTACTAATTGTCTATGACTTGATTGAATTAATCATTGAATTGATCATTGAAGCTTCACTCTAGACTATGGACTATTCCACACTTGATACACACACACACACAACACACATGCCTAATGTTCAATGAATGCCTTATTCATTTGTTCGATTGTACTTGTTTAAATGTGATGTGTGTGTGCTCAACTTTATATGGATCAATTGAAAAAGATTTTTGATCATTTTATATGTTTTTGAAAGTGATTTTTATCACTCTTTGTGTTCATGTTTAGTGCTTACTTTGTTTTTCAAGGTTTAAACATGTTCTGGGTTGAAAAACAAGTGTCAGAAGTTTTGGCAACTCATTTTGGCGACTTGCAACCCGCGAGATCAAGCTACGAGTTTTGGCTACTCGTTTTGGCTACTTGCAAGCCGCGAGCTCCAGTTGCGAGTTTACACAGAAGGTTTTGGCGACTAACTCGCGACTCGCCCAGTCGCGAAATGCCCAAAATCAGCTTCTTAAAGAGCTTTTTCGTGGGAAACCTGTTTTTAACCTCTCCCATCCTCTTTTAAATCCCTTTTTCAATATTTTTACATCAAAACCCAATCAATTTGAATGGTTTTTCATTCCATTAACATCTCTAAGGTTATTTTAAACTCTTTTCATTGATTTGGATCCTTAGATTATGTTTTGGAGAGTTTTGTGCTCTTGGTTGGGATTTTCATCATAGGGGTTGGGAAAACTTAATTTTTGTCAAACTCTTGTATGGGATTGGTTTCTTTTGATGATTTGCTTTGGTTGTTGGCCCCTTGTGGCAAAAAGAACATGTATTAAGGGTGGTTTTCATGATGTTCATGCATTGTTTCACTTTGTTCTTCATAGTGTGCATGCTAGGTGTTTGATAAAATGCCTCTTAAGCATTTTCTCGCTTGTTTGGACTCCAATGAGTATCAAACTTTAGGGTTTCTCATCTTTCCTCATTAGGAACATGTTTGGTTCATTGGTTGTGTATTTAACACACCTTGCCCCACATGTGCATTTTCCATGCATTGGTTATGCATTGCATATAGCCACCTCTTGTACACACCTTTGCTACCCTTATCACAGTGGCGGAGCCAGGAATTTAGGTCAGGGGGGGCAAGATTAAAAGACAAGATTGGAAGTAAAAAATTAATCTAAAAAAATTAATCGATATTAATAACAAAATAAGTAAACAACTATATGATAACATAATTGTTATACAGAATCTAATATAAAATGTAAACTTTAATTTATTTTTTCACATCTAGCTTATTTTACTCAATTGCCCTTGGCGATTTTTTATATTTTGAAACCGCTGCATGATTTTTTCACACTCAATAGTCTTGAATATATCTTCCTCAATATATGTGACTAAGCAATCATTCATCACTGATCTCCTATTCGATTGCGTAATTGATTTTTAATTATGTTCATTACTGAAAAAACTCTTTCAATAGTAGCTATTGCAACTGGTAAGATCAATGCCAAAGTCACTAATGAGTAAACCAATGGATATGAAACATTTTTTTTCATTTCTACCATCTTTTTAGCAAGCTATCCAATTCTTTTAACTGCTGAAAACTCTTCAGTGGACTGCATGTCAGGGATGTATATCTCAAGTTGGCTATCCAAGAAAGAAACTTGACACATAAAAAAATTCTATAGGTGACTTTGTCTAGTCCATCAAGTTTACTAAGTGGGATCCATTAATTTTATATATAGAATTGTACTAAGAGTAGAAGTCTGCTACTACTAGAAAAGTTGGAAAGGTAATTTGAATTCACTTAGTTGGTTTTTTTTTTTTTTGTCTTTTGTGTAGGAGAGAGAGGGGGGGGGGGGGGTCAAAACATTTGAAAGTTCAGGGGGGGAAGGTGCCCCCCCTCGCCCCCCCCCTCCCTCCGCCCCTGCGGCTTATCATGCATTGGTTCATACATTGTTTTTTCATCCTAGCATGTCATGTCTTAGGATTGAGCTTCATTTTTTCATTCATCTCGCGCCCCTCATGCATCATTGCACCCCTCATGCATCATTATCATAGTTCATACTTTCATTTATTGCCCTCGTTTCTCCTTGACCCTTTGTCTATTCCTGACAAAAAGGGGGAGAGTATACTTTAGAGAGTATATCGGAGAGTTTTTGTCATTTCTATATGACCCTTGTGCACATTCTTAGGGGGAGAAATTCTATTTCTCGTGCACACTTGTAGGGGGAGAGATATTCTATAGGGGAGATGCATATACCAAGGGGGAGAAGACATTGAGTTAATAAGAAAACTTTTTTTTTGGTGTTTGGTGTTTGATCAAGTTGCTCACATGTCACATGTTTCACATCATGATTACTTGATCGAAATTTACCTGTTACATTATACTTGTCCTTTTATGACTTGCTTTACCTTGAGCGTCTAATGTGTTTTGTGCAAGTATTTCAGGTTACAGGTATATATGTTCCAAGTGCATCACAGCTTCTCATCATTTTGAAAGGGAGAAACTTTAAGCACTTTTAGTTTATTTAAAATGTTTTATGTTTTTGTACCTGTTACCTCTGTAGGTTTTTAATGTTCTCTGTTTATTTTTGTACCCATGTTGCTTTTGTAAGCTTTTAAGGTTTGTTTCTCTGCAGTTTGTAGGCTTTATGGTTTGTACCTTGCTTTATGCAGCCTTTATACTTTGTTAAATCAGTACTTCTAACTAAATGTCTTGCATTTCCTTTAAGTACTGTCACTCTTGTACCCTTGTAGGACTTTATTCCTAGATGCATATACTTCATGTATTGTGCATTGGTTGAGTGTTGGTCATTCAAGTGATTTGCTTTGTGTTTATCAGCTTGAATGTCCGGATGTTCATTCCAAGTGTGAATGAGCATTGTGATCACTAGTTTGTAGTGATTACCTATTTAGATCTTGCCATGGTCTATTGCTATATTCCATTTCGCTTGATCGCTTTGTGCTTGCTCCATATGCATTACAAGTTTTATGCATACAATGAACTTATTTTGTTGTTGTGTTTCAGGAGTTACTTGTTCTTATGGTTCAAAAGCTACACAGATTCTAAAGTTAGGTGTGAGTGAGTTTTCCAACTGTTCCCAACTCACGCGTTAAGTCTAGAGTTTGTTATAGGGTTTTGTCACGGAATAGCTAAAGGGGGAGATTGTAAGGTTGAATTTTATCAACCATCTTGTTGGCTTTATTCTTTGCCAATTTTCTTGTAATTTAGCACTGAGTAACCCTGTATTTAGGTGGGATTCATGTAAGGGTAGTGTGTGTGAGAGTGTGAAGAATTGCTCAACAATGTGCAAAGAAGTAGGGACTCGCAGCTGACTCATGACTTGCAAGCCGCCAAATGCTGCACACGTGAAAAGCATGCGGGAAGGTGAAGGGTTACGCCAGCTATCGCATTACAGGACAAAAGTCCTAGACTGGCCAGGCCGTTAGCTCGAGACTTGAACTCGTGACTTATACCAGTCGCGAGGCCAAGTCACCAACTTGCCCTGTTTGGGAAAAACTATCTCTTCGTATTCCAAACTGTTAGGTTCTAAAGATTTAGGATTTTATGTATTTAGAACTCTAATTTGTAATGTTGGCAAACCATGATCAAAACAGGTTATTTAGTCTTGTTTAGACTTGCTCAAAGTTGGGTCTTTCATGTAAAGTTGGAATCGAGTGACTGCAGATGCATTGGTGCATTTCGGCTTGGCTCGATTGATCTAAGGAAATGCTCGATCGATCGAATCTCGGGCAGAACGTTTTTCTGCAGAATATTCCAACTCAGCCCTAACTCATTAAACGTTTTGGGTTTTCTGTTTTTACCCTAGGTATATAAAGAAAAGCCCTAGCCACGTTTTTAGAGTTGCTTCAGTTGTATTGTTGCTCATACATTGCGGTTTTCTGTAAATCTCTTGTGAGATCTAGAGGAGCTTTCCTTTACACAAAGTTTAGGGTTTTCAAGATAGAGATTACTTCAACATCTTGATGATCAACTCGGTTGCTACCATTGAAGCTTAAAGAATATCAAGCGTGGGTGCTTGTAGCTGATTAAAGAATTCAAGAAAGAAGGAGTCCGTGGATTCGGAGCTTGCACGTGGTCGTGTCAGTAAGTTCTACTGGTGGGTAGTATTAGGAAGTCAAGCGGGGAGCTTGTAGTCCTTTTGTATGAACTTCGATTCTTTCATAGTGGATTCAGGTTTGCCTTGAGGATAGATGGGTCAAATCCTCCCCAGGTTTTTACCGTGTGGTTTCCTGGGTGATCATATCATTGTGTCTTTTATTATTCCGCTTCTTTATACTTTTGATATGATTATTTTATTGCTTTAACCTAGAATTGCATAATTTGACTAAGTAACAACTTGGCTAATTATCTAGGCTAACCAATCTGGTTGTTTTAAGGGGTCTAAAACCGCTTAAGTGGTATCAGAGCGGGTAGCTCTCTTGTTAGAGATTTTTTAATCTCTGAGCTGATCCTTGACCCTTGTTGTCATGGAGCATGGACACTCTCTTGTTGTTCCTCCTCACTTTGACGGGAATAACTATGCTTATTGGAAAGTAAGGATGAAAGCATTCCTGAAATCTATTGATGAGAGGGTTTGGAATTCCGTTGAATACGGATGGCAGAAGCCCACTACTCCTGTGAGTGAGTGGCAAACTTCTGAAAAAGAAGTAGCAGACTTCAATAACAAAGCTATGAATGCCATCTTCAATGCTGTTTCTATGGAGGAATTTAAGAGGATCTCAAATGTTGAGGTTGCTCATACTGCTTGGAAAATCCTCCAAACTGTGCATGAAGGCACAAAGGCAGTTAAGATAAATAAATTGCAGCAATTGACTTCTAGATTTGAAAGCATTAGAATGTCTGAGGATGAAACTTTTGATGAATTCTATGCTAAATTGAATGACATTGTTAATTTTGCTTTTAATTTGGGTGAAATCTATGATCAACCTAAAATTGTTTGGAAGATTCTTACATCTTTAACTGAAGACTTTAGACCCAAAGTGACTGCCATTACTGAAAGCAAGGATGTGGACTCCATCCCTGTTGATGAACTTGTAGGATCTTTTCAGTCCTATGAGTCTGACCTACCCAAAGTGAACAAATCCAAATCAATGGCTCTTAAGTCAGTTGATGATGTTGATGGTGGTGGATTTGATGATGAGCTCTCTGCTACAGAGATTGCGTACCTTGCCAAGAACTTTAAAAACTTTCTTAAGAATACCAACAGAAAGGCAAGAGGTACAAACACGGCTAAACCTAGAAATTTTAGGAAGAATGATCCCACTAAAGTGAATAACTTTGAAAAACCTAGAGAAAAAGTTGGTCAATCTTCAAATAATTCATTGGGTCCTCATTGTTTTGGCTGTCAAGGGTATGGTTATGTGAAATCTGAATGTCCTACATTCTTGAGGACTAAGGGTAAAGTTATGGCTGTAACCCTTAGTGATAATGAAGTTTCTGATGATGAGTACGGATGTGATGAGGATGGAAACTTCATTGCTTTCACTGCTACAGCTGTAGTCAATGAAAGCGTATCTGTTGAAGAAAACCCTTCTGATGGGGAACTCTCTGAGGATGCAGATCTTCAAGAGGCCTACAATAAACTTTGCAAAATTGCTGCAAAGGATGCTATGAATGTTGAACTTGGCCTGAAGAAAATTGAATCTCTTGAGCTTGAAAAGAAAAATCTGTTTGTTAAATTGTTTGATACTAATGATCTTTTGAACAAAGTTAAATCTAAGAACATACTTTTGCTTGATAAAGTTAAAACTTTGGAACATGATTTATCTGTTGTTAGATCTGCTAGTTCTAAACTTGATCACATTCTGAATGTTTAAAAGTATCCTTCTGATAAATCTGGGTTAGGATATGTTGAAAGCATCTTTGATTCTGCCCACATTCCACGAATTTTGTTCCTTTTTCTTCTTCTGAACCTTCTGTGAGTGAGGTTGTGAGTGAAACTGTCAAACCCCCTGTGAGTGAGGTTGTCAAACCTGTAGAAGTTTCACCTCCTAGGAAGATTAGGGTTGAACTGAGAGAGTCTAAATCTAAGGATTCTACCCTTTCTAAGGACAAGATGCATGGTAAACCTGCTTGGGTTTGTCATTATTGTGGAAAGTCTGGACACATTCGTCCAAAATGTTACAAGTTTCAAGTTGCTAAGAGAGCAAACAAACCAAAGGTGCCTGTGCCTCAAGCACAAGATCCTATGGCACTTATTGGTGAATTGGTAAAGACGTTGAACCTTTATTCCAATCCTGGAGTTGGAAATCACTCAAATGTGAATAAAAACTCCAATGCTCATGGTGCATCTAAAAGGTTTTGGATGCAAAAGACTCGTCCTAATTGAGTCTTTCTGACATGGTCCTTGTGCTTCACTGCTCATTCCTTTATGACCATTGTTCTTTGGTATTTGTGTTTTTGTGTTTTTTTCTCTAGGATTTGCATTGCATTACATTCATGCATTTCATTCTAGGATTTATTTGTTTTTTTTTTTTTTTAAATTAAAAAAAAAGGGAAAAGTAAATTGTGTTGGGCATTAGTGTTCTTGGTCTTTGAAAACAAGGTTGGTCAATTTATTTACACATAACATGTCTTTATGTACCTTGTTTAGTTTTGATGAGCTTATTTATTGCACTTGACTAGTTGAAGCTTTGTAGTGCATGTTGTGTGGGAAAGATGTTTATGGTGTTTATCACTTTGTCTTAATCTTGAAGTCACATATTGTTTGACTGTCGAACTTGATCTTTTTGAGAAATGCATAAATAACTATCTCACCACTGTTCACTAGCCAATCATGAACACCTTAGTACATATCATAAGATTTTGTGCTCAAGAAAGTGTAGCACATGCACAAAAAGAATATAAGGTGTAGCCTCGGCTTAACTGCTTAATGCTTAAAATTGGTGTGTACTATTAGGCTTGATGCCAATTCACTTAATTAAAATTGGTGTGTACTATTAGGTTTGATGCCAATTCACAAAATTAAGAGGCTAAATACAAGAAACTTACATGATTACAAGCTTATGTTCTAGGAGATGTGAGAGTTATATGATGTAACTCTTTAGGTGATAGTCTCTTTTAAATTCTATGTGATGAATTTTGTAGACTTTGTGATTAATTGCTATTCACATATCACTTCACATGTTTCTCAAGCTTTTGTTAGTTTGCACACACTACACGAGTTACTCTTTGCTAAACACTGTACATGTTATTGTGTGTGTTTTTGGTCTGACCAACCAAGTTTGAAAATATCTTGAGAATTATGCAAAACATTATTTTGCCTGAGAAATTAAAGGAAAAACTGGCTGAAACTTTAAACTGGGATTACAAATTTGGGTTTTTGAAAAATCATTCCATTTCATCTCATACTCATGCATTGTGTTTCATTGCTTTCAATGCTTTGAGGTTTTTCAAAACTGGAATTTTTCTCAAAATACTGTGATCCGCTGCCTGTTTCGATTGATCCAGTCTGTTTTTCGATCGATCGAAAATTTTAAAATTTCTTTTATAAAATTTTTGAGTGACTCGATCGATCGAAAGTAATTTTCAATCAATCGAAAGTCGTGAATCAGCTTTTTAAAACAGTATTCTTTGACTGATTCTCCACTTTTTCAAAAGTTTTTTTAAACTTTTCTTTCTCTCTCTGACTTAGCACGGATCTACAGCAAATTTTTGTCGTTTTCCTCCAAATTTTTTGCAAGATTTCTCTTTCCTCAAGCCGGTAAGTCTCTTTTGCCCCTCATTTTTGAGTTTATTTGCATTTTTCATGCATTTTTCATGTTTTTCCCTCAAATTTTCGGACCTTTCTAAATTTGGGATTTTTGATGTTTCAAGCCCAATTTTGTGCAATTGATCAATGGGTTTCTATGGGGACATGTTATAAACATAATTGTGATAGTTTAATTTGATCAATTTTGGGTTTTGTGAGAAATTGAATTTCTAGGGTTTATGTTTAGTTCCGAATTGGGGATTTTGTTCAATTGAGTTGAAATTGATGAAATTGGCTTGTTGATTGGATGTAATTAGGCATTATAATCTATGTGTAATGTTTTGTAAGGCTTAATTCATCCATGTACTTCAAAATTTTTTAAGTGGTTTTCAAATTTTTGGGGTTTTTGTTAGAAACTCTATGCTCAAGCCAATTTTGTGCAATTGAACTTAATTTTGAACTTTGTTTACTGCATTAGTACACGCATCATGCCATTTTAAATGTTCATGCATCATATAGATTTCTGCTCTATATTTTTTCTTGTGCTAACTTGCAGTCTGCCCTTGATTTTTATTTTTTTTTATTGGTTTTCTCTTGTGTCTCTGTCCTTTCCTTAGCATCATGCCTAGGAAAACTAGAGCTCGTAGGTCTGTCACCTCATCTACTCCTTCCCCTCCTCCCTTTGACAGAGAGAAATTCCCTAGTGAGAAAAACCACTAGTGAGAAATTCCCTAATGAAAATCCTATTTTCATTCATAGGATTTTACTTTATCTTGATCTTAGTGGCTTCCCTTCCTCTGAGCCCGTTCATGTCATTGCTCCTATAGGTGCGTCTTTTCTTCGACAGAGGGCTGCTCACCTTCGAGCTGGGTCTAAACACCCTAGGTCTATGCCTTCTGGGTCCGCACCTCCTCCCTCTTCTTCTACAGGTCCTGCTGGTGAGGCTGTTCCTGATCCTAATGCTGCTGCTGCTGCTGTTGTTCCTCCACCTCCATCGGATGACTTTGATATCCGTCGTACTTTGGAGACTGTCATGACCGTTCAGGCGGCTCATGGTCAGCTTTTGGTGGACCTTTTTGACGAGATTCGAGCTTTGCGAGCTGATCTAGCGCGTCTACGTTCACCCTCACCACCTCTTTTTGTTGATGGATTGTGATTGGCCTTTGGCATTCCGTCACAAAAAGGGGGAATAGAGTTTGTAGAGGAGCTTTGTAGTTAGGAAGATTTTGTTGGAGTTTTTGTTGTTTTGTGGAGTAGATTGTATTTAGGCGCTTCACCTTGTATATCATTTTTGGGATATTCATGTTAGGGGGAGTAACATTGATTGATATACATGATTTTTTATTTGATTCTTGTTTCCTTGGATTCACTGTTTACTGATTTATATTATATGAGTTATTCATTGATATATGTCTTTATTATGTGTTGTGTGAATCATGCAAGAATGTTATACCTGTTTATATACTATTTTCTGTCACACATGCATTTATGCATTTGTTGAGTATTTCAGGAATATACAGGTTGATTCAATTGAGCTGCTGTCTACACTTGCAACTGATGGATAGTAGTTAGGATTAATTTTGATTTTATGAGCATTATTGTTGTAAAGGGCTTATTACTTGTAAACTTTGAGTTTTTAGTTTGTGTTTTGTCATGGATTGCCAAAGGGGGAGTTTGTTAGGTTCCAAAGATTTAGGATTTTATGTATTTAGAACTCTAATTTGTATTGTTGGCAAACCATGATCAAAACAGGTTATTTAGTCTTGTTTAGACTTGCTCAAAGTTGGGTCTTTCATGTAAAGTTGGAATTGAGTGGCTGCAGATGCACTGGTGCATTTCGACCTGGCTCGATCGATCGAAGGAAAGGCTCGATCGATCGAATCTCGGGCAGAATGTTTTTTTGCAGAATATTCCAGCTCAGCCCTAACTCATTAAACGTTTTGGGTTTTCTGTTTTTACCCTAGGTATATAAAGAAAAACCTAGCCACGTTTTTAGAGTTGCTCCAATTGTATTGTTGCTCATACATTGTGGTTTTGTGTAAATCTCTTGTGAGATCTAGAGGAGCTTTCCTTTACACAAAGCTTAGGGTTTTCGAGATAGAGATTACTTCAACATCTTGATGATCAACTCGGTTGCTACCATTGAAGCTTAAAGAATATCAAGCGTGGGTGCTTATAGCTGATTGAAGAATTCAAGAAAGAAGGAGTCCGTGGATTCGGAGCTTGCACGTGGTCGTGTCAGTAAGTTCTACCGGTGGGTAGCATTAGGAAGTCAAGCGGGGAGCTTGTAGTCCTTTTGCATGAACTTTGATTATTTCATAGTAGATTCAGGTTTGCCTTGAGGATAGATGGGTCAAATCCTCCCCAGTTTTTACCGTGTGGTTTCCTGGGTGATCATATCATTGTGTCTTTTATTATTCCGCTGCTTTATACTTTTGATATGATTATTTGATTGCTTTAACCTGGAATTGCATAATTTGACTAAGTAACAACTTGGCTAATTATCTAGGCTAACCAATCTGGTTGTTTTAAGGGGTCTAAAATCGCTTACAAACACACACCACTATATATAGACCCTTATACCCACGAAATGTAGAGAGCTTTCAGAGAGAATTTTAAGAGAGAAACCCTAGAGAAAAACAAGATTGCCTCATCCACAATCTTCACCTAAGAAACTCTTAAAATTCCTCTACTCTCTTCCTCTCCATTGATACATCCTTGAGAGGTTTTTGACCAAATCTTTTTCTCACCACACCCACGTCTGTGAGAAGGTTATTTTGGTGCTAAGGGAAGCAGTTTGGGAGGAACCAATGGTTATTGGTTGATGTTATGGGTTATAGCGAAATCCGGTAAGCTAGAGAAGAAGCTTGGAGGGTTTAGGTACCTGGGTAGATTAGGTTTGGAGGGTCTATTGCTGTTCATGTATCCCAATTACATTTTCTAGTGGATTATTAACCACTTGGAGGGCGGCGGAGAGGTTTTATGCCGAGGGCTTCGGTTTCCTCTTCGATAACACATCGCGTGTTGTCCTTGTGTTTGCATCTCTCTTCCCTTTATCTTTGCCTTTTATTTTCTGTTGTGGATGTGATTCTAATTGGCTTAGATTGTTTATCAATTCTGTGTTTAGCTTATGTTTATGTTCCACACATTAATTGTTTGATAATAAGCTTGAATTGGTAATTTGTAATTGGGGGTCTAAACGTTCATAGTGTTTTCAAAGCTATTTGAACTTTCAATTTGGAAAGTGAGAATTGAGTTTATTTCAAAATACAATTTACACGACTATGTATTTGATTGTGGTTATCAATTATTGAGTAATATCAATTGTAAATTTGTGATGATGTTTGATTAATATGACAATTTCCTTAAGAGAATAAGAATTTTAAAGAATTAATTTCAAACTTTAAAAAGTTTAGTTGTAGAAAAAAAAAAAAAGGGGGAAAACATAATTGTTAGGACATATGTGTTTTCACTTGTTAAGAACATATGTCACATATTTATGTAAATTGGCTAATCCTTTGACAAAACGCACTCTACTTGTAATTGGATAGTTCTAGGTGTTTTTAATACTTCAAGAAACAAGGTTTCAAGATCAAGTGTTGAAATTATCAAGTTTGTCCAAGAAAAAACAAGCTGAAGTGCAAATTCATTAAATCTCGACACCTGCTCGATAGCTACCTCGACACCTGCTATCTATCGAGAATTACAAAATTAGATTTTCTGATCTGATTTCCTTGGGATCCATGAATATGTTTTTGGGCATTCTTTTCTTCTAACCCTAAACATATAAAAAGATTGTTTTAAGAGCCGTCATATTGTACACAAGTTGCAAAAGCAATTGAGCAATCTTTGTTCAAGCAAATTGTGATCGAAAGACGAAGTTCTTGACCTAGTTCATCTTCTCTGAAGAAGTTGCTGTGTATTTGCACCAAAAGATTTTTCCCATTCGTAAACAAATCACTGTGTTATTTATTTTCCGCTGCTTAATTAGTTTATTGGTGATTTGTTTATGCTTCCACGTATTTGCATGTTAAATTGATTAATTAATAACTTGGCTAATTAATTAATTGGTTTAACCGCAAGGGGTCATTCAGATTGTGGCCTATCAAGTGGTATCAGAGCAGACACACTCTGATTAGGTTTAATCTTTGTTGTGTTGATCCATTGACCCCTATTTGTTATGGATAGAGGACAGTCATTAATCATACCTCCTTTATTTGATGGCACTAACTATGCATACTGGAAATTACGCATGAGAACTTTCTTGTAGTTTGCAGTCTTTAGATGAGAAGGTGTGGCAAGCTGTAGAGATTGGCTGGATTAAGCCAAAAGAAGAACCGGCCAATTGGGATGACGCAAAGATCAAGGTGACTAACTTCAATAGCAGAGCGTTAAATGCCCTATTTAGCACAGTCACCAATGAGGAGTTCAAGAAGATATCCTCAACTGAAACTGCTAAGGAGGCTTGGACCATCCTCCAGACAACCTATAAAGGAACAAAAGCTGTCAAAGATTCAAAACTTCAGAGGCTCATTACAAGCTTTGAAGAAATTAAGATGGAGGAGGATGAGTCGTTTGATGAGTTCTATGCCAAGCTCAAGGACATAGTGAACTCAGCCTTCAATCTTGGGGAAACCATCCCTGAATCCAAGGTTGTAAGGAAGGTGCTCAGATCTCTACCTGAGAGATTCCATGCCAAGATTACGGCAATAGAAGAATCAAAGGATATTGACAAAATTCCTTTGACTGAGCTGGTTGGAAACTTGTAGACCTACGAGCTAAGACTATCTAGGATTGGCAAAACGGATAAAAGCAAGAGCATGGCCTTGAAGGCAAAGAGCAATGATACAGATGAGTCTTCCGATGATGAAGATTCCAAGATGAAGTTCTACATTACAAGGCAGTTCAAGAAGTTTATGAAGAATTCCAATGGAAGGAACTTCGACAAGGACTGCAGACAATCCAGTTATTCTCAGTTTAAGAGCCAAGACAAAGGGAAGAAAGATGCTAAGGATGGCGGTCAGTACACTGTCCCTGCAGGACCAAAGTGTTTTGGATGTCATGGATTTGGTCACATGAAGCATGAATGCCTGACATATCTCAAGAGCATTAGGAAGAGTAAGGCACTTGCTGCAACCTTGAGTGACACTGAGCCTGAAGATGACTCCGACAATGAGGATGACGGAATCTTAAATGCCTTCGCTGCCACAGTCAATCCTACTGAAGGGATTGTTGAAGAAGTGGATGAAGAAGAAGAACTGGTGGAGTCCAAATTTGAGAAGATGGATGATCAAGATGATATCCATTCAGCCTATGAGAAGCTTTACAAGCTCTCTGAGAAGCATGAAAAATTGTATAGGCTGGCCACCAAGAAGCTCAGTGATGTGGAACTTGATAGTGAAGAGTTGTCCACAAAGTTTGATGAGGCAAATCAAACTATTGGAGCACTGAGGTTTGAGAACAACTTCTTGGTTGAGAAGACCAAGAAGCTCGAAGCGGAGCTGTTTCAAGTCAGAGCTTAACTGGAGAGGACTTCAAGTGCAAAGCTTGATGAGATGCTTAGCAATCAGAAATCTGCTTCGGATCGAACAGGCTTAGGGTATGGTCTTTCTTTCTCTAATATTGCTTCTACTAGTAATACTGTTTTTGTTTCTCCTGCTAATAACACTTAAATTGAGAACACTAAGGTTAAAACTGAATTAGCTAGTGAGAACCTAGACAAGAGTATATCTATCTTAGGAGCACCCCCTAAGCAAGATAAGAAAGATGCTAAAAACCCTAGGGTTAAGAAGGCTAACTCTCAAAAGCCTAAACAGAAGAAGCAGCATCTCTGTCATCATTGTGGAGCTGCCGGTCATACTCGACCAAATTGCTATAAGTGGCTAGCCACTCAACAGAGCAATGGCACGATAGCATCTAGAAGCCAAAATCAGCTTCAATCCTCTCTTGCTCCTCTTGGAGATCTTCTGAAAGCCCTCATGTTCCTTTCGAACTTGAACGGTTTCAATTCTTCCCCCTCACCACCGAGTCAAGGGTTTAATCAAAGGAAAAGTTCTTCCAAGGTGTGGAAGAAAAAGGACTCTAAGTGATTTTATCACTTTCTTCTATTTTCTTGTTTTTGTTTGTTACATTACTTGTGTGTTTTGCATTTTTTTGAGTAAGTCTAGTTTTATGCTTTGCTTTGATAACATGTTTTTGTTTGTTTATTTTCAGTTTTGTTTATTTTGTTTTTGATATAAAAATTACAAAAAAATTGAAAAATCAAAAAATACAAAAACAGTGTGTGTTTTGTGTACTTTGGTACTTGTGTACCTTGGATGACCATTGAAACAAAGTTTTCTAAACTTTGTATCTTTTGTAACTTAGATGAGCATCTCCATGCACAACTAAGCAAGTGAGCTTTGTGGCTCTTGTTTGTGATGAGTAAAATTAAGTTATCTCTTAAAACTTAACACTCATATCACTCTTTTTGACGGGTAGGACTAGAAAATCCTAAGAGAAAGGCATAAATGACCATCTCACCACTATTGCCTGCCAATTATCTTATGACACCTGTGTACTTCGGCATAGCAAAAATGCAGTGTCATAGACACCTGTATGCTTCAGCATAGCAAAAGTGCAGTGTCAAAGACATCCGTATGCTTCGGCATAGCAAAAGTGCAATGTCTATGCTTAACATGTTGGGTATTTTTTTTTCTCTTTTTATGCCCATCCATGATATGCTTAAAAGAAAATATGCAAAGAAAATAAAAAGCAAAAAGATCAAAAATGTTTTAAATATGATTGCAAGCGTGTTTTCTAGGAAATGTGGGAGTTATAGGATGTACCTTAAAGGTGATAGTCCCCATCAAACAGTTATAATTGTGTGTGAGTTAAAGTTATTTACTCATATCTCAGATCGTCATAACATGTATACATATATGCAATCTTGTGATGTTTTTCACACATAACACGCAATATTCTTTACTACTCTTGATACATGTGCAGATACAATGTGATTTGGCCATCACAAGTGTTTACATATGCTAATGTATGCTCACTAAACTGTCTTGACTTGTTTTTGAAAAATAAAATTGGTTAGACTTGTTGTGTGTGTGTGTGTGTGTTTCTGAGGATTCATGTGCTTAAAATGTTTGATGAGAGATGTTTTTAAGAGCTTAATATGTTGATTGGATCATTGGTTGAGGTCCATGTTGGATTGCATTCATGTCTGTGTTTTTCTCTTCTCGAAAAACTGCTTTTAACTGCTGTCTGAACACCTCCTCGATACCTGGTTATCTGTCGAGCTTTTCAAGCCTTTTCTTATCGCAATCTCGACACCTCTTCGACACCTGATGGATTGATCGAGAAATCTCCTGTCTCCTCAATACCTTCTCGATACCTTGTCGATCGATCGAGCTTCTGTTCTTGGTTCTGGTGTTCATTCCTCGACACCTTCAGCTGTCGAAGGCCATTTCCTCGATACCTTCCCCGACAGCTTCCTCGATACCTCTCGACACCTCAGCTGTTGAGATTTACTGAGGTGTCTATTTAAGCTCCTGTCGCGATTCTTCTCTCATTTCACTCGATCTCTCTCGATCTATCCGTGGCGGTTCCTCTCCCAAACTTGATTTTCTCACTCCAAACTTCCAACCCACTTGATTCTTGGCCATTCATTGCTTCTAATCACTTGGTAAGATCACATTTCCCTTCCTTTTTCATGCATTTCATGTTTTGAAGTTTAGGTTTTGGGGTTTTTGAAAATTTTTGGGGTTTTTCAAAATTAATGAGTGTTTCTTGAAATTTTGGGTTGGGTTTTCACTTAAATGTTTTCAAAATGTCATACATTGCATTTCATGTGCATTAGAATGATATTTACATGCATTTAGATGTGTGTTCTATGTTTGTGCGATGCTAGGATTGGATTGGGCTGAGCCCATGATGCTTTTCAATTTGCATGTCACATGTTCATGCATTCCCGTGCATATGTAATTTTTGTTCAATATATTTGATATATGTGAACTGTGTTGGGACTTTTCTGATTGTCTCATTCTCTATCTCTTTCTCATTCTGTTTACATTAGTAGTGTCTATGACACCCAAACGTAAATCCACTCCAGCTCGGAACCCTCTGCGTTCTAGAGCTTCCTCTTCTTCTGATTCTGCTCCTCTAAATCTTCGGTTCCGTGATGGAGATGCCCACAAGGCATTTTCTGAGAACTTTTCTAGACGAGGTGTTCATTCGGAACGCCAAGTCATTTTGGCAGACTTCGCTGACACTGACCTTCCCTCTGTCATTCACAGTAGGGGATGGGAGTCACTGTCTGATGTCCCGGTCACCTGTCCTCTCATGCTGATTCAGGAGTTTTACTCCAACATGCACGGGATAGATCGTTCAGTACCTCTCCTTTTCACTCTCGTTTGAGGTACGCGCATCCCTGTCACACCGCAGATAGATGCAGATGTGCTTAGGGTTCCTAGGATAGATTTTCCTGACTATCCTTCCTGTGAGCGTCTGAGGACTGTGTCCAAAGAAGAGCTCATTTCTGCTTTTTCTCAGCGCCCAGCTGATTAGGGTGAGCATCAGTACACATCATGTAGGCCTTTTGCTAAAGGTCCTAGATTTCTAAACATAGTGATGACCTTTGTACTCCATCCACTCTCTCACTACAACTCCATAACTGAGCCTCGTGCTCGATTTTTGTTATCACTTCTAGAACATCTTACTATAGATTTTCCTTCTCATTTCATCCTTTCTATCATAGATGTCCATTTAGATTCGGTGTCCCGTGATAAGCTCATCTTTCCTTCAGCTATCACGAGGATCTTACACCATTTTTCTATCCATTTTCCTGTGTCCGACCATTTTACACACATCTGTGCCATAGATGCCACTACCGTAAAACGTAGTGAGGCTCAGTTTAGGTAACGACAGACGGATTCCACTCCTCCCTCCCATTCGGCTCCATCCAGATCTGCTCCATCTACATCTGCTCCTTCTTCCTCTACTGGCGATGTATCTCTTGGAGACATTATGGCGCAGCTGCAGCGCATGGATACTCGCCTCGATACACTCTCCTCTGAGTTGTATCAAGTGAATGTTCGTGTTGGTCGTATTGCACGACGACAGGCGACCATGGGTGGTTTTGCTTCTGAGGCTACTCCTTCACCACCTCCTCCAGCGGCTTCTGACTCTGAGGATGATGAGGATGATGGTGATGACGATGACGCTTCAGATGATGATGGAGATGCTAGCTCCACTGATGAGATGTCTACATGACACTCTACCCTTTGTCACTCATGACAAAAAGGGGGAGTAGTTTTGGGTTATAAGAGTAGTCATCTTAGGGGGAGAGTTAGTATAGGACATTTTTGATAGGGGGAGTGTTGATATGTTGAGGGATGTAGTGAGGTTTTGATGTATCTTTTTTTTTTTCTATTATTTATAGATACATTGTTCTTGTATATGAGGTCTTTTAACCAGTTTTACATACATTGTACTTATCTTCTCTCTATATGTGGATGTATGTTTCTTTCAACTCTCTCTACATGTGTTGTTTCTTTTCTATCTTTATATACATGATTCTTATACTTGTATGCAATCTATTTATTTCTGTTTCACACAAGATGCCTTCATGAGTTTTGTTTAAAGTGTTTCAGAAATACAGGTTGTCAAAGTCTACTTGCCATAAACTCTCTTCTTACAAAGTTTTTCAAGAGTTTGTGTTAGGATAGATTTTATTGTATTCAACAAGTGAATATGAGTTGAGTGATTTATGACTTCTCTCATATGTTCATTTGTTTGTAGTTTTGTCACGGATTGCCAAAGGGGGAGATTGTTAGGACATATGTGTTTTCACTTGTTAAGAACGTATGTCACTTATTTATGTAAATTGGCTAATCCTTTGACAAAACGCACTCTACTTGTAATTGGATAGTTCTAGGTGTTTTTAATACTTCAAGAAACAAGGTTTCAAGATCAAGTGTTGAAGTCATCAAGTCTGTCCAAGAAAAAACAAGCTGAAGTGCAAATTCATTAAATCTCGATACCTGCTCGATAGCTACCTCGTCACCTGCTATCTGTCGAGAATTACAAAATCAGATTTTGTGATCTGATTTCCTTGGGATCTGTGAATATGCTTTTGGGTCTTCTTTTCTTCTAACCCTAAACATATAAAAGGATTGTTTTAAGAGCCGTTATATTGTACACAAGTTGCAAAAGCAATTGAGCAATGTTCAAGCAAATTGTGATCAAAAGACGAAGTTCTTGACCTAGTTCATCTTCTCTGAAGAAGTTGTTGTGTATTTGCACCAAAGGGTTTTCCCCATTCGTAAACAAATCATCGTGTTATTTATTTTCTGCTGCTTAATTAGTTTATTGGTGATTTGTTTGTGCTTCCACGTATTTGCATGTTAAATTGATTAATTAATAACTTGCCTAATTAATTAATTGGTTTAACCACAAGGGGTCATTCAGATTGTGGCCTATCAATAATACACTATAACAAAAGTTTGAGAAATATAGACCACTTGAAAAAAGAATAACGTCAATCAAACACACCCAATTTTTTCCAATAAAAAAAAAAAAAAAAAACCCAAAATAATAGAATGATATATTTGTAGAGATAGAGAGATGAAAAACACTTTTAGAAATAGTTCAATTTTTAAGGAGAAAATTTTCTTCAATAAATTTTAGAGAATTAATCATACATTATATCATATTACAAAGTAATTATATATTCTCATAGCGTAAGTTTGTGGCTAGTTTAAGTAAATAAGCTTAACAAAAGTTGTCAAATACAATGTGTGTCCAGACTTCCTCTCAACAAGTAGAAGATGATGGAAGACAATAGTACCCCACCACACAACCAACTTGAGTCAGAAAGGGACTTATTCCTACTTCCAAAATCAATGAAACTTCAGTCTAAAATACGTTGGACTTAAATTGTCACGCAAGAAAATATCAAGATTGAAAATTTGAAAAAGTAGAAGATGATGGAAGACAATAGTACCCCACCATGCACACAACCAACTTGAGTCAGAAAGGGACTTATTCCTACTTCCAAAATCAATGAAACTTCAGTCTAAAATACGTTGGGATTAAATTGTCACGCAAGAAAATATCAAGATTGAAAAAAATGGAGGTTTCCCATCTACTTGCACTTACAGTCAGTGCTCGACTCCTCGTCCAAAAGTGATGGATCACAGAGCTCCATTCACAAGTTTGAAGAAAAGAATCGAGTCCCATTAAACTTTGAACAAGTCTACCAACATAGACAGTTACACACTCACCCTTTGAGTTTTCAACTTTCCATTCACCTAGTGCCCGCTATGATACAAAAATTTCTCTCTGTGTACTTAATTGTCAGAATTTCTGTAAACTTGTTCATATATGATGGCTACAAACAGTGGCAGACAGAGGATTTTGAAAATTCCCCTCACCCCTAATTTTTTTTTTTAGTAGAAATAAGAAATTATATATAAAATTTACTTATGACTTTTATTCTTATAGTACTCTTATACAACATATAGCTTATAAAAATCAAAATATAATGAATGTATATGTTTATAAAAATAGATGAGTTTATAAAATGGGAAAATTATTAATTATTCTTGAAATGTTGTATTTTCTCCTCTCACACACACGGTAAAAATCACTATGAATTTAATTAGCAACGCGTATTATTATGTGAAAGGAAAAAAAATACCTTAACACTATACACTTTGAATACCAAATAATTACTCAAATAAATGACTAATACACAAGGAAAATAACTATTATTGGACCATGCCCACTGGAAATAGATGTCTGAATTTGTGAATTTTGGCATGGATCATAAGCAAATTTAATAACAACCTACCCGTTTATCCTCAAGAGAGTATTTCAAACTTATGGCCACTGGAATAAATGTCTGAATCTGTGAATTTTGGCATGGATCATAAGCAAATTTAATAACAACCTACCAATTTATCCACAAGAAAGTATTTTAAACTTAAGATATTTGTTCTAAGATAATTTTTTTTAATCGTTAGGCCAAAGATAGCAATTGGATTTTTGGTGTATGTAGGGATTAAACCTTAGATCTTTTATTTGACGATAATAAATTTTATTAGTTGAGCTAACTAAAACTCATACAAAGATGTAGCTTTTTTCTAAGTGTTTGACATCTCAACCAAAATCTAATTTATTATACTGTTAGACTTCACAGGTAAGGTGGTATCCAAATGGTCCTAAACTTTTCTCTATATAAAAAATTCACAGATTCAGATAACATTCTACACATAATACCTTTAGTACTCTGCTTCGACTATTTTTATATTAATCAACCAATTGGTTTTAATTAATTAAGCTATTCATATATTCAATTGGAATTTTAAAATGAGTGGAATTGGAAGTTTGGTCAATGTTACATATTGGTGGCATGAAACGAAATTTAAAAAAAAAAAAAAATTGAACAAAAATTTATTGCAATTATATTCATTGAATTTGACCATAAAAATCACTATCAAGTAGAACAACTTGGATAAAGTTTCATCTGACCATTTCAAAAATAATAAGGCCTCACATTCACAAGACTTAATGTCAATTCTTAGAGTTGGAAATAATGTGTGGTAGCATTTTAAGCAGTAAAAACACTGAAAGCAGAAATCAACTAAGCACAGAAATCCGCCTTCTATAAATTACCATCCCATTAGTGTAGCATTTACATAATCATATAGTTTTTTGAATAACCATGGACGGTTCATTCAGATTAAGAGCCGTTACATTAACCCTTTTCCTTGTGTTTCTCATTTTGGCAGCTATTGATCCTCAGTTCTGCTATGGAAAATCTGAGGTTCATTGCATCCAAAGTGAGCAACAGGCCCTTCTCAGATTCAAGCAAGATCTTACTGATCCTTTAAACAGGCTTGCCTCTTGGGCTGGTGATGAGGATTGTTGTCAATGGGTGGGAGTTGTCTGCAACAATGTTACCGGTCACGTCCAAGAACTCAATCTCAGAAGCTTTCCTCCTTCTCTGCTCCAATATTTTTCAATTGAAGCCCAATATGAAGCTGCTATTCAACCTTATGCACAGTCAATGTTTGGTGGTAAGATAAATCCTTCCCTACTTGATTTGAAGCATTTGTTTTACTTGGACTTGAGCTACAATAATTTTGGTCTATTTCCAATTCCTGAATTCCTCGGTTCCATGAAGAGTTTAAGATATCTTAATCTCTTTAGTGCGGGATTTGGGGAATTGATACCTCCTCAAATTGGAAATCTCTCAAATTTGCACTATCTTAATCTTGGAGGCTTTGGTTATAATTTTTTATCTGTCAATAACCTTCAATGGCTTTCTAGTCTTCCTTCACTACAAGTGCTAGATTTGAGTGGTGTAGACCTTAGCCAAGCCTCCGATTTGCTTCAGGTGACGAACAAAATCACTTCCTTGTCAGAGTTGTGGTTATCACATTGCAGCCTTGGTTCCATCCCACCAACACCCAATTCTAACTTTTCATCTCTAGCCACCCTTGATCTTTCTTTTAACAGCTTTGAAAACGCTTTGATTCCATCATGGGTCTTTGGTTATCAGAATTTGGCTGTTCTTAATCTATCTGCCAATGGCTTTCAAGGTCCAATCCCTATTGGTTTGCAAAACATGACTTCTCTTAAGCACCTTGATCTCTCTGCCAACAATTTCAGCTCTTCAATTCCCAATTGGTTGTATAGTTTTAGTCATCTTGAGTTCCTCAACCTCCGCAAGAATCTTTTGCAAGGTACAATCTCTAGTTCCATTAGAAACCTAACATCTGCCATTAGCATAGACTTGACAAGCAATCAGCTGGATGGAAAGGTACCAAGATCTTTGGGCAATGTTTGCAATTTAAGGGAACTAAGATTGTCAGACAACAAATTGAGTCAAGAGGTATGGGAAATCTTAGAAAGTTTATTAAGATGTGTTTCGTATGGACTAGAGGTCTTAGAAATGTATGATGCTCAACTATCTGGCCATTTGACTGAGGGACTTGGGCAATTTCAAAATCTTACTACACTTTCTTTGGAGGGTAATTCAATTTGGCGTCCAATTCCAATTTCAATAGGAAAACTTTCATCTTTGAGATTCTTAGACCTTTCAAATAATCAATTTAATGGAACTCTTCCTCAAAGTTTTGGAGGACTCTCCAAATTAGAGTATGTCTTCATTGGTGGGAATATGTTGGAGGGCATAGTATCTGAAACTCATTTTGCCAATTTAAGAAGATTAAAGGAACTTAGCACAACTCCAACCCGTTTGACTTTAAAAGTGAGTCCCAATTGGAATCCTCCTTTTCAAGTTGTCATTTTAGGATTGGGATCGTGGATTTTAGGGCCAAATTTTCCCTTATGGATTTGTTCACAAAAGCGAGTTTGGTCTTTGGATATATCCAATACAAATATTAAGGATGTAATTCCTCCTTTGTTTTGGAACATGTCCTCTCAGCTCAATTATTTGAACTTGTCTCACAATCATATCTATGGAGAGATTCCAAATATCCCTGTGACTTTGTATCCTTCTTCCATGATTGATATGAGTTCTAATTCATTCAATGGTTCATTACCTCGTATATCCTCTAACGTGAGCTTTCTAGATCTATCTAACAATTTATTGTCTGGATCTATTTCTCACTTTTTGTGTTACAAGAAGAATGAGCCCAAACAAATGGAACTTCTCAATCTTGGAAAAAATCATTTATCAGGAAATATAAGTTATTGTTGGAAGAATTGGCAAAAATTGTTGGTCTTAAGTCTAGGAAACAATAATTTCACTGGTAGCATTCCAGCATCCATTGCACATTTGAGTCTTCTTAAGTCTTTGCACCTAAGCAACAACAAAATCTCTGGGAAATTACTACATATTTTGAAAAATTGCACTAATTTGGAGATTATTGATATCAGTGAGAATCAGTTTTTTGGAATCATACCTTCATGGATAGGACAAAGACATTCAAGCTTGATCATTCTCAACCTTCGCTCAAACAATTTCCATGGCCACATACCGAAACAACTATGTGCTCTTACTTCACTCCAAATCTTGGACCTTTCACATAACAAGCTATTTGGAAGCATACCTGGTTGTGTTAACAATTTGACTGCCATGGCTTCAACTTCTAACGATATTTTACAGGACTTGTTTGTGGTTGATGGTGATTCTGTGGATTTTGAAAGGGCATTGCTTGTGATAAAAGGGCAAGTTCTTGAGTATACCACCAATCTTCGACTACTAAGAACTATAGACCTTTCAAAGAATAATTTATCAGGAGAGATCCCTAAAGAAGTGACTAGTCTTCAAGGATTACAATCTTTGAATTTGTCACTTAATAATTTGACTGGAAGGATTCCTGAGAATATAGGTGCTATGGGATCCTTGGAATCTCTTGATTTCTCTGAAAACCAACTTTCAGGTCGCATTCCTCCAAGCATGTCAAGATTGTCATTTTTGAGTAAGTTGAACTTGTCAATGAACAATTTATTTGGGAGAATCCCTTCAAGCACTCAACTACAGAGCCTCAATGCATCTAGTTTTATTGGAAACAAACTCTGTGGACCTCCACTTACTGATAATTGCACTATAAATTATGCCAAACCCGACACTAAAGACAAAGGGAGCAATGGTGGGCGTGCAGTGGATTGGTTTTATGTAGGTATGGCACTTGGATTTGTGGTTGGATTTTGGGTTGTTTGGGGTCCTTTACTAATGAACAGGAAATGGAGAATCATGTACTTTCAATTTCTAGATCGCATGGGGTATAGGCTTGGGGTGTTTTGGCACAAACTTGATAGAATGTTGTGAGATTCTTATCATGTTACTAGCTAATGTTCTTATGGTGCATGGATATGTTGTAGTTTCATTTTGAAATAATTTGTATCTTTTGTTAGCTCAGTCATTTTGAAATAATTAGTAGAAATTTTTATTTCTTACACGTGTATTTTACTCATGTTGTGGTATTATATTTAGAGAATTAATTACAATTATATTACGGATTCAAGTGATAGCCTAGTGGAACTGGCATCCCTTTGAATTCCCAATATTTAGAATTTGAACTCCACATTTCCCGTTCCACCATTCACCTAACAAAAAAAATCATCAATATATGTACAGAGAGACCTTTAACAACGTCAGATTGGAAAATTTAGCAACAATAGTAAAGCAAATATACATTAAGATCGATTGAGGAATGATTAAAAAGTTAAAAAAAAAAAAATTAACAAAAATGAATTTTAATGTCAACCCATTTCTACTTTCCCCAAACAAGAAAATGAATTTCATTAGATATTGGCCCTTTCTTTCTCTCCTTTTCCACCACACATTTACACTCCCTCTCACTTTGTCGTTGCACCATAAACCAACACTCACACTGAAATGAAAACAACACAGCCATTCACACACCACCACAATACCCCAATCTCTCTGCCCACACCACACCCGCAACACATGCCATTGTCAAATTGCAGAGTACTATATAAAATGAAAGGTTTTCATAGAAACATACACTAAACACAACTCTAGGAACTTGAATAAATCTTCTGCTCTATGACTAATTATGTATCTTTAATAATTATAAAGAAAGAAGAATAGAATTGATAGTTTGAATAGAATCAAAATTATATAATCAAGGGCCATATTGATGGAAGAAAGATTACCTAATGCTGGCCTCCATTTCTATCTCATCTTTGGACTGATTTTGAAGGAATTTGAGTCAACTGGAGTTTTAGATAATCTCAGGGTTTTGTATGGGTGCAGCCAGAGAATTGAAAATAATTTTAAATATGAAACAATGAACGTGTTCAGCAATACCCAGAAGCATCGCTGCCGGGCATGATCGCTGAAGTGGGAGCCAAGTTCCAAAGCCACCTTCACCCCATCCCACTCCCACCTAACCACCCACTTACGACTGATGATATTGGACCTCTAATTACACTAACTGCAAAAACAATCATAACACCCTACTAATTAGAGTGCTATAAATAAGAGAAGTGGGAGAAAGGGGAAGGGGTTGGAAAGTGAGGAGAGAAAGAGAGAGAGAGGGTGGCAACATAGAAAGAGAAAAGTGATCTCATTGAGTCTCTGTGCCGAGAACGACCCATAGTAGAAAATTCATACCCACTAAACAAATAAGTTGTGAATCTGAGTGAGGCCCAACCCAGTAGTCTCACTTTAAGTGCACACAATTGGCGCCGTCTGTGGGAATCTCCTACAAGGCAGTGGTTCCACTGAAACTCGTGTACGGGAAGATGTCTGGGAGATGTTCTATAAGTGACGCTGAAAGTGGCTCGGTAGGATCTCCCCGGGGATCCTCCTGGCGAGAACGAAGGCAGAAGAGGCGCGAAGATCGGGCTTACGAGCAAGAGGAAGAACGATCCGGCCTTGGAGAAGGGTCATATCAAACACAGAGAACAGTGTCCAATGCTTCAGGGCACAGGCAGTTTGACGAGCGTGATGAGGAGCTTGAACGGCTGCGCAGGTTGGTAAGAGATTTGGAGTTAGAAGCAAGAAACGGGCGCCATAGAATGGATCAAGACAACCAAGGGAGAAGGCCTGACGCCGGGGAAGAACGACATGGAACGGGATCAAATAGGTCAGGATCCCACTACCACCAAGAGTGCTCACATTCGAGAGAGTCTCATCGGCGCCGAGACCGTTCTCATTCAAGGGAATCTCGCTGACGACGAAACCGCTCACGTTCACGGGAGTATGTAGATCGGGGCTTAGACTTTCCAAAAGAGAGACGGCCCCACAATGCAACCATGGATGCGATGAGCCGTGCACTGCGTAGGGCAACTCGGTCCCCATTCTCAGCAGACATTGAGTGGACACCAATGCCGGACATATTTACGCACCCACATTTCAATTCATATGATGGGAAAACGGACTCGGTGTAGCACGTCAGCCACTATATCCAAATGATGTCTCTACATACCCGCAATGACGCTCTGATGTGCAAGGTTTTTCCCTCCAGCCTTGGTCCCACAGCTTTAATATGGTTTAATGGGTTGTGCAAGGGCTCCATCCACAATTTCGCAGAGTTGATACAGGAGTTCGGAACCCGGTTCGTAACATACAGCCAAGTGCCGCAACCGATAGACGCACTGCTGTCTATGAAGATGAGAGCAGGGGAATCCCTTCGTAATTATGCTGGCCGATACTGGGAGCTTTACAATGAAATTGGCGGAGGAAACGAGAAGATTGCAGCTAGCACATTTAGAATGGGATTGCCCGAGGAGTCCAGGCTGAGGGAGTCGTTGACTAAGAAGCCTCCCGAGGACATGAGGCAGCTAATGAGGTGCATTGAAGAATATAAACGGATGGAAAATGATCGGATACAAAGCAAAGGTAAGGCACCGATGACAGATCGTCCTCGGCCGAGTGGTTTTCAATAGAGGACCGGGGGGAATTTGAGAATCCAAGAGCCAAAAGCGCCAATAAGGGAGGTAAACGTGACATTCAAGGAGCCCGTGCACAAAATCGTGGACAAGATTAAACACGAGCCATATTTCAGGTGGCCGAACAGGATGGGTGGTGACCCCTCTAGGAGGAATCAGAACTTATACTGCACCTACCATAAAGACAAGGGTCATACCACCGAGAAATGTCGAATTTTAAAAGATCATCTCGAGCAGCTGGCCAAGGCTAGGTATTTGAAGGAGTTTGTGGTAGACGCGGGGGACCGAGGGACAGGGCAAGGAGCTGTGCAGAGGGGCAACCCCTTTCCACCCCCACTCGGGATAATTGAGGTCATACATGCGCCCCCGAAGAGCTTCGCCTCGACGAGAAAAAAATGGGTGTTAAACGTGGTCCCAGTGAAAGGCAGCTCAGGCGCACAACTGGCGGGGAAGAAGATAAAGCTTACCCGGGAACCTATCGCTTTTGGTGATAATGACTTAGAGGGAACGGTCCAACTGTACGAAGATGCGTTGGTAGTTTCTGCCCAGATAGGCGGCTTCTTGGTAAAAAGGGTGATGATTGACCAGGGGAGTGGGGCTAACGTGATGTATCCAGACCTGTACCGGGGGATCGGGTTGAAGAATGGGGACCTCTCCAAGTACAATACACCTTTGGTCGAGTTTGATGGCAAAATCATAATACCCGAGGGGCAAATATCTCTGCCTGTGAATATGGAGGGCAAGGAGATGGTAGTAACGTTTATAGTGGTGGCTTCTTTCTCCCCGTACACCGCGATACTAGAAAGACCGTGGATCCACGCAATGGGGGTCGTCCCATCCACCCTGCATGTGAAATTGAAGTTTCCTACCGAGCATGGTATCACTGTGGTAAGGGAAAGCCAGCAGATGGCTAGACAATGTTTAGTCACTCACAGTTAACCGAAGGAAGGAGATAGCCGATCAGGGGGAGCATGCCCAACAGAAGGACCCATCACAGGGGGTCTCGTTATAGCAATTACAGGATGACCGAGGAGAGCAGGGGGGTGTTTGTGCTGAGGAAATGATAAGGGTAAAGGTACTTCCAGATGCCGACAAGTGCTTCCATATAGGGAAAAGCATGAACGAACAGGAAAAAGTAGAAATGTTGTTACTCCTAGTACAAAATGTGGATGTGTTTGCATGGAGTCCATATGAAGTGCCCAGGGTGGATCCCCAGTTCATTGTTCATAGACTTAGAGTTGACCCCTCGTTCCCTCCTAAGAAGTAGAAGCCGAGGAGATAGGCCTGGGAGTACGTCGAAGCAGTGAAAGCGGAAGTCCAAAAATTGAAGGATGCTGGGGCGATAAGGGAAATTTTCTTCCCGGATTGGCTGGCAAATACCGTGGTGGTGAAGAAGAAAAACGGCAAGTGGAGGGTTTGTGTGGACCTCACGAACCTGAACCGAGCATGCCCAAAAGACCCTTTCCTCGTGCCAAAGATTGATCAGTTGGTGGATGCCATGTATAGGCACCCGAGGATGAGCTTTCTGGATGCTTTTCAAGGGTATTACCAGATCGCCTTAGCGCCCGAGGATCAAGAGAAGACGACATTTATCTCCCCAGAGGCCAATTATCATTACACGGTGATGCCCTTTGGACTAAAGAACGCCGGAGCCACATACCAACGAATGATGACGAGAATGTTCCGAGACAAGATAGGGCGTACAGTTGAAGTGTACATTGACGACATGGTGGTGAAGAGCAAGCAGGTAGCACGGCACATGGAGGACCTTCAGGGGGTTTTCGAAGTTCTCTGACAGCACAAGTTACGTCTTAATGCCGAGAAGTGCGCGTTTGGTGTGGGGGCCGAAAAATTCCTGGGGTATCTGATCACTAAGCGGGGAATAGAGGTCAGCCTCGACCAAATTGAGGTTGTGAAAAGACTGAAGCCACCGAGCAATCCGAAAGAAGTGCAAGTGTTGACCGGGATGTTAGCCGCCCTTAATTAGTTCATCTCCAAATTTGCAAATCGCTGTCGACCATTCTACCAACTTCTAAAGAAATGGACTGGATTTCAGTGGAACGAAGAATGCGACAAAGCTTTTATGGATCTGAAGGATTATTTGGCGCGAGCACCCATGCTAGCGGCACCAGAACCGGGTGAGGATTTATTCATGTACCTAGCAGTGTTTGAGCATGCCGTAAGCACCGTGCTACTGAGGGACCAAGGAATCCAGCAACCTGTGTACTACATCAGCAAGACTCTAATTGATGCCGAGACGAGATACTTACCGCTGGAGAAACTTGTGTTGGCCCTAATACATGCCACGAGAAAGCTGCCACATTACTTTCAAGCTCATACGGTTTACGTCTTAACCGAGTATCCCTTACAATCACTATTGAAGAGGTCAGACTTCACGAGCCGAATAGCAAAATGGGGAACTCGGCTTGGTTCTTTTGACATACGGTACAGACCCCGAAGTTCGGTGAAGGGCCAGGTCCTTGCAGATTTTGTCACCGAGTTCTTGCCCAAAGGGAATGGGGAGATAGTTTGCCGTGTGGAGGCTCGCCCGTGGAAGGTATTCGTGGATGGTGCATCGAGCTCCACAGGGGCCGGTGCAGGGATTATCATAATCACCCCGGAAGGAATACGGTTAGAGCGCTCATTTAGGTTGGGCTTCAGAGCCTTCAACAATGAAGCAGAATATGAAGCCTTGCTGGCCGGACTAAGGACAGTCTCAGGATTAGGTGCCCGGGATGTAGAGGTGTATTTAGATTCGCGTCTGGTGGTTAGTCAGGTGCAGGGCAGTTTTGAAGCCCGAGATCTCCGAATGAAAGCATACCTGGAACATGTGAAGCAAGTTATAACCAGCTTCAGCGCAGTAAAGGTTTTCCAAATGGCTCGAACGCAAAATAGACACGCCGACTCCCTCGCCATGCTGGCGTCATCAGTAGCTGAAGAGATACCCCGGCTAATCAGGGTCAAGCTTGTTCCAGAGCCGAGCGTCAGGATAGTAAATGATCCGGGAACTGCAGGGATAGATATCACAGTAATTACATCACTTGGGCCGTGCTGGATGGACCCCGTTATTGACTTCCTGGCAGAGGACTGACTCCCATGTGACGAAAATAAGGGTAGCAAGATCCATAGGATGGCTCCTCGGTATTGGCTATCAGAAGACCGGACGTTGTATCGGAGGTCCTTTGGGGGGCCATACCTTTTATGCTTATGCCCAGAGAAGGTGGGCGAGCTCTTGGCCGACCTTCATGATGGAGTGTGCGACAATAATGTAGGAGGACGTTCATTGGTGCACTGAGTAATGACTCAAGGGTTTTGGTGGCCTCAAATGCAAAAGGACACCGCCGAGTACGTACGTAAGTGTGAACAGTGTCAGAAGCATGCCACCTTAATCCATCAGCCCGCAGGCCATTTGAACCCAATCAGCAGTCCCTGGCCTTTTGCACAGTGGGGGCTGGATATCATCAGCCCATTCCCCCGGGCAACGGGTAATTAAAGATTCGTTGTAGTGGCTGTTGACTATTTTACCAAATGGGCGGAGACGGAAGCTTTGGCCAATATACGGGACGTGGACGTAAAGAAATTCATGTGGAAGAATATAATCACAAGGTTTGGGGTGTCGAACTCTCTTATATCAGACAATGGGCTGCAATTCAACAGCCGGGCCTTCCATGAATTCTGCGGTGATCTCAGTATCAAAAATAGGTACTCGACTCTAGCATATCCCCAGGGTAATGGCCAGGCCGAGGCTGTAAATAAAGTAATTGTGAACAGGCTGAAAAAGAGGCTGGAGAGTACGAAGGGAAACTGGGCCGAGGAGCTGCCCAAAGTCTTATGGGCATACCGGACAACTCCTAAGAGGTCCACCAGGGAGACCCTATTCTCTCTCATGTACGGAGCGGAAGCCGTGATACCTACCGAGGTGAGTCTGTGCAGTGCGTGAGTCGCGGGATTCAATCCCGCCTAAAACGATGACATGATGGTGGGGTGCTTGGACAAGTTGGAAGAAAGCCGTGAGGTGGTGACTATACGGCTTGCGGAGTATCAACAAAAGCTCGCCCAGAGATATGGCCGAGATGTAAAAACGAGGGAGTTTAGCGCCGGAGATTTGGTCTTGAGAAAAGCCGTGGGAAATATGCGAGATACGAATGCCGGGAAATTGGCGCAAACATGGGAAGGGCGCTACAGGGTCATCGCCGTTGCTGGCGCGGGGGCGTATTACTTGGAGGACCTAGACGAGAGGCCACTACCTCGGCCGTGGAATGTCCATAACCTAAAGAGATTCTATCACTGATGGGCAGTGCTTTCAATTGTGAGTTAAATGTAATATTGTACGGGTTTCGCTAATGAAGATGATAATGATTATCCGTGCATATTTTCTCCATTTTATTGTTGCATTTTTGTTCGACTTCCATTTCCGAGCATGAAAGAACCTTAAGCTACGAGTCTTGCTAAGGACAAAAACTTGATTCTCGGTTCGATCCATATCACCGAGCAAGTGGAAACCTTAAACTCAGAAATTGCTCTAAGGATAGAAACCTGATTCTCAGTTCGATCCATATCATCGAGCAAGTGGAAACCTTAAACTCAGAAATTACACTAAGGACAAAAACCTGATTCTCGATTCGATCCATATCACCGAGCAGGTGGAAACCCTAAACTCAGAAATAACACTAAGGACATAAACCTTATTCTCGATTCGATCCGTATCACCAAGCAGGTGGAAACCTTAAACTCGGAAACTACCCCAAGGACAGAAGCCTGTCCCCGGTTCGATACTCATCACTAGACAGGAAGAAACCTTGATCTAAATTTCCTAAGGTCAGAAACCTATCCCTGGTTCGATATCCATCATCGAGCAGGACGAAACCTTAGCCTGATTTTCCTAAGAACAGAAACCTGTCCTCGGTGCGACATCCATCACCAGGGAGGAAGAAAACTTAACCCAGATTTCCTAAGGGCAAAATCCTATCACCCGACTCAATTGCTTTTACCGGATGAGAGGAAAGTATTCTGAAGACAAGGGTTAAAGATTGAAACCAACACGTTGCCCGAGATCGGGAACTCAAATCCCGGCCATCTGCACTATATAATTCACTAGGCATTCAGGAAATCATTCAAGCACGAAAAATAGAAAAACATGGCCAGTAAGCCTTCATGAAAACAATTAAGGCAAGCATTCAATAAACAAGCAACACGCAAGTAGAATAAATGCATAAAAATGAAGCTGTTGTCCTGTCACCATAGTCCGGCGACCATGCAAAAGTCAAAACAAGACAAATGATTGTTCAGCCACCACAACCCGGTGACATAGGCAAATTAAATAGAAAAAGAAAAACATAATAGAAACATAAAATAAAGGAAAGCATTAGCAGTCTTGTTCGGGGTCTAATTTTAAGGATCTGTGGGTTATGTCTGGGCGACGGGTTCGGTCGGCTGACGGTCAGCATATTGCTGGGCTGCATCCCTACTAAGCTAACCGGTAGGTTGCGGGACACTGGTGGCTTCCGCGTCATCCGCTTCCACATGGGTGCCCATCGATGATGTGTGCCAACTGAGCAGCTTGATAAAACTTCAGGGTCAGTATGGTGAAAGATAAAACACGTGCATGTATGCATATGATAAAAAAGCAAAATGATGGTCATAATTGAAACCTGTGCATGTATGCACGTATATGCATTGATAGTGATAAGAACAAACGATAAAAGCGTACAAGAAATTACTGCGACAGTAAACCACTGCAGCCTTCGCCCCATGGACTCCTCCGTCCCCTGCTCGTAAGCTTATACGTCCTCGGGCAAGAGGAGTCCGTATGCTAAGCTCTAGGTAACGCGACCCCTTTCACCCTTTTCCCAAACCCGTACACTGGTGGTATTAGGGAGTGGCTCGCCGTCTAAGAAAAACTTAGGCTGCCACGGCTGAGCTGCCCTAGAGGAGGACGCCGCAACCGCCCCGATTTGAGTCTGCAGCTCCTGTATAACGATGCCTTTGGACGGCTGTGGGGGTACCCAGGTAGCGGCGTCTCCCGGCTCGATAGAGGTCTGCTCGCCCAGTTTAGGAAGAAGGCGGGGGATGAGGCGTCTGACCTTGGCCTTGCAGTGGCTGCTGTTGCATCGCCTGCCGTGCACCGGGCACGAAGCGGTCAATGGTCAGGGTCTTTCAGGTCACTATGTCTGCACTGCAATCGGATTTTGTATCGGAAAGGTCAGTAATGTTGATGGTTGCTTGTTCGGTATCACGCACTGGAGGCTCGGGATCAACTGGTTCTTCGGGTTGAGTGGGAGCCTCTTGAATGGGGGCTTCTTCCTTATCACAAACGTGAGCAAGTTCTCAGAGGCACTGGGATACGCGCTCCGCTGATTCGTCGTGCAATGGAGTGAGCTCATCCGAACAGGTGTATCGCCGGCCTTGCTCCCCAACTTCTCCCACCGTAAGGTTCGGCGGCAAGAAATTGGCGTGCCGGACGTCAATGTAAGACAGGAGTGGACTGTCTACCAAAAGTTCTTGCTTGAAGGGTTGCCAAATGGAGTAGACTGGTTCAACTCCAAGGATGAGATGGGGCGCTCAGAGCTGCCCGTCCCAGTGAACGAATATCTCAGATCGAAGCACGAAGTTCAGATCATTTACGTGGACTACCCTGACGTCGGGGATAAACACTCTACCGTCTGTAGAAAAGAGAAATAATAAATAAATGAATGAGGGCAAAGTGAAGAAACAATGAACATGTAAGTAGGCACATTGGAATTCAAGTAAGCAAAACAACTATCAAACAAAGTAAGGAAAGGAGTCAATACGAACCCACTTCGCGACGAGAGAGGGGAGGGGGGATATCCCCGACAAACTAGTTGCCACGCACCCGGATGTATTCCTCGGCAGAGTTTCTATTCGAGTCAGGTAGGCATGATATCAGCCGTACCCGCTTATCTCTAACCTTTAAATAATAGTTTGTGTTCTTGTTTCCACACAAGCTATACATGTGGTGTATGTTGTGGTGGTTTAATTGTAAACTGAACGTATGGTTCAACCTACTGACGCAACTGACTACCTGGTAAAAATTGGGGGGGAGTTGGTCGAGGCATAACCCGTAGTACCTAAGTGTATTAAGCAAGAGGGGGTCCATGGGAAACCTGACCCCATCCTCTAAAACTGCCATCAAGGGAAAAAAGGTTGTTTGTTGCCCTCTGTGGAGTTCGAAATCACTCTTGGGGCAATATACCACCTCCACATCATTAGGAATATCAAACTTGTGCCTAAAAGTGGCTAAGGACGCCGCGGTGTTTAGAAGATAAGCATACCCCATCCTAGAGTCTAAAATCAAAGGGAGAAACTTGAAGAAAGATGCAGAAGTAAAAGCAAGGGGTAGGAGACTTACTTTGGGCTCTAGGAAAGAAAGAGGGGCTCTGGGTAGGCGAGTAGGTGCGCAGATGAATGCTCGACAGAGAGAAAATTCAGAGAGGGGAGAGTTTAAAAATGGAGAATTGATTTGGAATGAACTATTTATAGAGGACAAAGGATGAAGGAAACAGTGCCTAATCAACAATAATGGGGCTCATTTAACGAGGGATTCACATGGGCGCCAACTGACACACGCGCCTCTTCGGTTCACAAACCGTCAGGTAATGATGACAGGTAAACCAAACGGGCCGAAACGGCACGCCTTTTAATGGTGCATTAATGGGTCTCTGAAACTGCCCTGCCTTGCACCTTTTAACCTTCTCAAGTGAATGTACCCACCGGGCTTCTTGATTCTGCCCATTTGCCGAACATGAATCAAGAAAGGGCTAATGTACTGCCCCGAGATGTCCAAGCACATTTGGGCCTTAAGTTCAAGCACAAACAGTGCTGCCCATGGTTTCCGTCCCCCTTTACCCGGGATCCCAGCCTAAGCCCACACGGAGTGTAGGCCCAGGTTTCATCACTCAATCTTTGCTCAGGAGGCCATTACCGGACAGTATGGGAAGAATAACGTCCGAACCTCCCATCATGAACGTGTCCGGCAATACCCAGAAGCATCGCTGCCGGGCATGATCGCTGAAGTGGGAGCCAAGTTCCAAAGCCACCTTCACCCCATCCCACTCCCACCTAACCACCAACTTAAGACTGATGATATTGGATCTCTCATTACACTAACTGCAAAAACAATCATAACACCCCACTAATCAGAGTGCTATAAATAAGAGAGGTGGGAGAAAGGGGAAGGGGTTGGAAAGTGAGGAGAGAAAGAGAGAGAGAGGGTGGCAACATAGAAAGATTGAGTCTCTGTGCCGAGAATGACCCATAGTAGGAAATTCATACCCACTAAACAAATAAGTTGTGAATCTGAGTGAGGCCCAATCCAGCAGTCTCACTTTAGGTGCGCACAAGTATAATATGCTTTCTCAAAAATAAAAATGCAGAGTAAAATATGGATCATCACAAAGTGTAGACATTGTTATTTGCTTATTTTAGATACTCATTTTACAAATCGTCCCTTTGCTAATCACACTAAATCAATTACTTTTGGTTTGAAATCCTAAAAATCAACGCATATGAATTGTTATTGAAGACCAGATGAGGGTTGTCCTCATCAATCATCATGAAGAAATTTAAGTAGGCCTCGTAGACACCGTTGTGCATGCAACTTCCATTTAACCCTATCCTAAGGGCAAAATCATCATTTTATTAAAGTGAATGCTTAAATTGGAGGAATTACAGGAAATTGGTATGATGTTACAGAAGATATTAAAGGAGATGGGTTGTTGTTCACCCAAAATTCCCTATCCATAAGGTAACTTGTATAGCTTCTTGTGCTAAGATGTGTGCTTCTGCATTAGTGTCTCTTCAAACAAATGAAACTTGGGCTTCATGGAAACTTCTCAGGTTCTGCTCTATTGCATCAGTGATGTGTCCCCATAAGGAATAATCGGTGGACTATATTGTGAATCTATAATGATTTTGGAATCTCCCTGCTCTAGGATAATCTTTCTACATCCCAACTCCTGTGTAAATTAATTGTACCCTGCACAGTGCACTTGCTTGCTACTGCCATTGCTTCAGTTGTAGTTGCATTCATGATTCTAGGCCCACATTTGCTCATTGCTGCAATAGTTTGTCCCCTCGAGTCTCTGGTTATTGTTCCAATCCCAGTCGTCTTCTCCTCTCTGATTATTGTTCCAATCCCAGTTGTCTTCTCCTTTAAAGGAGAAGACGACTGGGATTGGAACAGTAATCAGAGACTAAATTTTAACACTGCAATGTTTACAGCATTAAAATTTTAATGCTGCAATGTTTACAAATTTAAATTCCCATATAAGACTGCTAAATTCAACTGCATAATATCAAAACCCAATAATTACAATTACACAATGTAAGTTCTAGTTAGGTCAACTGGTAAAGTGTTGTAAAAATAAATTCACTTATGCAAGTTTAAAGAAGAGAGAAGAGAATTAAATATAGAATTTACATGATTCGACAATATGCCTACATCTACAGGCGACGACTCTTGTTTTGATCACGAATGCAACTAGAACTATATTGGTATCTTAGCCTGATGATAAAGAACAATCATCACGAGCTTTGATCTCCACCTACATCAAAAATTTAATTGGTATCTTGGCAAATCATAGTTTTGAAATACTATCATTCGACTTCTAAATTCAATTTCTATGCTTTTCTGCAACAAAAGGCTTCAGACAGCTACAAGTTGCTTACTCAATTATTTTTTGTTCGTTCAAACTACAATGATTATTAGGAAATCATATGTAGTAGTAATTCATCTAGTGATATTTTTGTTGGAAGAGGGATCATCTGGTTGCATACTACATGATCATCTAGTTACTAATATCTTGTAATTTTGTAAGGACTACTATTAGTTATATGTTCTGTCCATATTTAATTGGGATAGTAAATCACACTAAGGAAAATTGGACCCTTTTTCCTTGGGGTATAAATAGAGGGGTCTCAATTGGATGAGGGGGTTAACAATTTTCTCTCCAAAACATTTATTGTAGGAACTGTTTGTTTTTAGACCCGTTAAAACACAATCGGATTAACCTAGTTAATTAACCAAGTTATTACTTAGTCCAAATTCTAGATCTAGGTTAACACAATCATATAATCATATCAATGTAAAGGGCGGAATATAAAGAACACAAAGATATGATGATCCAGGAAAACCAAACCGATAAAAAACCCGGGGAGGATTTAACTTAGCTATTCTCAAGGTAAAACAGCGAAACCACAAACCACTATGAAAGAATTGAAGTTTATACAGTAGCGACTTAGACCACTAACATCCTATTGCTTCCTCGAGTAGAAAACTTACTACCACGACCCCATGATAGCTCTGAGTCCACGGACTACTTCTTTCTTTGGTCTTTGCAAAACACAAACACCCACGTTTGTGACTTTGAGATCCCACTCAAAGGTTTAGCAACACAAACTCTCCTGTTTGTGACTCCAAGATCACCCTTGAAGGTTTAGATCATCAGCACCTTTGATAATTAGAGAAGGCAGCAACTTCTACAACACCAGATCTTAAGATTCTTCAAGTAATAACACTAGTAGAAAATATGAGAGAGCTTTTTAGGTACAAAATCCTAAATACAAAAGAGGCACACTCTTCTCTCTCTGAAAAACCTTATAAAAACGTGCTTAGGGTTTCCTTTATATACTGGGAGAAGTAGATTTGAAAACCTAATCCTTAATAGGCTTGAACTATTGTTTGGGCCTAATTAAAATTCTACAGATACGACTTTCGATCGGTCGAGCCTGTTTTTCGATCGATCAAACCAAGCAAATTCTGAAATCTTCTTTCTGCAGCTTGTATGTTCTTGTGTGCTCACGATTTGCCAATTGTTCTAAACTTTTAGAACCTAACAATCTCCCCCTTTGGCAATTCGTGAAAAACTTTCATACAAAATGAAATGTTCTAATACAAGAACAACCCAATACGATAAAATGCCTAATTACATCACAAATCCCAATCTAAGACTCCTAACCTAGAAGTTGCAAGAAGAGGTAGAAGATCTTGATCAGAATGTACCTATCTTTCTTGAAACACTCAACAAGCACATCATTGCATGTGTGGAAAGAAAGACATATAAACAATAATATGAAACAGAATATAAAAAACAAAAGTAAATTATAACTCTCCCCCTAAGTTAGATACATCAAAAAGTTTTTATATTCTCCCCCTTTCAAAAACATTTTTAAAAACCTTTTTAAACAGGATTCCCACATTTCATCTATTTCTCCCCCTTTTCATCACGTATTGACAAAGACAACTCAAACAAAGAGTAAACAAAAAACATACGCAACAAAAGTCAAGAGAAAATAGAGAATCAAGAAAACAAGTGAAGAGAAACAACTCCCCTTATGAACACTTGTTAGGTTTTAAAAATAGATTTCTCCCCTATAAAAATAGAAAAAACAAAACAAGTTTTGGAAAAAAACAGTTTTGGGGAAAATTCAGGAGGAGAGGAAAATAAAGACACATAAACCAAACTTAAAAACTAAGTTGAGGATACACATGAAGAAAAATATTCTCTCTTTCAATAAATGCAAACATGACACTATGTGACCCATAAACAATTGCATGAGTAGAGAAAATATTTGCACATTGATTATCCATCATATCTCTTAAAAAATAATTCAATTTTCAGCATTTCACACATTGAGAAAAATAACATATACTAAAATGTAAAAATGACTAAAAAATTAATCAATTAATTTTTAGATCTAGTTGAGTACCCAATTTAGCAAAGTGTATGCATGTTATGTGTGAAAACAATGAGAGATATGACTGCAAAACTGCGAGATAGATATAGAAAAACAATGTAATGCATGTGAATCCTAAACACAAATGCTGCATAAAAAAAATTTGGTCAAAAACTTAGAAATTGAAAATTTTTCAGTTTCGATCGGTCGGGCATCGATCAAATACCAATCAAGCAAGGCAGATTCAAACAAAAAATTTTAACGCAATTTCAATCGGTCGAGAAATAGCTTCGATCGATCGAAAATCTGGAAAAGTGAATTTTTGAAAAACAGAGCAAGTTAATGCATAAACTCCTCAAAACACAATATTTTATGAATAAAATGCATGAGTATGAGATGAAAAGTTTTTCAAAAACACTTGAATTCAACCCAAATCTTCCAAAACAAGTTTTTCAACCAATTTGTCTCCAAAACTCAAACATTAAACACATTTTGCAAAAATATCAAGGAATTCTTCAACCTTGGTTGGCCAAACCAAAATTACACACAATAACATGTACAAAGTTTAGCAAAGAGTAACTTGTGTAGTGTGTGCAACTAGCAAAAACTTAAGATACATGTGAGGTGATATGTGAATAGAAATCAAGCACAATTTCTACAAAATTCATCACATAGAATTTGAAAGAAACTAACACCTAAAGAGTTACATCATATAACTCCCACATCTCCTAGAATAAAAGTTTGCAATCATGTAAGTTTCTTGATTTGCCTCATAATGTATACACCAATTTTATTTAATAAGAAACTTATTAAAGATAGTCAGGATAATGTACACACCAATTTTATTTGATTTAAAGTTATTATAACCCAATAACGTACACACTAATTTTAGCATTTAAATCGAGGCTACACCTTATGTTCTTTTTGTGTATGTGCTACACTTTCTCGAACACAAAATCTTACGATATGCACTAAGGTGTTCATGATTGGCTAGTAAACAGTAGTGAGATGATTATTTATGCCTTTCTCAAAAAGTTCAAGTCCGACATTCAAAGGCATGTGACTTCAAGATCAAGATCATGTGATTAAAAACTATAAACAACTCTCACACAACATGCACTACAAAGCTCAAACTAGTAAAATGCAATAAATAAACTCATCAAAGCTAAATAAGGTACATAAACATGTTATATAAAGATAATATGGCTAACCTTGATTTCAAATCCAAGATCTATAATATAAAACACAAAAATCTTTTTGGTTTAAAAAAAATTTATGACCAAGAACAAAAGGCACACATTATGCTAAATGATTAAAAATGCAAATGCAATGCATGACAGTGCTTAACTAAGCTATAGAGGGTACACAAACAAGAAATATCAATTCCTTAATTAACCCTTGAGTACATGTACAAACTAGTACATACTCACACAAAATCAGAAATAGCTTAGCACTTATATAACACATACTATTCAAGTTTCTCCACAATGTCAAGCATGTTCTAAATCAAGAGAGAGATATCATAACTCATGTAATCCTCAAAACAAATAAAACAAGACACAAAATAAAATATTTTTGTCTTTTTGAAAATTTTCAATGTTTTTGGATTTTTTTTAATAAAAAAAATCAACCTAAAAAACAAAACAACCAAAAACAGAAACAAAACATGTCCACAAACAATTGAAAGAATTAAATCAGGGACAAGTTAGCAACACTCACCTTAGAAAATTGTTTCTCACCCATATAGCACGAGTCTTCGGCTTTGTAGGTGAAAATCCATGAGAAGCAGAGTGTATTTGAGGAATTACACCAATCTTCTGAGAAAGACTGAAATCTTGCAAATTCCTTTCACAAGCCAACAAGCTCAAATTTTTTAAAAGAATATGAAAAAATTTATATGGACTTATGGCAGGAGAAATATCATCACATATCCTAGATTGAAATACAAAATGCTTAAATTTGAATTTATGACAATTAGGACGAATGTGACTAGAGACACCACAAAAGTGACAAACATGAACAAATTTAGGAACATCAGTATTCCTAACAACAAATCTAGTCTCAGATTTTGGTTTTTTCCTCAACAAAGAACAATTTGGTCTAATATGACCAACAACACCACAAAGGTGACAAGTAGGCACAAAAACAGATTTATTATGCTCTCTAACAAAAGGTTTAGACTTAGGTTTAGAAAGTTCAATGTCTACATCAGAACTTTTATCTTTGTCTAACCTAGCAAAATAAGCCTTTTCTTTATTATTCCTCTTGAAATGAGGGATATAAACTTTCTTAGTTTTAGGCTTAAAAGAAACAGAAACACTTCTGTTATCAACAGCAGGCTTGATACTAGTCAAATTTTCAATTTTAGCTTTGGATTCAACTAACTCTTGTTCCAAGCTTTTCATCTTCTCATCTTGAGAGCAAATTTGATTTCTCAAAAATTCATTCTTTTTATTAGATTCATCTAATCTAACAACCAACTCCTCTTTTTCAAGATTAGCCAATTTTAATTCTTCCTTAAATTTCTTAGCAATTTTCATAGATTTTAATAATTCCTTACGGAGCTTTTCACAAGCATCAATAAGATCAACAGAAACATGAGCAAAAACATGATCAGAAAGACACTTCAAATTATCCATTATTATAAGGGTCAATGATCAGCGATCTACAACAAGAGAGCTACCTGCTCTGATACCACTTGTTTGTTTTTAGACCCCTTAAAACACAATCGGATTAACCTAGTTAATTAGCCAAGTTATTACTTAATCCAAATTCTAGATCTAGGTTAATATAATCATACAATCATATCAATGTAAAGTGCGGAATATAAAGAACACAAAGATATGATGACCCAAGAAAACTAAATCAGTAAAAAACCTAGGGAGAATTTAACCTAACTATCCTTAAGGTAAAATAGCAAAACCACTATGAAAGAGTTGAAGTTTGTACAATAGCAACTTAGACCACTAACATCCTATTGCTACCTCAAGTAGAAAACTTACAACCACGACCCCATGATAGCTCTGAGTCCACGGACTACTTTTTTCTTTGGTCTTTGCAAAATACAAACACCCACGTTTGTGACTTTGAGATCCTACTCAAAGGTTTAGCAACACAAACTCTCCTGTTTGTGACTCCAAGACCACCCTTGAAGGTTTAGATCATCAACACCTTTGATGACTAGAGAATGCAGCAACTTCTACAACACCGGATCTTAAGATTCTTCAAGTAATAACACCAGTAGAAAATATGAGAGAGCTTTTTAGGTACAAAACCCTAAATACAAAAGAGGCACACTCTTCTCTCTCTGAAAAGCCTTATAAAAATGTGCTTAGGGTTTCCTTTGTATACTGGGAGAAGTAGATTTGAAACCCTAATCCTTAATGGGCTTGAACTGCTGTTTGGGCTTAATTAAAATTCTGCAGATATGACTTTCGATCAGTTGAGCCTATTCTTCGATCGATCGAACTAGGCAAATTCTGAAATCTTCTTTCTGCAGCTTGTATGTTCTTATTTGTTTACGATTTGCCAATTGTTCTAAACTTTTAGAACCTAACAGGAACATAATTACAGTTTTCCATTCTAGACTTTTCACGTTTAAAGAACATGACTGGCAAGAACGTGACTGGCCAACTAATCATACTAGAGTTTTTAATCAATACCTGCATCAATTTCACAACATCAAGAACAAACCCCATTGTATACGGTGTCAAATTTCATGGTCTCCTATTACATCAAATGAGTGTTTAATTTTTCAAACAAAGTATTGAGTAGTAAAGCTTCTGGGTCATGGTCTCAACTACAACTCTCAAGCATGTTGGACTTGGATCACACTTTCCACAATGTATCATTATGAAATGCAGAAAAAATTTGGTGAGCACAATGGAAATTTCATCCTAATAATAAATTAATACCCAGCCACTTGGTTGGGTTAGTGAGTGACCCATTCTAATTTAATGATCCTTGAATTTTGTATACAAGTAATACTCAATTAAATTTCATCCTAGTAATACATTAATACCTAGCCACTTGGTGGGTCACATGATCATCTAGTTACTAATATCTTGTTACTTGGTAAGGACTACTATTAGTTATATGTCCATATTTAATTGGGATAGTAAATCACACTCAGGAAAGTTGGACCTATTTTCCTTGGGGTATAAATAGAGGGGTCCCAATTGGATGAGGGGGTTAACAATTTTCTCTCCAAAACATTTATTGTAGGAACATAAATTAAAGTTTTCCATTCTAGACTTTTCACGCTTAAAGAACATGGCTTGCCAACTAATCATACTAGAGTTTTTAATCAATACTTGCAGCAATTTCACAACATCAAGAACAAACCCCATTGTATACTGTGTCAAATTTCATTGTCTCCTACATCAAATGAGTGTTTAATTTTTCAAATAAAGTATTGAATAGTAAAGCTTCTGGGTCATGGTCTCAACTACAACTCTCAAGCATGTTGGTCTTGGATCACACTTTCTACAACGTATCATTATGAAATGCAGAAAAAAATTGGTGAGCACAACGGAAATTTCATCCTAATAATACATTAATACCCAGCCACTTGGTTGGGTTAGTGAGGGACCTATTCTAATTTAATGATCCTTGAATTTTGTATACAAGTAATACTCAATTAAATTTCATCCTAGTAATACATTAATACCTAGCCACTTGGTGGGTCACATGATCATCTAGTTACTAATATCTTGTTACTTGGTAAGGACTACTATTAGTTATATGTCCATATTTAATTGGGATAGTAAATCACACTCAGGAAAGTTGGACCTATTTTCCTTGGGATATAAATGGAGGGGTCCCAATTGGATGAGGGGGTTAACAATTTTCTCTCCAAAACATTTATTGTAGGAACATAAATTAAAGTTTTCCATTCTAGACTTTTCACGCTTAAAGAACATGGCTTGCCAACTAATCATACTAGAGTTTTTAATCAATACTTGCAGCAATTTCACAACATCAAGAACAAACCCCATTGTATACGGTGTCAAATTTCATTGTCTCCTACATCAAATGAGTGTTTAATTTTTCAAATAAAGTATTGAATAGTAAAGCTTCTGGGTCATGGTCTCAACTACAACTCTCAAGCATGTTGGACTTGGATCACACTTTCCACAACGTATCATTATGAAATGCCAAAAAAAAAGGTGAACACAATAGAAATTTCATCCTAATAAACATTAATACCCAGCCACTATGTTGGGTTAGTGAGGGACCTATTCTAATTTAATGATCCTTGAATTTTGTATACAAGTAATACTCAATTAAATTTCATCCTAGTAATACACTAATACTTAGCCACTTGGTTGGGTCAGTAAGAGACCTATTTCAATCTAATGATCCTTGAATTTTATATACAAGTAATAATCAATGAAATTTCCGTCTAAAATAAGTTGGACTTTTGATAGGGAAGAAAATTGATGCCTAGCAAATCAAGCTATAAGGCTGACCAAATGGACTAGATTCTTATCTTGATTTGTTACAACTACAATTTAAACTACAAAAACAAATAAGGATCATATTGACATGTTCCCTTAGAGTAATTGTTAATAAACTGTGTTAGAAATGTTTTTTCAAAACTTTTATGGGAAATACAAAAAGCTGTCAAAAACATTAATTGGGTTATCATTTTTCCATAAAAACATTTCTAAAAATAGTTCCTAAACCAATTCCCTTAGGGCATTCGTTAACATTTCCCAACAAATAATATAAAAGAGCACTCATATCTCTCCTCTCCTCTCCTCTCTCTCTCTCTCTCTCTCTCTCTCTCCATAGCAACCAAAATACCACCACCACCCCCCCCCCCCAAACTCAAAACTAGCCACCACCACCACAATCAAAACCAACCTCCACCACCACCACCACCATCACCACCACCACAATCAATACCCATCCACAAATCAATCTCATAGCAAATAAATAAAATAAAATAAACTACACTAAACAATAGTAGCCACCACCCCACAGCCTGCCACCACTACTTGAAATCCAACACCACCATCACCACCACCATCAATAGCCACCTTTGCCAAATCCATTACCACAAACCCAAAAAAACAAAAAAAAACAAAAAAAAAAAAAACAAAAATCAAATCGGAACCACAACTCGCTACCACTAACCACAAAAAGCACAGCAACCACCATTGTTGCCCACACACCACCACTATCATCATTGAAAATATCCACAAACACCCAAATCCAAACTCACAAAAATCCACCATGCAACCCACAAAACCCATAAATCCAAACTCACAAAAAACCCACAGTCGGATATAAGAGGAGAGGGAGGCAAAGATGAGTGAGAGGGAGGTAGAGGAGAGAGAGGCTAAGATGAGAAATAGAGTGGTGGACATGAGGGGGAGGCAGAGATGAGAGAGATGGACGAGAAAAAGAGAAGCTGAGATGGAAAGAAGAGTGATAATAATAGAGGTAGACAGGTTGAGAGAGAGAGTAAGTGTGTGTGTGTGTGTGTGTGTGTGTGTGAGGAGAGAGAAGATAATAAAATAAAATATTTTAGTTTTCCATACTTGCTAAAGTAGTCTTTAAAAAAAAGATTCATTGTAGCAAGGTTATATATCTTCTTAGGACTGTTTTTGATAGTTAAGAGGGTAAAATAACAACTTCATCTAAAGAGTCGAACCTCTTTACTAGCCCATGCTCTGCAAGCATTGTAAGAGAATCAGTATTGGTGGTGCTAAAATTGCTAAAAAGCTATTTTAGCACCCACCACACCAAAAAACATGCAACATCAAAGTTAAAATTTTTAACAACATAACTACAGTAAAATGGTATCAATACCAGTTTACTTTAGCTACAAGGTAAAATTAAAAATCATTATTTTATTGCTTCTCTCTCCATCAATTATTGACTCATGTCTCTCTCTCTCTTTCATTCTCACTTCTCCATCTCTCTCTCTCTCTCTCTCTCTCTCTCTCTCTCTCACATCTTCTCCTTCACTCTCTTGGCTCGCTCTCTCACTTAACCAAACAATCAAAACCTTTAACCTCTTGCCTCCGCCATCACTTATCGTCGCCTCCCCTCATCTATCTGCTCATCATCTCACTCAAACCCCCTATTTTCTTTTTATCTCAAGCGGCAGCTTCGTGGATCAATTGGGTTAGAGCCTAGCTTGGCATTGATGCTGATAGCAATTGCGTGGATCAGTTGGTGGCTTGGTTTTATGGGTCGGTTGCTGTGGTTGTGGGTAGGAGTTGTAGTAGTTGTTGGTTGTGGCGATGGTGGTGTTGTGGCTGGGTTTGGAATGATTTTAGGCGGTGGTTTTCTATTGTTGGGTTTTTATTTTTATTCTGATGAATGGGTTTTGATTTTGAGGTTAATGGATTTTGTTTTTATTTTTTTCTGGTTAATGGGTTTTGTGGTTGATCGTGGCTGGCTTTATAGTAGTGGATCGGTGGTTGATGGTGGTTGAGTTTGTGATGGTGGATTGTGGCTAATGGCAGATCAGTGGTGGTGGTGGTGGTGGTGGTGGTGTCGTGAGTGGGTTGGGATTGAAGAGAGGGAGAAGATAGAGAGATAGAGATGAAGAGAGATATAAAAAATAATAAATAAATGAATAGTGTTTAACTGTGATGTGAAAATAAGAGAATTGATGTGGAGTTGTGAAATGGTAAGTTAAAATAGATAAAGTGATTTTTTAGATACTAAAAGCTAAAAAATTTTGCTCCATCAATGTGGATGCTCTAAAGATCTTTTCTAAAAAAGTTGTTTCCAATATGAGGAAGACTGCCAACTGCCAAGATACATATATTAGCAAGAAAATCAATGTTTCCTTTTTTGCTTTAAATATATATATATATGGTTGGGTTCAAGTTACACCTAATGTAACTTTAAGCAATATTACACCACTCAATATTTTTTAATTGGATGCGAATTTTGATAAATCTACCGTTAGATTACATTATCCTCATATATTATCTATGCTTACAAAATTTCAAGGTAATAAAAAATTAATTGTTATGTCATCAATTAATTGTTTAAATGCAAGTTTTTGTAGTTTAAAATAATGCATAAAAGATGAGTTTATAGATCGAATGGTAAATAACATCCAATTGACATAAAAATTGGCATGAATATTAAGAACATATAGAACATGTAATTCAACGGTGAGATTTTCAAAATATGAATTCTATAACAAGTTATTGGGTAGTGTAATATTGCTTAGAGTTACACCAAGTGTAACTTGAACCCAACCTATATATATAATTTATTTTGTTTCACATTCGTACACTTTAGGATTTCTTGATGATGATAATATTAACTTTTGCTTCTCCATTTCAATGCCTAATTGGAGGGAATGGACAAAGTTTAACTACAAAATTTGTCGTAGTTTAAGGCTATAACTTTATTCAGTATCTTTTTATTGGAGGTGAATTTTGACAAATCCACAATTAGATTACATTTTCTTATTATATCCTACATGCTTCCAAAATTTTTAGAAAATTAAAGACCAATAGCAATGTGATCAATAAATTGTTTAAATTGCAAGTTTTTGTAGTTTAAAATTATGCATAAAATATAATCTTATCAATCATATAATAAAAAATTTTCGATTGGCACAAAATTTGACATGTGTATTAAGAGCATAAAGAACATGCAACCTAATAGTTAGATTTTCAAAATATATAGTAATGTTAATGATATTGAGTAATGTTGTAACCTTATGCTACAATCAATTTTGTAACTAAATTTTGTCAAAAAAATAAGATTATTGTCAACCATTTAACCCTAATATCCAGCTATAAACAGTCACAGCTATAATATCCAACCACTTAAGTCACTGAGGGACCTATTCTAATTAAATTATCCTTGAATCTTGTATACATGTAATAATCAATTAAATTTCCATCTAAAATAAGTCGGAATTTTTTGGCACAGAAGAAAATTGATGTCTAGATAAATCAAGCTTATTGAGGCCAACCAAAAATGGACTATATGCTTATCTTGATTTGTTCCATTCCATGTACAAGACTCACAGTCAATGCTTGGTGTATAAGAGTTGAACATCTTACCCAAAGCCCATGCTCTGAAAGCTTTTAAAAAATCCATTTAAACCAACACAAAATAAGAAGTTATAATTGAATTTTAAAAAAATAAATAAATAAAAGACTTGTCAAAAATAAGGAAAATGTAATCTATGCTTCAATTCTTATAAGGATGAACACAATAGCAATACCCTTTCTTCTTTTTCTTTTTTAAAGAAAAAAAACCTATGCTTATTTTGTTTATATGATAAAGTCGCATGTTCCAATTTTACTTATCTTACTATTACTGGTAGAGCCCCAAAAGGAACATATTAGAAAACATGTTACTAATATCTTTTGGTATGGATTATTGTTGATACCCATTTTTGATAATATTGATCCAAAGGCTGAAGAATGAAAGAATATGGCAAAAGGCCAATGAGCCCGCTCAGCAGAAACTGATAGGAAATAAGAAGGAATGAGGTAAAGAACTAATGGGCTCGGCCCAATAGAGTGAAACATGGTCTATGTTGATCCTATAGCTTGAACTTGGATGAGAAGTTCTAGATGCCATGAGAATGAAAAAAAAATGAGACAAAACCAAGTCGCAGTAGCAGAAATCGCATGGGGAAAGAAAAGACGAATCATGAAGAAGAAGACAATAGTGCAATGGCTAAAGCACCACCAACCTGTAGCCCAGCCAATGCAGGGAAAGTGGGCCCACGACTGAAGGGGGTACAGAGGGCGTGGTTTGGTGAAGGGGGAAAAGAGCCTAGTTTTGGTATTCTGTCAGGACCTCTTTTGGGAGATGCCCTGTTGGGAAGGCACTTTACCCATAATAGGTAGTAGACCAGCTGGGACCATTTGATGCATGCTAGAGGGAATTGATAAAAAGAGACCTAAGGTTTTACCATTTAGAGAGAGAGAGAGAGGTACACAATACATAACTTGTAGGAGAAAGTTTGTCGTGAAGTAGGTAGTGAAAGAGAGAGAAAGTCCTATCCATAGTCAAGGATTAGTGGAGGTTGAACCCATACGGCTAGAGGGCAATGGGCACTCTTGAAGAGTGTCAGTAGTAGACAAAAATGGTGGGTGAACAACAAGGCTAAAAAGGAGAAATTACACGAGTTTGATTTGGCATATAAGTAGGAATAGTACCAATTAGGGGAACAAGAATAGTAACCTAGGCAATCTGAATAGGAAATTGAAAGTGAAATAAGTAGGGCTGTAAATGAACCAAACTGTTCATGAACAACTCGAGCTTGGCTCGATAAAAGCTTGTTCATGTTTGTTTGTTTATAAATAAGTTAAGCTTGAACCTTAGTTTTAGGCTTGTTTAATAAACAAGCCGAGCCCAGGCAAAAAAATTTGTTCATGAACAAACTCATGAGCTATAAGGCTTGATACAAAACAATTCAAGCATATAGACTCATTTATAAGTTTATATGTGTTTGCTAAATAAACTTATTACATATATCTTAATAATGATATGACCAACATGAGACTACTACCTATTATCTTAATTTTTTTCCTTCCCTTTAAACTGACCAAACACTACTTTAGACTTTAGTTACATTTAAAAAATAAAAAACAAAAAAATTTAAGTGAGCCAAGTATGATCCTTTTCCATCAACGATCTAATGTAAAATTATGAAACATGTTAATCTTTTCCCATTTATAATAATTACAAATAAGTATTTTTCTAATTTTTCACTATCTAACGTAAATGTAAAAATTCCGTTTTGAACAATTGTTGAAATTGTAGACAATAAAGGATGAATGAATGGATTTAATTATGTAAAATTTAAATTTGAATAATGGTTAATCATAATTTTGTAGGGTATCATCATGTCATCCAATGCAATAAATTTGTCTAGTGATTTGAGAGTGGAATCGACAAAGTCAGCACAAAAAATAATTAATGATAATTCACATTTTGAGATTTAGAATTAGTTCAATTTGGCCAGGTTTTTGTTATTCCAATAACTAAAAATGTTATCTGGTTGTCTTAAAATAAATAAAAATGTTAAAACTAAAAGTTCAATATGCCATAGAATTTTGATATTTAAAAAATAAGTCCTTTTTATTGAAAGTGGTGTCACAAGTAGTGATATCACTTTTTTCAGGGGAATCCAGGTAACTAAACTTTTTTTTTTAACTATCTAGTTAGTAGTTAAGATTTTGAAACTATATTTTTTACTAGCATTTCGAGTCTAAGAAACTCGATTTAGGGTTTATAAATCGAGTTTTTGAGACTTGATTTTTATGAGTACGTGAAAATCGAGTCTTAGAGACTCGATTTAGAAACTAACCCAAGAAAATTTTAAGTCTCAACTCTCAGCCATTTCCAGAAATACAAAAAAAAAAAAAGAAAAAAAAAATTGAAATCCAAGAAGTCGCCACGATCTCAGTTACAGAAATACAAAAAAAAAAAAAAAAAAAAAAAAAAAAAAAGAAGAAATCCAAGTCAGAGACACAACGATCTCAGTTCCATAAATACAAAAAAAAAAAATGAAATCCAAGAAACGCAGAGCTACCGACCCAGTCAGAGAGAAACCACCAGAACATCAGCGAAGACGAAGAACCCAGAGAGAAAAAAAAAAAACCCAGAAACAGAAGGGGAGAGAAGATCAAGATCGGAGCCACCGCAACGCGACCCAGTCAGAGAGAGAAAAAGAGGCCGCGCGGCCTGGGGCTCGCGTGGCCTGGGGCTCGCGCGGCCTGGCCCTGGGTCGCGCGGCCTGGGTCTCGCCGGCCTAGCCCTGGGTCGCGCCGGCCTGGATCGCCACTGCCTGGGGCTTTCTTTTCTTCTTCAGCATTTTTTTTTTTCTTTTGGGCTCTGATTTCTGATTTTTTTTTTCTTTCTTTGCTGGTGCTGTGGTGGAAATATATATGGCCTCATAAATCGAGTTTTAAAAACTCGATTTCTATGTGGACGCCGCGTGGAAAAAATGCCACCTCAGACCTGATCAAAACATAAAAATCGACCCTCAAAAACTCGATTTATAGCCTTAAATCGAGTCTCTTAGACTCGAAATGCTAGAAAAAAATATAGTTTGAAACTATTGACTGCTAACTATATAGTTGACATTTTATGGTTATTTACCCATTTCGTCCCTTTTTTCAATATGCTAAATTATTGTTACTCTTATTATATAATTTTAGCACACTATATGTTCAATAACCCTCCAAGTAGTGATATCAACTTTTTCCATCCTCTTTCGGATTACACCAACCAAACTTGCTCTTAGTAATGAATAACTACTTAAGTCATGGTAGGACATCTTTCACAATATTTTCACAATAAATTCTAAGTAGCAGGGTATTACTAATTTTAATTTGAACCAATCATTGAAATTATTTTATTATCCACCAATAAAAGCAAGTAACATCTTACATCCTAAAAATGGTTATAGGAGCATTATAAAAATGTTATACACATAACTTTTCTATTAAAAGATTATTGAATTTTGAATGATTAATCAAATTCCTGTCTAAATTAAGTTGTGCTTTCACAAGTTATAGAAAATTGATATATGTAATCAAATGAACCTAAGGGTCCACAAAAGGAAGATCCCATCTACAAGACTTTTTTTTTTTTTTTTTCCTTCTGAGAAGGCCATCTACAAGACTTATAGAATCAATCCCCAACATGCAGTAAAAATTTGTAAGCACAGTACAACAAGACGGTCTCTCTCCTATAAATAAGCATGCCATTACCATTAGTACCATTCATACAAAATCATAAATCAGTTTTATTATTTTTATAAAGCATGATGCGGGAGGGTTCCTTGAGATTCATAGCTGTTACTTTAACCCTTTTCCTTTGTTTGGTCACTATTCATCCTAATTTCTGCACTGCCGACTCTGAGGTGCGTTGCATTGAAAGCGAGCGACACGCCCTTCTCAACTTCAAGCAAAACCTTACAGATCCTTCTAACCGCCTTGCCTCTTGGGCAGCTGCTGCACCTGACGAGGATTGTTGTGACTGGTTCGGTGTTGTCTGCCACAACCGCACAGGTCATGTCCTCCAACTCCGTCTCAGAACCTCCTATCCTCTGTATGACGAGCTTACTACTGATGATGACCAATATGAAGCTTATTAGAGGTCAGTGTTCGGTGGTAAGATAAATCCTTCTCTGCTTGATTTGATGCATTTGATTTACTTAGACCTCAGCTTTAATGATTTCAATTATACTCCAATTCCCAAATTCCTCGGTTCTATGGGGAGCTTAAGATTTCTTAATCTCTCTAGTGCGGGATTTGGGGGATTGATTCCTCATCAACTTGGGAATCTCTCTAATTTGCACTATCTGATTCTAATTATTATAATGATTTATATGTCGAGAACCTTCAATGGCTCTCTGATTGGCTACATGATATAAACAAACTCCCTTCCTTGTTAGAGTTGGGATTCTCATATTGCCGCCTCTCTGGTTTCATCTCGCCTTTACCCAGTAGTATTAACTTTTCATCTCTCACCACCCTTGATCTTTCATACAACTCTTTTGAAAACAGTTCGATTCTGTTTTGGGTCTCTGGTCTTCATAATCTGGTTCATCTCCAGAACTTGACTTCACTTGGGCACCTCGATCTATCTAGCAACACTTTCAACTCTTTAATTCCTAATTGGCTGTACAGTTTTAGTCATCTTGAGTTTCTCAACCTCGGGGAAAATAATTTGCTGGGTACGCCTTAAATAAGTTTGACATTTCTGAGTCAATTGAACTTGTCAAACAACAATTTAAGTGGGAAAATCCCTTCAAGCGCTCAACTACAGAGCCTCAATGCCTCATATTTTATTGGAAACAAACTTTGTGGAGCTCCACTAATTGAGAATGTTCTATAATTGATGTAAAACCTAACACTGAAAACAAAAGGAGCAAGGATTTTGGCAGACCTGAAGTGGATTGGTTTTACGTTAGTATGGCATTTGGGTTTGTGGTTGGGTTTTGGGCTGTATTGGGTCCTTTACTATTGAACAAGCAAGGGAGAATCATGTACTTTCAATTCCTAGATCACCTAGGGTACAAACTCTCGGGTGTTGAGGCACAAACTTGGCTGCATTGTAAGTAAATGTTGTAAGATTCTTAATATATAGTGCAAATGTCATGTAATCATAGTAATCAATATATTGATGATGTTTATTTGATCTTTGAGCTGATTAATACTTGTATTATTAGCTACATTCATTCCATTGACATGTATGAATATGATGTTTCTTCTTCTGAATATCAAATGCAATCCAAGTTGTAGTTTTATTATCTCTATATATTACAATGTAAAATCACTTTTCAATTAATACAAGAAATTGAATAATTAAAAGCAATATACAAAACCTTAAAATGGTGCCCAATTTCTCAATCTCTTATTGATCACTTTGTAAAATCTCAACGAAAAAAGGTTTGTGCATATCTCAGCAAACTAAATGGGCTCTTTGTAACAAACTCAAAGGCTATTTGGTGGATTCCTTGCAACAGAAATCTAAGATTAAAGCTTAGGCGAAAGAAGTGTGGGTCCCCAAAGTCTTCTTCTTCCTTGGGGAAACACCTGGCCTTTGATGTTTATTGGGAACTAGGTGACAATGCACACTTTGTGCAGGCATGCTATAGTTTTGCTTCAAAATAATTTACAACATTTTTTCTATGTAGTTCCAAATTTTGTGGCTGCATCTGTTGATTTGAATTGTTTATGTCTACGTGGGTGGGTATACATAATTAAACTGTTGATTCAATGAGTATGTTTGGGTTTCGCTGTTTTACCGAGGTATTGTAACCGGAGATTTAATTTTGATGATGTCCAAGTCTCTCTTATATTCCCTCTGGACATTGACACTCTTGGTTTAGTTGAAAGGTATGGAAACTGAACCATCGGCCTCCTTAATTATGCTGCATTTATTTTGATTTTAGCAACATATTGGTGACACACTGCACTGCAAGTAACAGGCTTGATTAGGAGCTTGTATGTAATTTGGAGAAGTCATCTTTTTTGAATCCTAACTCGTTAATGTGAGTTTCTTTTACATGTAAAAGAGAGCTTCCAACAAACTGGATTTTGTGACTGCCAGAGTTTATAATTTGTGATATTTTGAAATAACATTCCCAACTCTTTCCATTTTTTGCTTTGACATCCATATTCCTTACATGAAATTCCTTCATTGTATATTAGAAAAATCTGAAATATATATGCATGTATATTCATAAAATTAGGTTTTGGTGAAGAGGGATTTTACCATTTTAGTCTAGGTGAAATGGGGTTTTGTTGAGTTAACGATTTTCTGAATTGTGGTATGGATTTTTTTGAGTTACTGGTTCTGATAAGTGAAGGTCATTGAATTGAGAGAGAGTTTGTGGGGTGAACTTAATTGTCTGTGCTGTTTTGTTGGGATTCCAATGTTGTTTGCAAAGATTTATCAACACTTCTTTTTTACACTTGTTTGGCATGGTAGAAAAATGAAATCCAAAAAGCTGTGGTTGACAAGACCACATTGGAATTAAGTTGAGTTGTGTGTGTTTGCAGTAGGATATTAGGTGACACAATATTGCACTTTATGCAGTAGGACAGCGTACATAAACACTTACACAACGTCTAAATTTTTTTTTTTTTTTTTTTTTTAGTAAAGCAGCCCAAGATTATATTTCTATTATCTGTCGCTCTCTTTTTTGGTTGAAGGTGAAGTATACTTGCTTCAATATAGTTGTCTTTGGTTTCCTATGTAAAATTCATTAATATCCTCATCCTATATAATTTTTCTTTTCCACTAGTAATGGAAAATGTTGGTGCCTTTAGTTTTTCCAATAAAACTCAACTGCACTTTATTGCAACCATATGCCTTGGTTACATTAAGCTCATACAATTTTAAACAATACACAATATTGTATTGTAGTATGGCTACATTTCTTTTGCTAATCATTAGACATTGAGTTATTTCTGACTACCTCATCCATTCTTGGTGTAATTTTGGCAACTGCTGGTGTTCCTGTGGTAGGTTTTGGTAACTGTATATGATTGTCCTTTAACAAGAACTATCATTTCTCATTCCAACACTTAAATTTGTAAAACAGGACTCTATCATGGATTTACAAATATCATTGTATTCCAAATTCAACAAGGTTCTCCAGTATTTACTAAGTACCTATCCAATTGAAATTAGGTTTCTATTTTCTATGTTATCCGCAAGAGTTTATTCTATCTCTTGAATTATAGTAGTTATGGATTTTTTCTAGCACATGGATCGTGACTCTCTAGTGAATATGGTTGAATACTTGAACCTTATCCAAACCGTTCCAAACTCTAAGGATAAAGTAATTAATTGGTGGCATTTAGAGTATTGGTAGTTAAAGTGTTTCCAGTGAGTTTGAGTTTAATACTAATGTTTTGTTCAGATCACGATTTGATAAACATGATGATCAGTAATATATCTCTAATTTTATGTGTATTTGATGATGAATTTAAATATATGGCTTAGTTTTCGATATTTGGCCCATAGAAATGCTCTTATAATTGTGATAAGTTAGAAGGAGATGTAACTGGAAGGGATTCTTATTACTATCCAATATGCACAACCTAGCATTTTCACCCCGAGGCAAGATTTTTTTTTTTTTTCCCTCTTGTTTAGTGTGTTCTCTGTTACTCTACCCTTTACTTTTTCCAAGCATATCTGTGCAATATATTAGCTGGAATAGTAATTATATAGAGTTGAATTTGGCCTAGGGGGCTGTGGTGTGCATTACCATCTTCAATTCTTTTGCACAGGACATTGCAAAGGCCAAGGAATTCTTATAGTAGGGAGGAGTTGACATTGGCTATTGAAGACTATGACAGTCTCAATCATATATAGCAACTTGAGGTACAAATTGGATGATAAATTGAATGGATCCAGGGAGATACAATTTGCTTATAGCTATTTGAAATTTGAAATGGTATTTAGAACTATGAATGCAGAATCCATTGGATGAACAAATGTAAAAGATTATGCATATGCTTTTCTTGATAAAAAGAACCTTATAACTGACTTGATTGTCTTAACTTTTTTTGCTAGAGTAATATGTTGAACATGTGTAATTGGTATTAGTTGCCACCCTCCACTAAGGTAGAGAATAATTTCTCATTCAAAAGTAGCCAACGGTAAAAGCAAAGGACAGATTTAAATCAGGGTGGTTGTGTTGCTTCCACAAGAAACTAACCAAAAATCTTGAGCTTGGCAGTTGCTTTACTTTTTGGGTAAAGCAAAAGGTAAAGCAAAATATACCATAAAGATCAACACAAAATAAGAAACTGAAAGAAAATATTGAACAAGGACTCGTTAAAAATAACGTAAAAAATTAAATTTAACTGTTTTTCAATAAGATTGGACTAGTTAATTAACCAATTATGTAACTCAGTTATTACCTGTTAATTACCATGAGCAGTAAAGAAAATAACACAAGATATTGTAAACCACAACGGGGTTTCCTAACCCTAAGAGGGAACTCACTATATGAATTGAAGTTTGCAACATGAATCATACTCATAACTCAAGAGTCTATACGGTAGATACTAACATGAACCCATAATGAGCTCCAAGTCACATGGATTTTTTTTTTTTTTTTTTTTTTTTTTTAAATCTTGAAAACCTTCTACAAACCGTGTCTATGTATCCAAGGACCGACTCCAAAGACCACCTTGAAGATTTGATCTCCACAATAACACACCAGCAGTAGGCTCTTGTGGCTTCAACCTTGATCACCAAATAACAACAATCTTGAGATTGATCTTCTATTCTCATTGATTTTGGTGAAATTGAGGTTTTGATCTTCTTCTTCTTTGATGCACGGCAATACCTCAATTGTAGTTGTGTTATAAAGTGCCTTCTATATGTTTGTATGTATGCCACAAAAAAGTACAAGGCAACACAAACTCAATTAAAACAAGTTAGATTTCAGGTTTCTTGTATCTCAATTGAGCAAGTCACTACTAAGAAGTATTAAGAAACTTGCTTCGATTGATCGAGACTCGATTGAAGGTCTTACAAAAGCACTGCCTTGATTGTTTGAGACTCAATTGAAGGGCAATTGAAACTCCATACTTCTCTCTTTTGAGCTGCATCTTGGACGTCTGATTATGGATCAGAACAAGATTACATGTCATAGAATCTTTCAATCTAAAAGTCTTTTAAATCAATTTCTATTTTGTATGTATGATAAAGTTGCACTGCCAAGAAAGTTCATGAATTTTGACACATATGCCATCTTTCCGTTTCTAGTCATGGTAAGGTTTGCTGACAAAACCAGCAAATACTTGAAAAACATGTTAATAATATCTTTTGGCATGGATTGAATTTAATTACAAGCCAGTGGTGAATCCCCCAAGAGAGGACCTGCTTGATTTGTCTGTTGAATGTTTGATTCCTCAACCAAAATCTATTTTGTTCTACAAATTGTAATCACAATTTGAGATGAGCATTACTTGAATGAATGTTTTCCAGCAGACATTTATATATATATATATATATATATATTTGGCAAAACCAATCAGATAGTTTTATTACTATATGAAAACAAATCACAATATATTGTTTAGACTATGCAGACTATTCAAAGTATTAGGGAAAGAAGTATACAATTAATCTTAAATTTCTCTAAATAAAACATTCATGCAATTGGATCATGTTTCTATATATACGCACCACCATTGGTATTTTGCTTGATTACTTTCTTCCTAGTCGACCAATTGAATTAAGTTGATTATACTATTAATATATCAAACTGGAACTTAAAAATGAGTAGAATTGGAACCTTCATCATTAGTAGTATAGTACATAGTGATTGCATGAATTTTACCCCCAAAAAAATGAACAAAAATTATTTTAACTTGTTTTTAACTCTTTTTTAAACAGGCCCACTAAAATTACAAATAACTGTAACAACCTCTTCTTCTTTTTTAGAATAAAAAAAAAACAACTTTGATACTGCTTCATTACATCAATGCATTTTGCACAAACTGCATTCAAAAATTTGATTTGTTTTTTACAATGAAAATATGATTTGTTTTGTAGAACAAAATAGAACTATCTGACTGGTTTATTTATTTGGCTGTGACAGCAAAACCATAAGGCCTTTGGGCCAACCCAACTTCGCCCTCATCATCAACCATTACCGTTTGCTTGTGAAGGTCATCCTGCATGATCTCTTCGTTGGCACTTTAAACAGAATTCGTCTAGAATATATATATAACCAAAGGACTTCACTTTTTTAGTTTTTTTAATCTTGTTGTTCTATCACTTGTCACAAGGTCACAAATTTAGTAGGGAAAACAAGGTTGAAAATTGAAAGTCATCTAGAGCCATAGATTAGTTTCACTATTTACTTACCACACTACAAAAAAATAGGCCTATGGCCGCGGCTAAAAAACGCGGCTACAGGTCTAAAAAACGCGGCCATAGGCTATAGCCGCGTTTTCTTTAGCCGCGGTTTTCACCGCAGCCTAAAAAGCGCGACTATAGCCCACAGAGGGTCTATGGCCGCGTTTTTGACCGCGGCCTAAGCACTGGTACTATGGCCGCGTTTTAAACGCGGCTTTAGCCCTCGCCATATGGCCGCGTTTTAACCGCGGCTTTAGCCCTCGCCATATGGCCGCGTTTTAACCGCGGCTGTAGAGTAGAACATAAGGCCGCGATTGAAACGCGGCTTGAGGGTTAGTCCTATGGCCGCGTTTAAAACGCGGCCAAATTCCCATATTTAGGCCGCGATTAAATCGCGGCCCAAAGTCCAACCCTTAGGCCGCGCTCAAAACGCGGCCTAAGGCCCAGCCCGAAGTGGCAACACAATTCTGTAGCCGCGTTTTTAAACGCGGCTATAGGTTTTTTTTTTTGTCCTATTTTTAGGCCAGCTGACACATGCAAATACAAAACGCAGCCATAATTTTGTCAAACGCTACCAAAAGAACCTGTCACACACACAATTGTCAAATTTACTCCTGTCACACACACAATTAACCAAATTTTCTCAAACCTGTCACAATTGTAATTTTCAATACAACACCAACAACATCATCAAGTTCAATACATGACTATCATCATCAAGTTCAATACAACACCAACATTGACTATCTCATCAAGTTCAATACACCACATGTGAAATCAACAAAAAGGCTAGTAGCATCCACAGTAGCACTGTGAAATCAACAAAAAAGCTAGTAGCATCCACAGTGTCCCGGGAGCCTCGGCGTTGAACCTATGCATAAAATATATAATTAGAACTAGCAATTTGTCAATTTCTAAAACTAGAAATGGTCAGTTTCTCACCCATCATTATATAATCAAAAAATGAAAAATGTGATCAAAATGAAACACTTACTACGTAGCCGCAACCAAGAAAGCGAGCAAACTTGTTTCCTACGTAACACACTGCAAACAAAAACGTGTATAGAACTTGGTTGTTGAGAAAATGTCTACAAGAAAAAATTATTAAATTTGTTACAGCTGTATGTGTTACACTAACTCAAATAATATTTATTGAAGAAAGTCTATAAAGGGTCCATATCATATACATATGACTGTGTTTTTCAAGTTTTACTGAGTATAAGGTAAAATCTTATAAAAAGGCCTGATTCTCAACAAACAAACAAAAAAAATCTCTATAAAAAGGCTTAACTCGCCACATGTTTAGTCAACCATAAGGAATTAAAGTTTGTCCAAATCAAAGGTTAGCACTATCCATAAAGATTTTAATTTCTTTCCTTTTTAGTTATATTGCATATTCTTCTCTTCTCAAAAAAGAAAAAAAAAGTTAAATTAAATATTTTAGATTCATTTTAAAGCATAAAAGAATTTCCTCAAGAAAAAAACATAAAAGAAGATTTTGAAAAATGATAAAAGGTAAAGGACTTAACAAACATACAACTTCAAAGTTTTTAGGGAAAATCAACAATTAACATTAGGTGTATGTATTTATACTCAAAGAAACGCACGGTAAGAGAATGTTTAATTTAATTTAATCTTAATTTTATTATTCTAAGATCATCTTTCTCAATTGATACAAGTTTATTTTATTTTCCTTTGTTGTGCTGGATTTGTGACTACATCATAAAATATGGCATTGTTTCAAAGAATTTCAATGTTGCTTTCCATTTACATTTTTGCTTTAGCAACAAGGCAGAACGTATATAGTTAATGGAATTACAAAAGACAGTTTCAGTAATGTATGTGGTAGGAGTGCAGTGCCCCTTGACACTTTGGGTTATGGTAGTTCTTTCATGATGTCTAGAAATATAGATGCAAATGATATTGGACAAGCTGGGAGATTAATGTAGTGCTGTGCTGCATGTCAAGCCAGTGCTTTGACTCATATTTTTGATATCTCAAATGCTTCAGACCCAAATGAGAATGCTAGAGAAGCATATGGATATTGTGCTAGTAAGTACCATTACATTCTAGCTAGCATGTTAGGACAGATAGGTACATTTTCGATTGCAAAGATACGGATGCTAAACTTGATTTGCAAACAGCCTTATATTCTCAAAATTTTGACTAGCATTCTTACCAACCGCCATAATCATCCATGCCCATATCTGATCAGAGGACATAATCATCCATGCCCATATCTGATTTATCTATCATACCATGCCCATATCTGATCAGAGGACATAACCCGCAAAAAAAAAAAAAAAAAAAAAAAAATTCAAAGATACATTTTTCTTTTTTCTTTTTTTTTTTTATAAAAAACCATCCAAATATATAGCTAATGAAATAATACCATACCTGGCTTATCTACATTTCCATTGACATAAGCCCAAACCCACACCTCAGGATGGTTTACCTCAACTTTTCTCCTTCAATATCTTCTCCATATATATTATATATACATATAAATCTACAGAGAGAGATGAAATGTGTTTAGTTAACATGATTACCATAAAACAACCTCAACAATGTTAACATCATACTTTTCTCCTTTAATATCTTCTCCATATATATCATATATACATATAAATCTACTTAGAGAGATGAACTGGGTTTAGTTAACATGATTGCCATAAGTGGGCTTTGTAGAGCCAGTTTAGCAATTGGGTACCAACAAATACACTATAAGCTCATGGGAATTGATTTTGTCACATTTAATTAGTTGGTACATAGGGAGGCAAAACATTTCGAATAGACATACCTGTCAATACATAGGTGGAAGCGTCCTCTAACGATGACATTGTGATGGATCGCGTCCCTAAATATATTAAACACGTTGTATTAGTAGTACATAATATTGAGGAGCAATTACCTCGCAATTTTCAGTAAAGCAACTACAACATTGAAAGTACCTGAGATAATGACAGAGTATTTAGGAATGGCTGCAATTCCTCTAAGATGTTTCTCTGAGCGGCAGCTATTGCTTCAGTGACTTCCTCCTTATGCCGCGCATGTAATTCAGCGATTTCCTCCTTATGCTTTGCATGCAGGTCGGCTATTTTCTCCTGATGCCTCTGCTCTGCCTGGGCAAGTTCGTCCCTCAACGAATTTTCCAAGTCCGTCATCTGCTGGGTCGTTGCACTGGACGATGGTGGAGTCGATGTATAACATGGCTGGGTGGCCCCACTTCTTCCTGATGGGGTTGGTCCAAAACCGACCCCTCGTACACGTCCACAACGTTCTTTCCCCATCACTTGTGCAAACGCATCAGTTTTTGACCATAAAATTCCTTGGTGACGCTCTCCTTGTAGTGAGCCCCCATTGTTTAAAATCTCCTTCATTTTGCTCTGTTTTCATACAAGAACCAAAATAACATATTACTCGCTACAAGCACAATTCATGCCCAAAATATGAAAGAAATAAGGTACGATAAGGCTTACAATCTTATCTCTCACATCAGTACTGACAGGAGTCCCATCTTTCTTGGAGTATACTTTCTGGAAAAGAACTGAACGCTCCACTGCTTGCCCACTGTCTTTTGCCTACATCATACTCAACAGTGTCATGATAATAACGAAAATTTATGTTCGTGATATGAAGCGGCATGCAATATAATGTATAACCAATTTAAAGCCGTACATGATTACATTCAAAAAGACACGTGAGTTGTTCTCTTTATGTGAATGCTTAGTCTGAACCGGTTTTCGGTCCCAACGTTCTATATATTGGCTAGCTACCTACAAACATTTCCTTCACACAACTTCCAAACATTTCCTCTCTCTCACTTGTCTTTTGCTGTCACAACGTCACAACTACGAATAAAACTAAAAATTAAATAGTTAAACACTAAAGTCATGACGAAATGATTTATATATTCCACTTAAATGAGTCGCTTGGGTAGAATTTATACTAATGACGCAAGCAATAGTAAACATTACATACTAACTTTGTACAGTATCCTCAGCTTCATCAGTAAATTGATTTTACAAAACTATTTACATTTATTAAATGTGAATCTAAAATAGTAGAATATTAAACCCCTGGCTACTTGTTGTATAATGCATTTCTTACCATATTGTCTGCAATTTGGGCAAAACTTATAGGCCCTGACCTCGCTATGTCTTTCTGAAACGAACGACTTCTCTTGTTGTTATTAACTAATGTCTACAAACACATTCCCACCAACAAATTAAAACGAAACAATTAGTTACATAAACTGTACTCGGTAAATTCAAATACCCCATGATATGAATATTTTAAATAAAAAATAATAGAGCATGAAAATGGTTGAACCTCCGTCTTTGGATCAAACCAATAGTCAACTAGATCCGCAAACCGCTGCGGCTCAGCCCATGCTGGTATTTTTGCAAGTACTTCTCCTTTGGTTGCACCTTCTGTGTACAATTTCTTTTTCAACTTGGTCCGTCGGTTCCTCCTCAGTTCCCCTAGTAGGTGCATTGCCCACGACATTTGATTAGCTGGAGGGAGAACTGGGTTAATATCCCACCTTTTCTGAAATGCAAAAACTGAGTTAGCATAGTGCAATAGTTCACCCTACTAAACATGCCATTTAGCAGACATTCAGTTGTACATAACAATTAAATGTAGCGTAATATAACTATAGATTGAACAAAGTCTAAATTTCTAAGAAAAATGAAATAGATGGTTAACTCTCATTTAATTAAACAAAAACCTAAAGAGTTGTCCTACTTCCTATTTCCTAATGATATCCACTAGAAGGTGCTCTGTGACATAAATCTAATTGCTATGACCACGACGTTTTGTAGTGATGTGACCACCACACATCCATCGGGTTGAAACAGTATATTTTGTGTACTTATTTTAAGGAGTGTGCCTCTAATAAGCATGTGATTTCTTTGTTTGTGAGAGCCAATCTCCATAAGTTGAGTACATAAAATTGTGATCGACAATATTGCTATTGTTGCTACCATTTTTTCAATTTTTTTTTATAAGTACCATTTTCTCAATTGGGTCATGCATTGCAGGGTTTACAAATTACAACAACATGAATCAGTTCTATCAAATTTAGAAGTCCATACATCAAGGGGCCAATTTTAGTAACTCATAACCAAGTTGTGTATGGTAGACATTGCTGTAACCACCAAATTGTTTAAACAATGATGGCAGACATTGTTTCTTAGAAATGATACCAACACAATAGATTATACAGAACAATAATGCATTCTACTAATAGACTTGAAAACAGTCTTAGGTTATCCGTTTGGGGACTAATTTAGCCACCTTAGGCAAATTAAAATAAAAAATAAAGAAATAAAAACAACTAGATAGTTTGATAGACACATACAACTTAGGTTATGAAAAAAACAACTTGTGTTGAACATATCTTGAATCTAAATATTGTTTATGGTTAAGACCATTTTGTATCTACTTGGACTTCTCCAAGGGACAACTTCCTCCACAATTTTGGGATTTGTTTATCTAAGGTTCCTTGTTAAAATAAGCACATGATGTAGATTAAGGAAATGCCTAACTCTCTTCCTTATAAGACCAAGTCCCACATGCATATAAATACTGTTTCTTTTATTTATATTGCGTATACGTTAGATTCCTTGGTTCACTTTCAATGGCTTTATGTCTACCATGCCACTGTTTCTACATGTGGAAGCTGACTTTGCAGACAGCCCCGTCCCAAGTGGTAGGTTTATTGCCTCGAAATGTAGCAAAAGTGAAGCCCCTTCCATTTTTGTTTTGTAGTTATTTGTCTTGGAAGTAACAAGGACATACTGTCCTTGCCTCCTTCATGTGAGGCATATTATTAGGAGAAATACAATCTAGAGTAACAGACATCCACGAATTGACCAAACAAGTTTATGGAAATTCCACATAGAGCTTAATACTATAAAGGCCGGCTTAATTTATTATGTTCCTCTAAATCCAATACCTTTTATTTATTTATTTATTTATTTTTATTTTATAAAAATCTAAATTGAATCTTTCTTAATCTTATCCCACTTATTGTAAGGAAGAAATTTTTTTTTTTAGTATTTATTTTCGGAGTTGCAAGTGAACAAGTCAAACATCTCTTCTCAAGTTAAGTGGCAAAGATTAGAAAGAGGACTATATTTGGTTGATATGGAGAGATTAATTGGCTATAACCCATGTGGCATGAGAAGTTGTGCAACTACAACTTAGAGAGGGCTGATAGTGTAGTAAGCAAAATACAAATTTATTGTTTTTGTCATAGCATGTGCAGGTGTTCCCCAACTATGTGTGGCTTTCGGTTAGATGTAATGTGGGTGTTTATGTAGCCGTCCGAGTGTCTCACTTTATTAGCAAAGCCCAAGCACATTTAGTTTGTCTTATTGATTGACCAAGACCACCTCTTATTGTAGTTAGTTATTGTGCAGCAAGTATTAAATCCTAGTATAGCTATACACAATTAAAAATGCAACTGAAGTCTAGACTTAATAGTAATGAGTACTTATCATGAAATAGACACCAAAAGTTTTAAATCCTATTGAATCTATGCAAGACATAAATATATATATATATATATTGACATGTGATCGGCAAGTGCACATCTGATTTTACATGCTTTATTAAACTTCATTGATAAATGTACATGTGAGTTGTAGTTAACTCAATTTGTAAAATTTGTTTCCCAAAAAAAAAAAAAAAAAAAAACCAAAAATGATGTTTTGACTTAATAGTCATGTTATTGATAAATGTTAATTCCTATAATATTTATAAAAAAAATATACCAATCATGCTTGTTTTTCACATGGATTTTCCCCATTGTGTTACAATGGGAAAATAAACAGATGTGTTACAACTTGACAGACTATGATGAATAGAACTAAAACTTAAATAGTTCAACACTAAAGTCATGACGAAATGATTTATATATTCCACTTAAATGCGTCACTATGGTAGAATTCGGCATGTTTCATAGTGCATTGAGCATATTAGGGCATATATATATGGTTCAGCTAACTCACAAATATGTCAAAGACAAAAACAAACAAAGTACGCCAATACCTGAATCTCTGTCCATGCATTTGCTTTGCACTCAGGAGGGACATGCGCCCAATTCGAAGGCATAAGTGGGCAGTAGACATGGCAGATGCAAAAAGTACCCAACCACCGTACGAATGTCTGTCCGCTCTCCCCAAGCGGTTGGAATGATCCATTTAACGGCAACAGAATTTTTTTATCTGGTGGAAGGGCCCATATTTTTCGCATTAGTGTATTCCCCCGCTTTTTTGTCCCATTACTGGAGCCGGGGGTTGCTTGACCCAAATTTTCTGCCCTCACATTGCTGGTTTCTTGGGTTTCTTGAACCAAACTTTCTGCATATAGTAAACTGGCATTAGGAATGAAATTTCGAAGTTCACAATTAGACAGAAGTTACAGTATATAGCTCAAGTGCACACTCTTAACATGATAGTGATGTTCATCAATAATGGCATTATTATACTTGCTTTTTAGCTTTACTTTTTTTCCTCATTTGTTTCCTTACTTTAATAATAAGTCGTTCATATTTTCATGAATTTCAAAGAAGCAATGGGCAGCCTTGCATTGTTATCTCAAGAACATAATACATTGCATGTTTCCAATCAGCTAAGTATACTAATTTTAAAATCCGGCTAATACGAGATAGGGCGAATAGTAACTCTTTTTTATTTGTCCTTTTTCTTTTTTTGAAAATGAGGGAGATTATATTCTCTATAGTTAGTTAATACTAATTGAAATTACTCATATGAGTCATTCATAGATGCATCTATAAATTATTCAATTACGATAAAGTTTTTGACATAAACGAACAATGGTAATAATTGAGTAAAATTTCCTTACTAAAAATTCATAATTTCCGTAGACACATAATTTATTTTAATATGTATTGCTTTTTCATATTATTTCTAAATTAGCCTAAGACTTCACACATAGACATCGTTTTCAGTTCTTCTATGGCTACAAGTACTCAAACAATGTTATGAAAATATGGTTCTAAATTTGTCATACCGTACAAATTACATGCATTAGATGCTATCCTTAGCTAGCCCAAATACTACTACACTTTCCACCTATGAAACTCTATTAAAGTTTCAAGTACCTCACACAAATCTAGAATTTAAAGCTTACTTTCATATACATCATCTAAGTTTGTCATTCAATTCAGTCTTCTAATGTCTACGATCTTTTTAAGTTAATACAATAAAGTTTACGTGTATTCTATGTAATTCTTTAATAAGTTTGTCAAAATGACATGGTATCAGTAGGTGTCCTTCAAGAGTATTATGTTGAAAATGCAAAAGTGCTACGTTTATATCATTTTCGGACACTTTATGCCTAATTCTATGAAGATAAGTGGGCGAATTGACCAAACATTACATTTCAAAACACATACTACCTTGAGAAGGGGGTTGGGTCTCATCATCATCACTTGCATCCCCTAGTGCTTGGTCATCTGCAAAGGCAGCCCGTAGATCCTCCTCCACGCGGTCTCGTGAACGCGAGGATCCATCACCAACCTCAATAACCGTCAATGGAAAGTCCCTTCGCAGTCCTGCAGCCAACAGCGGAAAAATTATGCATGCAGTAGTAAATATCAAATATTACATTAACAATCAACGTGTAAACTACCTGGGGGTGTTGTACCAGCATCAGGAGCATCCGCTCGTGCGTGCGGTGTAGTATGGGCGGCTTCCAAGTTCTCCTCCCCCCGTTGTTGTGAACGTGCGGGTCCTGCGCCAACGTCTATAAGCGGCAATCGACGTTTCTTCCCCATTCCTGCGTCCACAAACTTTACCACACAGAGAAAATGTTAATTATAGAATACAAAAACTTGCATACGATGTAATTGAAAAAGACAAAGTAAAATAACTCATTCTTGGTTCTGACACTATATACAAGCATACATCCAATTGTAACATCTTTTGTTAGCCAAACACCACAACAACGACAAATTGAAACCCTAACACATGACGAAGTTATATCTAAGTTGATAAGAAATGAAATCACAGATACAATAGGTAGCAAAGTTTAGAAGGAATTCAATGCATTATAAGTACAAATTCTAGGGAATACCAATATTAAAAGGAATTAACATATTCATCACATACTAGATAGATGCATTTCAACTAATTCATAAATCGATACACCACTAAACTATTACCCTACTCATCGTCGGTGTACTCGTCCTCGTTCTCATCTTCATTGTCGGACTCATCATCAATAAAATCACACTTGTCTAAGTTGTTTACTTCATGACGATCTCTTTCAGCAATGATAGAGGCATCAATTGTCATTCCCTCTATATCATCTCGAGCCCAACTAAGGTTCTGATTCACAACCTCATTATTGCTTATATTATACGGAACATTCTCAGAGAAACTATATGTGTCATCCTCATCACGTTGGGGACCAATACCAGCATCAAATACATCCCTAGCTTTAGTTTTAACAACAACATACCAATCCTTCTGCCTTTTATCTTCCACATAAAAAACTTGTGTAGCTTGAGATGCCAACACATATGGTTCATCAATTATATTATCCCCACCATGTATGAAGTGTGTAAAGTTCACCATAGGAAACCCAAATTCATCAGTCCTATATCCTCTTCTATGTTGGTCATCAACCCATTTACACTTGAATAACACATGTTTTATAGTGTCAGAATAGTTCAACTCGATTATATCATGTAAAACACCATAGAACGTCCTACCACCCTCAGTAACGACACTAACTCCACTATTCTGCGTTTTCTTGTTTGACTCATCATTTACACTCCTAAACTTTAAGCCATTAATGACATAATACTTCAGCCGCTTTACATAAATATATGGCCCTTTGGACAATGCAACAAGGGTATCACTAACTCCTTCCCTTTCCCTATCAGCAGTAGTCAACGACATCACCTAACATATCCAAACATAATTATTCACATCAGTACAAGTACTCATAGGTAGGATAGTGTTACAAATTTGAGAAGTCAAAAAGTTCATACGTACGTGACCCCTAAACCAACTGCAAAACTTCTCCATGTGGTGCTTATATATAACGGCCTCGGGAACATTACGATTGTGGCCTTTTCGGAGTTCGTCCTTTATCAAACTTTCGTGCAGCCTGCGCATGCAATTCTATTAGGGTTAATAGAGCAAACGTACATTGAATTGACGTGCAATCATAGTTGTATACGTAGTACTTACTGACGAAAGTGGTTGATGTTTTCGGAATTGAATAAAATGTAGCGATGGGCTTGGGTCCACTCTCGATTGTTTAGTGTCACGATCGAAACCACCCCTGTTGACTCCTCAATCGTCCTGCGAGGTCGATTGAATATAGTTTCCACTCCTTCCATATACCGTGAACAAAATGTTAAGCACTCTTCCACTATGTATCCTTCAGCAATAGACCCTTCCGGAGCAGCTCTATTTCGTACGTACGACTTAAGGCGTGACAGGTACCTATAGAGGAATGATAAGATTAATGATTGGCAAGGGTAATCTGAACGTGCACATAGAACTCATAGTTGACCAAAAAAATTACACAAGGCTTACCTCTCAATGGGATACATCCATCGGTAGTGCACTGGACCACCAATCTTGGCTTCAGCAGCTAAGTGCATGACCAAATGAACCATCACCGTAAAGAAGGATGGCGGAAATATCTTTTCCAATTCACACAATGTAACTGCAATGTCTGCCTCAATAGTCGCAATATTTGACACCGTAAGAGTTTTGGAACAAATTTCTCTAAAGAAGCAAGCTAACTTTATCAACGGCCTAGTAACATGAGCGGGCAAAGACCCACGTAAGGCTATGGGAAAAAGTTGCTGCATCAAGATGTGACAATCATGACTCTTCAAACCAGAAATCTTGCGTTCTTTCATGTTCACACGACGTGAGATATTGGATGCGTACCCATCAGGCACTGTTACGTCCTTCAAAACTTGCAAAAAACCTTCTTTCTCCGATGAAGTCATGTGAAAACAAGCAGGCGGTATGGTATACTTATCAGCACTTTTTCGTTGCAAGTGCAGTTCACTCCTTATCCCCATGTCCGCCAAGTCAAGACGTGCCTTGTAATTATCCTTTGTTTGGTCCTTCAAGTTCAGCACTGTTCCAAGTATATTATCCATCACATTCTTCTCTATATGCATCACATCAAGATTATGTCGCAACTTGTGATCCTCCCAATAAGGCAATCTGAAAAAGATGCTCCTCTTCTTCCAACCACTCTTGTCTGGCTCCCCTCTCTTTCTTTTATTATACGCAAGTTGACATTTCCTTCCCAGACAACGTCCAAGTACATGTTCAGTATCCAGAATAATGTTTGACGCAACCGGTGGTTCAGGAGCCGATCGCGTATCATTAGATCCATCAAATAACATACCTTCTTTCCGGAAATCGTGGTCAACATCCAACCATCGTCTATGTCCCATGTAACAAAATTTGTGGCCATTTCTCAAATATCGAGAATCAGTCTCCATAGCACAAGAAGGACAAGCTAACCCACCTTTGGTACTCCAACCGGACAAATCTGCGTATGCAGGAAAATCATTTACGGTCCACATCAATGCTGCACGCAATTGAAATATTTGTTTTGAAGATGCATCGTACGCTTGTACTCCAACATCCCACAACTCCCTTAGTTCTTCCACTAACGGTTGCAAGTACACATCTATAGCAATCCCTGGCGAGGTAGGACCAGGAATAAGTAATGATAGAATCAAAGATGACCGCTTCATGCACAGCCAAGGAGGGAGATTGTAGGGGACCAACATGACAGGCCATGTACTGTGACTAGAACTCATAATTCCAAAGGGGTTAAACCCATCCGCAGCTAATCCAAGTCTGACATTACGGGGGTCAGACGAGAACTGTAAATGCTTATTGTCAAACATTTTCCATGCATCTGAGTCAGCAGGATGCCGCATAACCCCATCCTCAGTACGACCATTAACATGCCATTTCATAGAAGCAGCTAGATCGGGTTCAAGAAATAATCGCTGCAATCGTGGCTTTAAAGGGAACCACCGTAGGATCTTTGCAGCTTTCTTCTTCCCCTTACTGGATGAAGCATTTTTACTAGCAACCGAAACCGGATTTGTTTTCCACCTTGATTCTTTACAACAAGGACACGCGTCAAGGTTAACATTTTCCTTCCAAAACAACATACAATCATTGGGACAAGCATGGATCTTCTCATAACCCAAACCCAAATCCCGGACTATCTTCTTAGCCTCATAATGGTCCTTTGGCAACTTAGCATCTGAAGGAAGCATATCAATCAGAACTTCAAGCAACATAGTAAATGACTTGTTTGTCCAGTCATTCAAAGTCTTTAATTGGAACAACACGACAATAGCTGAAAAAATGCTAAATTTCGTACAACCTTTGTATAAAGGTTTGTCTACATCATCTAGTAGCTTGTAAAACTTCTTCGCCTCATCATTCGGACCTTCACCCAGATGTTCCGTAGGTGGAGCTTCTTCCATTGGTTCAGGTGGCATTTCATGCGGAGGGCACAAGTCATGCAACATCCCATGAAAATCACCATATACATTTTCAGATTCTTGCACTTGAGAGCTCCCACATTCGGGAGCCGTCGTGGCAACCGCCGATTCCCCATGAAATTTCCAAAATTTGTAATTGTTAAGCATCCCTGAAGCCCAACAATGATCACGGACCACATTTACTGGTTGTAAAATCAAATTCACACATTTCACACAAGGACATAACATCTTCCCATTGCGTGCGGATGGGGAGGCAAATGCCACGAATTGGCTTACACCTTCAAAGTATTCCCTTGAACCCCTCTTCTTGTCCATCCAACTTTTATCCATGGCGATATAATATTTATGGAATATGACCTACACCAAGATTTGTTAATACGAAGGTAGGATAATTATTATAATTACAATGGCTTAGGAACAAGTTCTATTGAAGAAACGAATGCTCAAGTAAGCTATTTCTCTATATTCTGATTTACCTTTTTCTTTCTTTCTTATAGGGAGAGATTTTTATATATTCATTATAATGAGTTATGACTTATTATTGAGAGTGTTGGAATATCCCAGTGCAAAAACATATAAAATTTGGTTGTTGTATCAATAGAATTGTGTTATGGTTAAGTTTAGGTCTAAAACTGCTCAAGGATGACACAAATTTCCTTTAATAAAAAGTGATGAGTTAATGATCTCTTGCTCATAGTTTTTGTACTATAAATGAATTTCTAAGTGAAGCTTGTTTTTATTGAAAAGTAGACATTTTAGACTTTGATATGGATACAAATTATACCCAATTGGAATTTAGTTTTGAAATGAGTATGATGTGGCCGGTTGAATTTCTAAGTCAAGCAAAATTGTTAGGTTTTGAATTCTGAATTTTAGTAAAAGATAATTCTTGCTCAAATTTAATTATACTATGTGCAACTATATAAACCACCTTATGTGTAATTGTTAAAAGGGAGAAAAGTTGTCATATTAAAGCTAAAAACTTTAAATCTTGAAGCCTTCTTCCTGAGCATAAACAAAGAAAATAGAGATGGGAAAAATTCTCCTCTTGGCCTTACTTTGTCTCATGCGGGTTTTTCTCACCTTGAAGAGGTGATGGGAGGAGCCAAGGAGGCATGTTTTGCTTACCTCTACACACTTTATTATCATCCTAAAATACTACTCCTCCCCTTTCTCATTTATCTCTATTTTATTAATGTCAAAACCATCTCATTAAGGATAGCAAGATGAGTTCAATTGTAATTTTCATAACATAAACACATGTGAAAAGGTTCAAAGATTTCTACTTTCCTAAAATTAGATTCGGTAATGGCGCTAAACTATAAGGTAAATAAACCTTCAATATAAACATATACTTCTAGGCTTCTAGCTGTCATAGCATCTTGATTTTTCAGTCTACAACTATTATGGTGTTATAGACACCCTTCAAACTCTTCATTTCATTACATTTATTTTTTTTTGGCTAGCACAGCATAAGGGTTAAATTTTGCACATTTAACTCCAAAAATCACCCACATCGGTAATGTACACATTTACTATTCACGTACAAATTTATTTTTTAATACTTTTTTACTCATATATACAAAGAGAGAGTCATTAAAATTTGATGAAGAATAATATTTTAATGAAATATATTATAAAATAAATAATTTGATGTTGGCATTTTTCAAGAGTAGTTATATAAAATAATAAAATAAAAAAGATTTTATATTAAAATAGACCCAAAAAAATGATATTCTATATAAGAAAATTACAGTACAGCTACCCGGCCATGCGGCCCATTCCTTACGCAGATCACCTGATGATATATCCCCAATAGCCATTAATGGACAAAGCCCAATTACACAATAAGTGGGCTATTTAATGTGACATTTAGGAAGTGTTTGGTACCACAACTTAAATAATAGTTTTTAGTTTTTAAATAATATTACACGTATTGTCACTTACTTTTTCACCCACACGTATTTTAAAAAATACAAACAACTTTACTAGAACAACATTACCAAACAGGCCATTAGAAAAAGTCTTTTCAAATATCGGAGTGTTTTTTTTTTTTTTTTTTGGAAATAGAGTAAGTTTTTCAAATCCAATTGTTAACCTCTATGAAGACGTAAGATTTTTTAATTTTCGTTAGATGTTTGAATTCTTGAAATAATCGACTACAACGTTAAGAAGGTCCTAATAATAGAGTTTTAGTTTAAACACTAGTTTTAGAAATCTTGAAAGTTTCATGTAAAGATTATTCAAAAGAAACTGCCCACCAACCCACATGACCATTATGATTTACACAATTCTATTTAATTTTAAGTGCAAGATGGATTAAATTAATTCACCATTGTTTGTCATAATTTTTTATTTTTTATTTTTTTATTTCAGTGTGTTGTTATGTTATATTTTGTAATCTGTATATCTTGTATAATCTATGTAACAAACTATGAGCTTAAGATTGGAAAACGAATTCAAACTTTAATCTATGTTTGGATAAACTTATTTTCATTGCTAGTTTGTATACAATTTTTAAAATTAATATACTAAAAAAAAAACACGAATATAAAGTTAAGTTTAAAAAAGACATTGAATCAATAATCTTCATATGGTGCTAGTTTACTTCTTTATAAAAAGCATGATACTTTTTACTAAAACCTTTTTAAGCAAATACATACATATAGCTGTATTGTTGTTATTAAAATCTCGCCCCCCATACTAAAATTCCTAGTCCACATGTATATAAGGGCTGGAAAATGTCTAGAGTTTATAAATAGGATAAAAAGGCTTGCTTGCAACAATGTATATTTTTTTTTATAGCACCTATGTAGTAATCTTTCAAATTTTGATAACTAATATATGTAAATTCACATCACTTTAAAATTTAGGGTAGGATATATATGGTGTTCATACACAACATACGAAGTTAATGGAATGCTTTATATATCACAAAGAACTATAACTTACATGATTACATTTCTAAAATCTACAAGTTAACGTCCCTTATATACCAATGGTAAGAACATGTGTTAATCTAAAAATATATAATTGCAAATGCAATCCATACTTATGCTCAAAGAAGGACTGGATTTATTTCTAACCACGAAAAAAAAAAATTGTTGAATTTCTATTTAGTATTAGAATATCAAGAGTAAACTACAATCTATACTCCTAAAATTTATGAGTCTTTAGATTTTATATTATGAAGTTTCACAATTTGTATTTTATTCCTTGAAATTATAATTTGTTTGAATTAACAGTCTATCCATTCATATTTTTCGTTAAGTTCTACATGAGCTTACCAAGCATGTTTAATCTGCCCAATAAAAATGAGGTCGCATCATTTTTGTAGCCTAAAAAACTTTAAATAATTAAAAGAAAAATGATGTGCTATGATGAAAATGATGTAACATCATTTTATTAAATGAATTAAACATGTGTGCCAACCTTATGTGACATTTAACGTAAAACAATGGTTGGAGGGGTTGTTAACGCAAATGGAATACAGCTTTATGGAAGTAAAATTCAAATTCTAAAACTTTAATATGCAAAATCCAAATATCCAAAAACTAATGGAGTATAATTTGCACTTTAACTAAATATAAATATACCAAGATAATTAAGAATCCAAATTTCCATTTTAAAAAGAAAATAACCCAAACAAGCTATCAAGATAAATAGCTAAACAATTATCTTTGAATTAAAGGCTTTAGTTGTTATAATTCCAACTAAGGGTATGTTTGGGATTTCCTTAAGAAGTAAGGGTTAAGAATTCGTATTGCTCGTCTATGTTAAGGGAGACTTAAAAAGCTTTGAACGAGCTCTTTAGTAAAATTTGGTACTCAGTTTGACAAGTTTGCAAAAGATTTTTGTCCCACTTGTAGTTGAAAAATAAGCTAAGAATTTTTTACTCCTACAAGTTGACTTGATTAACAATCATTCAACCCGAAATGACTACATTCATACAAATTTGATATGGATACCAATACCATTTCATATGGTATAGACATTATCTGGACAATAGAAGGAGCAACTGTACATTTTAGAGACTTAAAAGAATTAACAAGAAAGCACACCTTTTGTAAGGCAAAAGGTTGATGCAGCTCAAGTTCTAAAGTCTATAATGCCCCAATCTGCAATGAAATACTGATAAGTACAAAGCAAGAGTGAGAATTATCAATTTATAATTAGTTATTTCAATTTAGCATTGCATTTACCTTTACATGCTCATTCTCTAGAATGTTTTTCCCACATATATGCAAAACAGACCCTACTGACTCATAATCTGCAACCTGAAAGAATATGAGAGGGGAAGAAAAGCATTTTATCCAAAATCTTCTCAAGCAATTTACTAATTCGAAAATAAAGTAGCCATAATTTGTGCCTTCCAATCTCAATGTCGAAATTCAAGTGCCATGCACACAAAGAACGAAATTAATCTATAAGTGGGCAAACATTGGCGTCTAAAGATACAAGAATAACAAAAAAATTATTAAAAATGAAATATCAAATTACGGTTGCAAACATCATGTATGAGACATTACACAAGCTTAGCACATTGGCTTTCAAAATAAGAAAAAAAACTCCCTTAGTGAGACAATTTTGCATTAATATAATTAAATACTTCTTTTCCTATCTGTGTGTATCGGAGAGTACATGGGTTTTTGTACTCATCAATTCTTCGTAACAAAATACAGTTGTCTGTTATCATCAAATTTAGATATAGTATTAAATCAATATACAAATTTTAAGAAATTTCCATCCATGATAATGTAGTGTATGACACAATGTTTTTTACATCACATCCCAAGTTTCCCACTAGTATGACTGCAGTAGTGCCAACATCAGACATAGATTATGATGGTTTAAAG